>JASAUF010000076.1:0-27500 GCA_030180095.1 Magnolia changhungtana
CCATCTTCTGTCAACGCAAAACCCTTCCCGCCTCTCATCTCCTTCACTTCAATCTAAAACCCTTCTTCTCAAAGAGAGAGAGAGAGAGAAACGAAAATAAAAAATAAATCCAGAAAAATGAAAAAAATGATAGCCCTTGGATTCGAGGGGTCGGCCAACAAGATCGGGGTGGGCGTGGTGACCCTAGATGGCAGTATCCTGTCCAATCCGCGCCATACATACATCACACCACCGGGCCACGGCTTCCTCCCACGCGAGACGGCCCACCACCATCTTAACCATATCCTCCCCCTCATCAAATCCGCCCTCGAAACCGCTCAAATTACGCCCGACGCCATCGACTGCCTCTGCTACACCAAGGGCCCTGGCATGGGCGCCCCACTCCAGGTCGCCGCCGTCGCCGTCCGCGTCCTCTCCCAGCTTTGGAACAAGCCTATCGTGGCCGTCAATCACTGCGTCGCCCACATCGAGATGGGCCGGGTCGTGACCGGGGCCGATGATCCTGTCGTGCTGTACGTGAGCGGCGGCAACACTCAGGTCATTGCGTACAGTGAGGGCCGGTACCGGATCTTCGGGGAGACGATCGACATCGCCGTCGGGAATTGCTTGGATCGGTTTGCGAGGGTCCTGACGTTGTCAAATGACCCGAGCCCTGGGTACAACATCGAGCAGGTAGAAATTCACATCCTGCAACTCAATTTTTATATTTATTTAATTTATTGAATTTTCTTCGAAATTACAAAAATGCCTTCATCATCATTTCCTCATTATATAGTTTGATTGCCCCTGTAAGTATGAATTGCATGGAATGTTCTTAGTCTGAGCGATGTCAAGATAGGAATTGATTTGTTTGATGATTTTGGTACAGTAATTTATCTTTTTAGCCTAATATATACTTTAAGAATATTCACATACATTCATTGTATCTTTCCTGTCAATGTGTCACTCGTTAGAATATCCGAGCCGTGCAACAGGTGGACATTCCATAAAGATCACCATGGGAGAAAATCAGGCTGGTCAACTGACTTGGGTGGGCCAACTGTTGAAATCAATCGACATCTGATGGTCTAATTCATACAGCTGTGGCCTACCGAATGAGTGGATCGGCCTGATTTTAGCAGCATGCTATTGTCATGATGTAGCTCATCCATTGCACACCTCAGATGTGCTTGCACATGACACATTGGCAGAAAAGTAAGGGTTATATGTGGAAGTTCCCATATGCTGCTTGTATATGATCACTTGTCTATGCTTCACACAGCAACTGGAACAAAACTGTTGTTTCTCATTTGCTTTGATTGGATATTATGCTGTGGTGATGGCGTTATACCATGATTATGCCACTACGGACTCACCTATTGGCTATTGTACACATGACCATATACCTCATAACCAAACCACCAAAAGGTGAGACCCACTATAGATTGGTCATATCCCAAAAATCAGATTGGGTAGATCGTCCTGACCTCTGATTGGTGGACCTTTTTCTTTGTAGAATTTGGAAATTTACCATCCATTAGATGTCCAACTATTGGCCATTTAGGATCATACTTTCAGTGTAATATTTGGGTTATCCTAGTATTTGGACTCTGGACAGTTCAAATTTGAGGTATATGCACATGGATACTAGGGAGGCACCCTCTTTACCATAGTTGTGTTATAATGCTCAACACCCCATAATTCCCCTTATTCATGTATTTTATACACGTGAAGTTGTTGTATGATTATGTTCGTACTTTGTACATATCAGTTATCACCGAGGAATTATTAGGATTTTTTAATCCCAGGCCTTGCACGGTATATTCAGGTTCTCAATTTTGACAAGTGAGGCCTGTGATTTAGTAATCTAGACAATTGATCTATTGCATCCACCATTGGTGGAGTACGCACCGCAGATATCCCAAGATTCCAGTCTCTGATCTTGGGACTCTTTTTTTTTTTTCAGTTGAATCTGTGCCATTGCAGTATTTCTCTTAATTGAAAGGTTACGACTGTCCCAGACCTTTGGGCATGGTCCTTCCAATGTGGGATGCAACAAGCTTGTGGTCTAGATTGCACAACCATGAACTACACTCATCAGAAATGAAAACCCAAGTACTGTGCAAAGCATCGGGTCATGGATCCAATAGTTCCACCTACATTACTATATGAAGTTCAGTGAGTTGCAGTATCTTTATGCTTTGCCTATGTCTGGAAGTGACACATAGGCTCACACTTGCTCGTATGCACATATGCATCTACATGCATGTCTACGTATTGGTAAATGCGTGTATTTGGCTATGCCCTAATACATTTTGCATTGAAGCCAGGTTTTTGTTGATCACAAGCATCAAACACCATTGGACTAGGGATGCCATGCTATGGAAGTTGACTGAGGTAGATGTATGTGTGGAAATTACACTACGAATTTGCTTGCAGATGGGGATTGCTATTTACCAAAAGCACACTTCATGCATCCCCCAACGAATTTCTGACAATCTTGATTTGTCATATTAATGTAGGGGCATTTTCATACCGGGCTCGAGTGGGGTCGCCCGTGGGATGCAGGGACACACTTGGGGTGGGCGGTGCCCACGGGGGAGGTCTCGTGTTCGAGACTCCTCACCAGGGGTGATTAATGTGCATTTCACACCGGGCTCGAGTGGGGTAGCCTGTGGGATGCGGAGACACTCGGGGTGGGCGGCCCATGTGAGGCGGTACTCATGTGATTTGGGGCCCACGAGGGAGGTTCGGCCGAGGTCCTAACCCGTGAGATGTGGGGCTTGGGCTATGAGATAAAGGGATTAATTCGCTATACTCTAACAGTTGGAGCTTTTAGAGCAAGTGGTTAATTGTCTTGCATCACATATCCTTGTTTGTTCGACTGATCTTTTCAGTGAGCATCTAGTTGTTGACCCCCCCCCCCCCCCTCGAGTGGAGCGAACAAATGGCATGCGGAGCTTCTTCTTTATCTAGACAACACAAGTCTCCTTTCAAATGATCGCGAGTAAAGTACG
The DNA here is from genome assembly GCA_030180095.1 of Magnolia changhungtana. Classification (NCBI taxonomy): domain Eukaryota; kingdom Viridiplantae; phylum Streptophyta; class Magnoliopsida; order Magnoliales; family Magnoliaceae; genus Magnolia; species Magnolia changhungtana. Next base: position 2,997 of record JASAUF010000076.1, read on the forward strand.
CCAGCTAGTAGCACGTAGCGGGTAACCAGCTGTCGAACTATTGTCCTATTTGATTTATTTGCATAATTTGGGATACTTCCCTCTTGGTTGAAGTGCCTTTTGTCATAGTACAATTGGTTTCCAGCATCGCCAACCTCTTTTGCTTTGGCCAGAACCTCATAATCATCACTGCTAAAAAAAACCAATTTTTTTCTCTCCCAGAAAGGTGCTAACGATAGATAATTTGAAAAGAAAAGATATGATCCTCCCCAACATCTGCCTCTGCTGCATGTCTATTGAAGAATCGGTCAATCTCTTGTTCCTTCATTGTCATTTCATCTCCCAGATCTGGCCCCTTTTCTTAAACTCCTTCGGCATTTCTTGGTGCCTTTCGGACTCTTCAGATTGTCTCTTTAAGTCTTGGCATGGGTCGGTCTCGGCAAACTTTGGACCCCTTTATGGAGAATTGCCCTGCTAGCCATCCGGTGGTCGGTTTGGGAAGAAAGGAATGGTAGATGCTTCAGAAATGAATCTAACTCGGCTACAATCGTCGCAAGCAAAGTTAAAAAGCTTTTGACAGAATGAGTTACTAATGTGGATTCCCTAAGGGGATGTAATATTCTCTTTTTGGGAGTTTAAGTGGTCCGCCCTCTCAACGGCCCTTCTCCCCTCTTTTGTCTTTTTTCTGTTTCTCTTTTAATACAAATCTCGTTATTTCTATAAAAAAAAAAAAAACAATTTTTTAAGGAGGAAGTTTATTCAATTATATATGGTTGTTGTCTTGGAAATCGAAGCCCCCCAATGTTGGTGGAACGATGTCTATATTCTGCAAGCGGAGGATAGGAGTGTAATGGTTCTCATGTTATCTAAGATTTTAGAGTTGAATTAGTTTGTTGGAATGGAGTCTTTGCATTAATACATGCTAGATGTCATCCAAGCATCTTGAGGCTCAATAAGGTGCGTTGTTTCCCTAACCTGCCAGTGATGTGTCAACAAAGTTGCAAAGGGGTGAAAAAATGAAGATGATAAAAGCTTCTTTTTAGCTACTGGCAGTGTCACATGACTGCACTCAAAGAGTCATAAACAGAGTGAGAAATAATGAACAGTCCAATTATGGAGGGATGAGATTACAGCTGTAGACACCCCACCCAAGAGCCGATGTGGTGATCAGAGCACCTTGTCCAACCTAGTCAACCTAATCAGACCCAACCAACTCAATTCAATCAACCCAATCAGCTAAAAACCTAGCCTAACCTTAGGCCCAAATCCAAGCCCAGTTAAAGCTCAAATTGAGGCCCATTAATACTTAGGATCACAATAAAGCAAAACCGCGTGAACCAGGGGGAATACACCACCTTAAGAGCACCCTTGCAAAATTTGGGGCTGATCCATGCGGTGGGTAGCACCCAGTGTGCCACCTGCATGTGGAATTTTGTCAAATTTCACAGGGAGGTTAGGTGGGGCGATGACGTCACCCTTGCGAAATATGGAGGGGATCCATGTGTCGAGCGGCACCTAGGGTGCCATCTGCCATGTGGCAGCTCCCTTGCTCTGGCAAGAGAGGGTGCACAACATGTGGCGTTTCTTCAGTTAAGCCATAAGTGTGTGGCAAGGGGAAAAGACTGCACGATCCTCTCCTTTGGCTGAAATTACAATCTCTGCCATCTATCCAACTGCTTACATTCCGCCATGTGGCAATCTCAGATCTAAGCCCTTAGAGCCTTTTCACCCCTAGACTTCCCAAAAAATTGCCATTAAACCAGCTCCAGACCCTATAAATACCCCATGCCTTCTCATTTCCATCCATCCCATCTACTCTAGTAATCATCTACACACCATCTTCCACATCTCCCCTTCCATCCCTCCACTAAGGAGAAGAAGAGTAGTAGGAAAGGAGTTCCAGCCCAGGTCCACTTAGCCAAGCCTAGCCTTCAGTCATATGAGCCACTGAAACACCGATCTAGCTACTCAAGTCGACCATTGCGACAAATCCGTCCACCCAATTGCCCCACTTTGATCAGTTCCATTCAAACTTTGCATTACTATCGTGCAACATCTACTCCCTTCCCAACCCCCCTGCTTGCTTCATTCATTCGAATTGCATTGCATATATCTCATTTACACGCCTAGTCGACTTGAGTGTATGCTCTGCAGCTTATCGAAATATCGGATCTCTTGCCCATTAAAAAGTCAAGTTGACCGATTATTCAACTTCTTCGGCAAGTAGATTAGTCAGGGTAGATTTATCTAACTCGGGTTACTGCTTGTTAGTGATGTTGCATTAACACAACATTACACACACCTTCGCATCATCTGTGCATAGGAACTAATCCCAATCCCCTAATAGTTTGTTTAATCTTGTGAAGTGGAGACCATACAGTTGCCTGGGTAGAGAGGATACCTAACACCTTCCCTCTTTGTAATCGTGGTCCCTTACCCCGAATCTTCGTTTACAGATCAAGAAGTCATCCTAGGATAGAGAACCTTCGGATTCTCTCTCCTAACGTTTCTACAGGGTCTAGCCGACCGTGGAATCGGAGTAATTGGCTAGTGGCGACTCCAGTCAAATATGTTCCCTCATACTTCAAACCGAGCACACACGCCCCCAAAAAGGCACATGTGAGTGCGATCCGCCCGCAATCCAACGTCCACAGAAGCCTAAACCTTCATTTGAAAGGTAGGGCCATGGAGCATGAATTAGACATTGAGATATCTACATGGAGCTTTATTCATGTCTTGTTTCCTCTATCCACGTTGTTTGAACAAGATTTGGTATTCCCAGATGAATGGTGTAAATATGGCCATGTGGCACGTGGATATCTTCACGTGATGGGTCGGATATACGGAAGACAACTCATTGTCCAGCAAATCTCCAAAGAGGCGTGTCGAGCATGTGACTTAGAGATAAGGGCTTGTAACCGTTAAGGCTATGTCAGCATGAGAGTGTGCAGAAGGCTCTTGACGAGATATGAATGCATTCGACAAAAGGAAGCACGATCAAATGAAGGTAACCCGCTACTTCACAATTGACAATATGAGAAATCACCATGTAGATGACGATTACTCTCATGACTGCATCAAGAACTCTATAAATAGCAGAGGAAAACTCAGAGAGAGGTATCCATGATTAATCAAACAAACCCATGCAAATCAGCTCCAGCGCAATGCTATTTATTTAGTCCTTCGAGACACTTAGTTTAGTTCTCCCCACTGCTTAGTAGCCATGGAAACCCTAGCTTAGGAGTAGCTCTATTCGTCCATGAGATTATGTCAGATCGACTTAGTGGTAGCCAGTGGTTGTAATTCCCTGTAACTCTGGCATTACTTAGTCCTCGCTCATCAGTATGCTGCTCCACGAAGTACCCTACTAATCTAAGCTAGGTTGGTGATCTCGATTTAGTGGTAAACTCTCGATTTTCTGCATCCATCTTTTGACTTATTTTCACTCACCCATGCAATTGTTATACCTTTGAAAGTCCTTGATTTCCAAGGCAAAAAAGAACTCATTGGAGGAGTATCCACAACATCCACAAATTGCCTGATGGAGCACTTGACAGTTGGCTGAATAGATGGCCGTTCATGATCTCAACCAAGCTCCGCTCTATCTCGATGCCAGGGTTCGGTGGTTTTGGTTTGAATTAGACCCATTCGGTCTAATCTTTGGACGTTTAAGATCTCTTCTGATGCTGCAAAGTCGCCGAACGTCTTTGGGAAGATGTCCCAGTCTTTAAAAATGAAGGGGAAAGGCATTGCAGAAAGATGGTATAACTAGAGGCTTGGCGAATACCTTGCCTTTGAAGGGTATTTATAGGCCTTCAAGAGGTAAAGCCTCATCAATGCGGCTCAGTAATCGATTGCCACGAGGCAGCTTAACGACTGATTATCTTACATGATGCAATCTCTGCCGCAGTTGTATTCTCACCTTCTCAATGAGGCATGGCGCTTCGTTGAATGAAGTGGTGGTTTGAACCACGTGTAAGATGATGATTTGGTTTCTTAACGATGCAACATAAGAAAGTGTAAGTGTAACGTCACAATTAATGACGGATCACGTGTCTTTGAAGCAAGATCGATCGAAGGATTTCCTGAGATATGAACGTGATCTCCTGCCAGTACATGCCTTATGGTGGAAACCCCACTTTGACCATTTACCCTCGCACATTGAATGATTTCAATTTGAGTTGTTGATTGAACGGCCAAACTGAGCCATGGTGAGAACCTGTCTGAATCTTGATCTTGTCTGAGATCCAACAGTGATTACACTTCTCTCTCTCTCTCTCTCTCTCTCTCTCTCTCTCTCTCTCTCTCTCTCTCTCTCTCTCACACGCATGCACGGGTGATTATGCTTGTCTCTTTTTCAAGGTTGGTGGGAAAGAAACTTTCCATGTGTGACCATCTTTTTCATCATCAGCTGCGTGCCATCAGGAAATATCTGCTCCATGTTTCAGAAGATGAGATGGTCTCAACGCATACACGTTTGAATGTTTTTTCTTTTCTAGGTAAGTTGGGATCGAAGTATCAAACATGAACCTCAAGGTTGTAAACCATTGTACGTCGAGAAGAACCACGTGCTCACTTCCCGGCTCCATTCTGACCGTGCCGATTATCGAGATAGATATAAGACTTATATCTGACTCTTTTGGGTGCCAGTGGTCAGAGATCCTTGATAAACCATCTGTAATTCCAAAAAAATCCATGTAAGAAGATACCTGCAGATGGGAAGCATGGTGATAATGTAGTATGGATCTTACAACCACTTTGGTCATCATGGCATTCATTTGCATGTTCTGGAGGGGGTCTGGCCTAACTCTGCTGCTTCCTAGGAGGTTAAATCGACCACTCCTCTAGCCAATTCCTGATTTTAGGGGGCTGCCTTGTGATATATTTTGATGTCAGCACAAGGACGAATTCGTGCTTAGTTGGTTTTGATGGAATAGTTTGCATTGATATGCTTTGCTTCTCCCCTCCCTGAGGCATTTCAAATGCAACAACTGGACTCTTAGGTGGTTGGCCATGGCTCTAGAGCTTTAATACTTATCTATCAAGGGCCTCCTTCCAGATCCTGTGAGAACTATGCCTATTGCCCACATATGCCTCAATGGACCTTGTGTATTATTGCTGCTGTGTACTTTTTGGTTTGAATGTATGGTACTGGTGTTATTTTGTTTTGACTTACAAAAAAGAGAGAAGAAAAGTAAAAATTTCTATGTTTTCTATGTTCTTAAAATAAGGGTTGCTTTGCGGGGTTGATACAGGGTTTATTTTATTTTATTTTTTATTTGTTTAAGAAAGGAAAAGAAGGCCATAAGCCACCGTTACCATTATGGAATACCATAATGTCTAGCTTGTGTGCTAAGAGAAAATAGCAAGCATTGGACTTAAGAATTATAGTTCTTTAATAAATCTGATCTTGGTTAACTTTGTGGCACGGTTATTGTCCTATACTAAATCTTTGTAATGGTCGAGAGTGGAACCACTTGCCCCCATTGATTCTGACTGAGCTAAGGTCAAGAGTCATGTGTTTTGGTAGCAAATTGATTCGTACTTTGAAATCGATATTTAAAACTATGCTTTGTCCTCTTCATGCTGTTTTGTCAAATGGTCCATCCTTGAGTTGTTTAGAGCATTGTGATGAACCTGATATCTATGGTACTCCAATACTTCAAAAATGGGAAATGTATCCTTGTCTATATTTCAAATTTAAGTGTGAAAGCTGTACATAACTTGTATTTATGCATATCTTATCTTAAACTTTGATTAAGAGACTAATATGATAATCAAGGTGTTCCATAAAATTAACAGTGGCCGTAACCGCCATCGCCGTTACCGTTACGATATGGGTTATAACGGCCGTTTTAGCTCTGTAACATATAATAGTTACCACTGTTACCGTTACGTAATGTCAGTTTGGCATGCCATGACGATAACACTCTTTTGCTTGTGCTTGAGGTTTTCCCTTGGGAATGCGAAGCCATTACTTCAGTGGAGTTTAGAACTTTATTGTTTGTATTAGAGATTTGTTATCAGGATTGAGGATTCTCCACTCATCGATTACCAATAGCAAAAGAGAGAAGTCACAACATAAACTAGGTTTCTGCATCATAACATGACTAAATTTTCAACAAATGTACTAATAGGGTTTTCATTTTGAAACTATTACTGCAATATGCAGCCATCTTCTTTCATGTATTTAGTGCCCTCCTTATATTGGGATTTTCTAGAACCACCTTGAGCTTCTAAAGCTTGAAACAGGAGACCTCTCCCTGTTTCATCTCTCAATTTTGATTTCACTGTCCTTTTTTTTTTTGCTGCTTATTTTATTCTAGCTTGCGAAGAAAGGAGAGCAATTTCTAGATCTTCCTTATGTCGTCAAAGGAATGGATGTTTCTTTTAGTGGGATCCTGAGCTACATCGAAGCTACTGCTGTTGAGAAGCTCAAGAACAACGAGTGCACCCCTGCAGATTTGTGCTACTCTTTGCAGGTTAGATGTACTTTTTAAGTTTTTCTCTGTTAAAAGCACATATCAGAACTAGTTGCAAGTGGTTGTAGGAAATTTAAGTTTTAATGGCTTTAATGTACTTGAGCAAGATATAAAATATAGTTGATTTGTGAAAAGAGGACATTGATAAGTGGGCCCTAGAACCTGATTAAGTATCACCTGCTTGGATGGTCCCTATGTGTACCTACCTACAGCCAGTGGGCCCACTCATTTCCTCTGGCAGACTGTAAATATCATATAGAATAATGTTTAGTTCGTACTCTGTACCTTTGATAACTCCCAATACATTTCTTATAATACTGTTTTCATTTACAATACAGGAAACGGTTTTTGCAATGCTTGTTGAAATCACAGAGCGTGCAATGGCACATTGCGACAAGAAAGATGTTCTCATTGTTGGTGGTGTTGGATGCAATGAGCGGTTGCAAGATATGATGAGGATAATGTGCTCAGAGAGGGGTGGCCGGCTGTTTGCGACGGACGATAGGTACTGCATCGACAATGGAGCGATGATAGCATATACTGGCCTTCTTGCCTATGCCCAGGGCGTGACAACCCCACTAGAGGAAGCAACATTCACCCAGCGGTTCCGAACTGACGAAGTTGAAGCAATTTGGAGAGCAAAGAACACACCAAATACTGATGGCATTTGTGGTGGTGTTCGAAATGATGGGATTTGTGATGAGCTTTAAGGTACACAATTTCTTGCATTCTCTGAGAAGCAAGTGCATAAAATACACCATGAGTTATTTATCAGTCTCGATTTTGGAACTAGGACTACCATGTCTGGGCACAAAGATTCACGGTTTCATATTACATATCACAGTGAGACCCACATAGCTTGAACGCATGGTAGCTTAACGTGCGTTTGAATGCATGTGAACAAAACCTAAATAATTGGCCAACATGCAATATGCATGTATAGCAAGGTATTCAATAATGGTAATGTGGGTTGTAGCAGCCAGCCTTATGGCCATTATGATATGGGCCATAATGGCTGTTATGGGGGTGTTATGGCACCTGTACCCCTTATGGCCCTGTAACAGGCGATTTTTTTAGAAGAAAAAATGTATCGGGCCCATATTGGCCCGTATCAGTACGGGCCATAGACTGCTTACGGGCCTTCTTCTTCTTCTTCAAATCGGGTGTTATGGCCTCGTGTCTCATAACGGAGACCACTGTTACCGTTATAGTCATTACATAACTGTTTTTGAATACCTTGATGTATAGCCCACCTAATGAGTGTGCTGGCCTAAATTTTGAGCTAGGGCACATTAAACCCGAGGTCCACCTTATCAACAGCTTGGATCTCACATCTGTCGGCATGTATGGGGCAATTGGGGCTTAGTGTTCCTTATTACATATCTACTGTTTCGATAGATTTTATGAACTACTAAATGTCCTTTTCATGTTTTTGGTTAGGAACTCATGATGCTGCCTGCTTGAGAGCTCAAACCCAAGGGAGATGTATCATGCATGTGGCTTTCCTTTGTTTCGGTGAGTTGTTTGGCTTGATTTATGATTCCACTATAGCATTATAAAATATAAACTAATCAAAGCACAACTAGTATCAAGTTGGCACGGATGGCCTCAATTGGATGGCTAGAATTAACTTAAATGTATAATTGGATAGTCTCACCTTCAAGAAAAGAAAAAGAAAAAAGAAGAAAGTCATCTCTCTCGTTATCTACTTTTGAGAATGTAATATTTCTCATAAATCAAGAGTAAATCCAGTGGATTTCAATTAGATTGTTTTTGTGCATTCGCCACAAATCATTTTGAATCTCTCATTGCATTTACTGGTAAAGATGGATAATGCATGTGATAGGAATGGTATAAAGAGAACTATCACCAACAGGGAACAGCACCACAGCCGTCTCTCCTGCCAACTTGCCCACTTACGTAGAACATCTATATGGGCCCCGCCATGAACATCATCTTTCTTGAAAACTACCTGATGCTCACTGGTTGGGCTACACCTATATGCTGGGTCAGACCATCAGTTGCCCATCTAATGATCAGATCAGCCTTATTTTTGTGCCAGGTGATCCTCATGGTGCGGCCTAGCATTGTCATAGTACCGATGTCCTATACAACTGGCAATGAGTTGAGAAAGATGGTACGCTACCACAAGTAGTGGTACCTTGCCTGTAGGTGATCAGCTGTCTAATATAAAACATAGTTTTAAAACTCACTCACTCAACCCAAACTTAGCCGAGTCAACTCTACTCTGTTGTGAGATTTTGAGCGGAGTTGCAATGAAACTTGGTACTTGAACCGACTCAACATTGACTTGGGTAAAGACTGAACAAATTGATTCCAGGACTCAGTTTTTTTTTTTTTTTTTTTTGGGTTAGTTTGTTAGTGCACACCCATGTCAGTACACATTCCATGTTAGCCACCCCACTTAAAAATAAAGGGTTTAAAAGTGGAAAGGAAGCTGTGAAACTGCTGTTTAAAGAAGACAAAAAAAGGATGGGGGAGCTATGTTGTCAGTTGGTGTGCTGTTTGCTATTACTTGTATTAACATATATATTTTTTAAAAAAGCTCAGCGGTTCATTTGCTGGTGGTAGGGCACGAATAAACTAGATAAGCTTGCAAGTATTTCATCAAAAGGGGGGTTTTTTGGGAGTAAACTGTATCAATTTGGATCTAATGATGGCCATTTGGCTTCCATCATAGGACAGAATGATTTGATCAAATTGTTAAGTGGGGCCCACTGGATGAATAGTTGCAATCATTGGCTAGGATTTTCTGATCTGGGAGGTTTTTTGTTGCAGGGCATTCAACTGGCCCTTTCATAACAAGTGTATGAGTAACCAAACAAATGGGCCCTGCTAAAGTGAAAATTCAAGCTTTACAAACTACATCCAATTCATGTGGCATTTTAACCTGGTCCACATGGTTATGCATTGGGATTTGGTATGTGTGTTATCTGAACAAGACTACTCTCCATAGGCTACACTCCTGTGTTAGGTTAGCACCATTTTGAAATAGTGGTGACACATCCTCCTCACATGTGGTACTGATTTAGAGCTATCCAGACCATCCAAAATGTGAATCCTATTGTGGATGGAGCAAATCTCTAAAATAACGCTGATCAAGCAATCCTAACAAGTTAATAGCTACCAAATGGATGGTTGAAAGCGAAAGAAGGCAAAATCAGATGGTTAATATGATCTTATCAGGTGGATTAGCGATTTGCTGGGTTGGATGTTGTACAAGTATGCAATGTGTATGGTTCAACAGTCACCACCATTTTTTAAAATGGTGCTAAACTAACCATGGACCCTAGCCTATCACAACTCTCCTTTTTATTTATTTATTTAAATTTTAGGTTGGAATTGACACATGAGCTGAAATGGGAGGATGGAGATTCATTGTAACGTAACGGTTGAAATTCCTTATTCGGAAGTGGTCAGACGTCCCTGCATTCAAACCCTTGGTTTTGCATGAGAAGTTCCTTTCTCCATCAAATGATAGAAAGAAACGCATATTCGCATTAGGAAATGCCATGTAACCCAAGTCATGGTGCTCTGCGCATCCGGCATAAAGTAGTAATAATGCACCTCTTACAAAAATCCCATGCTTTTTTGTTACGCCACCCTTCCAAGTGCTCGAAACCAACAGTGACAACACTAACGTGCGCACTGAACTGAGTCGTCTTCGCTTGGCCTGGTTCAACTTGCTGGGTGCATGATAAGATTGTGCTCTCCACGTGCAAATTAGCAACTTATGTTGTGCTGACGTGGAGATTTATTTATTCCTTAAATGACCAAATTACCCACATCTCCTAAGCAAATAGATATTGTGGCCCGTTTGGACTCGTCGTAAGTCCAAAATCGATTAACAACAATCAATTTTCTGAAATTGTTTATTGATAATTGGAAAAAAGCTCTATCCTTTTGCATTGAAAATGGATTTGGAAAATTCTAGAGGGAATGAATGAATGCAAGCACTTAGAAATTGCACATGTGACATGCAAGTAATCAAAATTAAACTGTCCAAATTATGTTTCCCTGTTTATAGATGTATCATGGACCAAAAATTACTTTTATTTGATTACTAGATCTGTGGATTGGTGGACATTTATTGGGTGTTTAAAAAGGAAAATTATCCAGCAACCCTATCTCAACAAGCGTCTACCAATCAACAGTCGGGATTGTTCAATCAATTTGATTTTAAGAGCTGTGGGACCTGGTGATAATGGATTTCACAATTTGGTTAGTTTCATTTGAGTTGATGTATGCCATGTGTGCAATTTTTAGTACTTGATAGGGTGGTCATTCAACAAGCAAACTAAGAGGATGGCACATGTGTTAGAGATGTTGGTCATTCATCAGGTAGGATAGGTTGCAAGCATGCCATGTACTCAAGTGATGCCAGTTCATTGATAAGGCAAGTCAAACTTGTATTTGAAAAACGGGGACGTTTAGGGAAAAAGTATAAGAGTCTTTTGAGAGGCATGGGGCTCACTTGATGACCATGTTGCTATGTGGTGTGTTCATAGTACATTCTACATGTGAATGGCCCGAATATCTGGTACTTGTGTCATATGTACCAATATCTGACACGTACATGTATATGTGTTCCATCCCCTCACATGAGGGTTCATAATATCAGACATGTGTTACCCCACTCACATGAAGGCTGTTGGAGAATCGACCCTGTTGAAGCATCTTAATTTTTATTGAAATAAATAAGAAAAATGAAAAATGAAAAATTCAATTAACCACACACAGATAACACTTGAAAAAGTCATTGCAGGAAAAAAAAAAAAAAAACACAACATAACACAAAATGACAAACAATTTACTATTTAGAAAAGATTATAAAGACGGAAAAAATCCTAATTCTAACTCTTTTCCCTTGGAAGCTTTAAAAAAATAATAAAAAAACTAACCAAAACTCGCAACTCTTTTAATCCTAACATAACTTACCCTGAAAGCCACCTTTCAGGAGGTAAATGTAAAAAAAATATCCTTTCAAGAGTTCGGTCCTTGTTAGCATGTAAAACATAGGTCGTATAGGCTAATAAAAGTGAATAAACTCATAGCAATTTTGGTGTCACAATTTTAACAAGGGCTCGTAGTAGACGGATATCGTAAAAGTTTTCCTTGATTCCTTTTTGATATGCAATTAAAGGTTAGCTACATTTATTTAGTCAATTAAATGGTTATGAGAATTAAAACTTCCCCAAAAACCACTTCTCAAGCAACACCAAACAAGCCTCTTTGTGAGGGAATTGGAGCTTAGAAACTGCAGGATTGGCCTCTTCGGGCCTGGTAGTTAATTGAGCTGGGCCTAGCTTGAGTTTCTAAAAAGGTTCAATCTATAGGAATGAGCAGGCCCAGCTTGTTTAGTTACAATGGCCCTAGCTTGAGTTCTGCTCGCTTGCAATTTCCTTTCCCATGGCATGAGTCGCATGACCAATAGGTAGTGATTAGATCATGGGCTGCTCACGGACTCGGGTTCTTAGATTATGGGTTGGGCCTTGAAATGTTTTGACCTTTCCCAGCTCAACTGTGCATCCCAAGGGTATATTAATCCTCGTGGAGCACTTTGTTTCCATGAAAAGCTGCAAATTGTGAGATCCAGACCGTTCTTCCATTGGGCCGTATCATAAATGGGCTAGATCGTGTTGGGGTATCTTCCATCCATGCCAAGAAACCCAGCAATTGAACGGTCCAGATCCTATATACGCATGCGACATACGCTGAGATGGAAACAGTAGATTGGTTAGTGAGTAATAAGAGAAGGAATGGTCAGTGCTGTCCGCTCCAGCGCTTGAGAAAAGCAATCAGCGCACGAGATGATTGGTTCACCTAATTAGGGTAGTATTCTCAACAGCGAGGGAATAATGCAGTGGAAAGTGATCTCGATTGAGCTTCAATGCAACCACTTTCCACCGTACACGTGGAAGGTTACAAATTTTTTCCAGTTACCACTGCTTACAGGGAGCCCTGTAGGCGTGAGCATGTGGGACCCACCGTGATGTCCGTGTTACATCCGGTCAGTTCATGCTCACGTTAGGACATCAGCCACACCACAGGAAATAGCGGGGATGGTAACACCAGCCGTTGAAACCTTCAGGGGACCCACCTTGATATTTATGTGCCATCCAAACCCTTCATAAGGTTATTCCCACAGGGATGAACGGAAAACTTCTGTGAGGTAAGAAGGTTTCAACGGTGGGCATTCAATCCCCATTGTTTCCTATATCGTGGCCCGCTTGAGTTTTGGATCTGCCTCAATCTTGGACTCATGTACTAACATGAGCTGTCTCAACTGATGGACGGAGTGGATTTACAACGGACATCTCTACATTGTGGTGGGCCCCACAGAGCTTACGCTCACTGCAGGCCGGGGTTATAAGAAATTCACGTCCCACGTGGAAAGGTGGATGGTGAATGAGGATCGTCTATTTCCTTACCGGCTCCACTTGTGGATGACCCAAGATTTTAAAACAGCAAGCAGATGATCCTAGCCGTCACTTTTAACTACATTTCCTAACTGAATGTACGTAAGCGATCATATTTGTTTCTGAACTCAATTTTCAAAGCAATGAACGGATGGCTTAGATCGCTTGATCGGTGTGACTCATTGATGGTCCATACACACTAGGGGAACCCCAGGTGGATGTTGTCCCAAGGAAGTTGGCTTCTTCGAACCACTTCAATTGGGGAAAGTAGCCTGGCATCCGGTTGCAAGATAGGGTCTCGTTAATCTGGTGGGGCCCGTCGTGTTTGTACGATGGAGAACCTTCCTCACGTGGGCAACACGTACGAAATAAATGGTATAAAAAAAAGAAAGAGGCTGATTGGGCACTACTCTAGCAAGGAACGGAGAGAGAGAGAGAGGATTCGGTGAGACTCCGGCCTCAACCAAGACGGTGTGGTGTGGCCCTTACCGTGGGTCCCACATTGATGTATGTATTATGTATCGAGGCCGTCCATCCGTTTTTCCAGATCGATTTTGTGTATTATTTAAAAAACAAAGCAGATCCAATTATCAGGTGGACCATATTATAAGAAACATTGGTGATTGACCATGAATGAGCCACAAAAAATTTGGATAAAACTATAAATATTTGTTTTTTGTTTTTTTCCTTTCATCCAGGCGTATGTGACCTTATCAACAGATTAGCTGGTAAATAAATCCTCCCAAAACATTAAGTTGCTCCCTAGGAAGTCTTTAATGATTGGATGGACAATCACCACCGTTTCTTATTACATAGTTTACCTGATAATTAGATCTACTTCATTTTTTAGATAATGCCTTAAAATGATATGGAAAAACAAGGATGACATAGATACATAATACATACATTAAGGCATGTGTCTCACCTAATCTGCTCTCGGGAACAGAATGGGGCTCTGCTGTGCCGTAATAATGTATGCTTTTGATCGTAGCCTATATCCACATATCATTTTAGGGTACGAGGCAAAAACTAAGGTAATTCTAAGGCTTAAGCAAACCATATAGTAAGGATTAAATACCCACCATGTGACCTTATAAACAGGTTGGATGGCAATTAATCATTATGGTGATCATTAGTAAGGTTTCAACCGCGATTGTTCAAAGCAAAGCCACTTCCTAGTCGAGCCCATTTGAATTATGAATCTGTCTCAATTTTTAACTTTAATCTTAAAGTGATATGGCAAAAGTGGATGAATTATATCATATAAAACCCATACATCTAAGTAATCCCTTGTGGCCTATTATTCGTTCCCAGCCAAGGATTTGCTTGGCTGTACCAATACATGTGAAGAAAAGGACAGACATATTACTTCTAAACGCCAATCAAAGGAACATATAGGGGCTTAAAGGAGCAACCATGATATATGTGTTGTGTTGTATTCATATCAATTATTCATTTTGCTATATTATTTTAGGATACATGCTAAAAAATATACAATCTTAACATTTGAGTGGACCACGTCATTAAAAAATAGTGGTGATAATGACACCCACCGTTGAAACCTTTTTAACGCTGATGGTTAACCGATTTTCAACTTGTTCATAAGATCACATAGGTTTATATAAAAATAAAATAATAAAATCAGCTTAACGTAAAACTTATGTGGCTCTTAAAATATTTTCAATGGTAGGTATTTAATCATTGTGTGGTCCACCTGAGCCTTACGACATTTTTAAAATTGTATCCTTAAAATTAAAATAGAAAAAAATGAATGTACAGTGACCTCTCAGAGTCCTTTTTCGTTAACCAATCTGCATCCATTACTGACACATAATAGGGAGGCTACCTGACGATCCAAAAGTCATGATTTTTGCCCACAACACGTAACAGGTGGGACCCAACTGATGAACGGGTGGCTCCCGCAAACGTACCGCAGTAGAGACTAGGATTTTCGGTTGCCTCCACTCGCGACTAACCATATAGTTCTGCTCGCGAGATATGGTGACGTTTTAAACAACCGACATTTCAATTTCTCGTTTGTAAGATCTTTTGTCAAGGAGAGTGAATTGATACTCTAGCACGTACGACGCTTGATATGCAGGCGCTAAGAAATTGTAGACATCCCGTACATTGACTAAATTAAAGCGATGATGATAAGCCACAGTCCCATAATCAGATTGGTTGAGGAATCCTAACCTATGATTCTTAGACACTCGTTTGTTGGAATAGGATCATTGGGTGTTTTTCATTTCTAACCGTCCAATAAATGTCCGCCAATGCAATAGTAAGATTATCAAATAACCGTACGTAATTTTTCCATCATGATACATTTATACTTGAAATGATAATCTGAACGGTTTGATTCAAATTACTTGTATGCCACGTATGCAACTTCTACGCAATTTCTGAGTGTCTGTGTATCATCCATCACACTCTGGCGTAGTATCAAAATTTTTGATAGCCCATTTCGACAAGATGGCCCTTGATCCAGATCGTTCATCACGTTACTCCACCATCGATTAGTCATTGTCCACATCCATACGATTGAAGGCGTTTCCAAGAAAGGATAATAAAATAAGTTCCCTGATTAGTGCCGTACAGTGGGGTTACCTGATATGGCCACAGCTATTTGGTGGGCCCAAGTTCGCGTAGCCAGTCAGGGTTCTTCTTTCTTGGTTGAGGTGGGCCCCACAATCATTTTCCACCCTTTATTCACCAAACATTCTCCTTGCACACTGAACAGCATCATTTGGACAGGATTTATGTGATCCTCCGCCCAAGGTTGCCTACAATATCCTCAGCCACTGAGTTTATAAAAATGGGGCCATGGTTCGTTTACAAAATCCAGACCGTTGATTCGTGGGTCCGTCATGGATACAGCATGCCGGACGCACGAATTTGAGGGCCACTGACCGCATGGTGAGCCTCGTCAGATCAACGGTTCAGAATCACTAACCACTAACCAGCGAGCAAGAATCCTACGAGGAGTCACCACAACTTTTAAATGGTGGTGACTCGCCTACTGTATCATATGCATGGTGGACGCGGATTTCCTGCAAGAGCCTATCGCAGGAAGTTCCTGCACAAGGATGCTGGGTAGGGTCCACCGCCATGTTAGTAGTAAATCTACCCCGTTCATCCGTTTGGAGATCTCATTTTAGTGAAAAAGGACAAAAATAAGGTTGATATAATACTCAAGTGGGCCACACGAGAGGGAAAATTAGGGAAAGAAATATATACCGTTGAAACCTTCCTGGGATCCACTTGATGTTTATATGCCATCAAAACCGTCTATAAGGTCATTACCACTTGGATGAAGTGAAAATACAAAAAATTTAACCTTAAACAAAGCTTTTATGGCCATAAGAATGTTTCAACGGTTCTCACTGAATTCCCACTGTTTCCTCTCGTGTGGACCACTTGAGTTTTTGATCCAACTCATTTTTAGTTGATTGTCATAAAATGAGCTCGAAAGACGGATGAACGGAGTAGGTTTCCCACAAACATGGAGGTGGGCCCCACCCAGCATCCTTGCGCAGGAACTTATTGCGTAAGGCTTTCGCAGGAAATCCGCGTCCATGCATGGTACGCCCGCAGGTTAATCGTAACCGTCCAAGTAGTAGGACCCACTGTCGAAGGAACACAACAACAAAAAAAACACTGATTGGATGATCCTAACCATCTAAAAAATATAGTCAGTGATTCAAATTTAATTGGCGTGATCAGATAGTTAAGATCGTCCAATCAGTGCCATATATGGCCTGTACTCTATCTACGGTGAAACCCACAATTTGGACATTCTGGATCTCCACACGATAATGCCACGTGTACGGTGGATGAACCATCAATTAAAAAAAAAGTGGTGATATTTTCATGCATGTGATGTGAATGGAGTACGGGACAAGGGAAGCTAAAATTAGATGGACCTAACTTTTATCTTCCTTCCCCTCTCTTCACACCCAACGCAAGACAAATACAAGCTAACCCTTGAAACACTCTACCTGCCATGCACATTAGTGGGGCCCCACAACCTATAATTTCCCTCTTAAAATAGCGGAATTTCCTCTATTTTCGCAGTTTTTTCTTTTCCTTTATTTATTTATTTACTTTTTTGCCCTTTTCGCTTTGCCCTTTAACAAAAATCAAGGATACCCTTTTCTATTTTATTCCCACAACACATTCTTTCATATATCCGAAAGAGACAGGGACCCGGAGTGAGTATCCCCATTACATAGTGACAATCAGAACCTTTCATTTAGTGGGGTCCATCTGGATGGGCATGGATCCCACACTGCAATAAAAAGAAACCCAAATTGGGCCTTTGTGGACTATAATGGATGGCTGTAATAAAAAGGCCAATGGTTGGGACGTGGATTGCGTACTGAGCAACTCAGTACGGTAGAGTAAACACTGTGGGGCCCACCTTGATGTATGTGTCTTATCCACGCCGTCCATCTGTTTTACCAGATCATTTTTGGGCAACTGCCCAAATTTGAAGTGTATGCAAAGCTCAAGTGCACCACACTAGAGGAAACAATATGAATTGAAAGCCTACCGTTGAAAACTTACTGGGGGCCACAAAAGTTTTGGATCAAGCTGATATTTGCGTTTTCGGTTCATGTATGTTTGTTTTACCTTATGAGTAGGTTGGATGAGAAATAAACATCACTTTGGACCGTAGGGAGGTTTCGAAGGTGGACGTTATTATCCCACTGTTTCCCATGGTGTGGTCTATTTGAGTTTTGGATATAGTTCAAATTTTGGCTAAATCCATAAGATGAAGTGGAGAAACAGATGGACGGCGTGGATATGGCACATACATCTGCAATGGGCCCCACAGAGTTTACTAAGCATGCTAAGCATACTGAGATATTCAGCAAGCTGAAGTACATGATTTGGCAAATCAGAACCGTCCAACTGGTGCAGTTGCACTCTGGGACATCCATAGCTGGGTCCTACCGGATGAATGATTTCATTCACCGAGGGTAGGTCTTGTGTCCGGTGCACACGGTCTACAATTTCTGCCAGTGGTTGGCAGTACGGTACATTAAAGGTTATTGGTGGGCCTCACGTGCTTGTATACTTGATAGATACTCATGTTTGTTTACTTTACTCCTGCACATACGGTTGTCGGACTGTGTTCTTCCTAATTCCTATTGTTTTGTACCTGGATACATGTATGTCGAATAACTAGAGAAATGTTAACATACAACGCCGTATGTGAATCCTATATATGCAATGCCTTCTTTTTCTGTCAAAGTGTCACTCGTGTCGTACATCGAAAAGGTGTAAGGTGGTCAGAAACATAGGTTAGGGGTAGGAATGAATCAATCCATATATTAAAGTGGGCCAAATACATACACTGAGTCAGATCTTCGTTTGTCCGTTGATTTGCATTTTGTAGCCTGCATACTTAATAAAACATTTTGATTTTCTCTCTAGATGATCTTTATGGTTCATCACACATTTTGTACGACTCGGATTTTCTAGAAAATGATAAGGTGCACGGGAAACAAATCTTAGTATCTGCAAGTTCACATACAACGTTTCTATGTAAACAATCTCCTAAAAAAATATCTTACTGGACATGTATACGATCCTCAGGTTTTAAATTCAGGCAAACTGGGGCCATGGTTTGGTAATCTAGACCGTTGATATCTTGATTTCCGTCGGGACATACCATGCTTTGGATAAAAACCCCAAGAATGAAAGATCCTGGCTACTAATCTCGAGACTTTTATCAGTTGAAGATAGGCTGTTGACGTTCTTCTCTCAGTAACCTTCATTTTGCGGACCACATATTAAAGGTTGCGATTTTCCTATTGAAGAGAGTTTTTGGGGGGATGATCCATCCATGATAGGGCCTAACATATCGTTGGTCGAACCATAGGGTTGGAGTATACTGTCCAAGGGTGTCCAATCCCGTAATTTCTCCTATCAGACCGTAAGATATTGGAATCATCGCCGCGAGTTTTGCTACAATTCCTCACCACTAAATTTTAGGTTGTGATTGTAGCCGTTGATCTGGGGACATTCGTAATGATCCAAACCGTTCATATGATGGGCCTCACCTTAGATGGATTATACCCGAGAGAACCTTCACTATTCCAAAATACTATTACTGCTCACATTGCAAAGACTAAAGTAAACGGTCTATATTCAAAGAAAAACAGTTAAAATGATCAAAAGGTTGAAATCTTCCAATTCTTATTTTCTGTTCCCCATCGATAGAGTCTCATCATTTAACGGTTTTGATCACTGAGACATAACATATATCCAACGTCAGAGATGCCGACATAATAACAAGCAATACGAAAGCGATGTATTGTAGTAAACCTCTCGTCTACATATTTAATTTTTCTTCCCTTCTTTGTATTTTTTCTTATTTTTGAGTATTCCTTTTCTAAGTTTTGGTTTGCACTTTTTGACGATGGGGCGTGATGCACTGTAGCAGCAGGTAACGGCGGGGGTAACGTTCCCATGCACAGCACTACCAACATTTGATATCTGTGGGCCCATTTTGTCTTTGTATGTAATCCACTCCGTCCATCAGGTAAGCCCTTTTCTATTTCGTAATGAATTAAAAAATCTAATAGATAAACAACATTGATAGCCCACAAAACATGGAACAATAGGAATAGGAAGCTGAGCGTACGTTTGTGTATGAGGCTCAAGTGAGTTTGGATGCGGTTATTTTTTACACATGTTGAATGCAAAGTGCCTCACTTGATGGACGGATTGGATTGCACACATCCATAACGGTGGGCCCCAAAGGACTTGGGTGTTGTACATTCAGTGCCACAAGCCCACAACACGTGTTGCCCGCGCGTCGCGCGGTTCACTTATTAGTACACGGAAACTCTATGTATAACCCACGAGGACCGTACAATTGGCGCACGTGCCCACTGGTGCATCATGCCTCCAACTGAGATCCGCATCCTGGGTGGGCCACACACAGCATCGGTCGGTTTCACAGTGTGGACAGACAGCAGATGCGCAAATTCGGGCCGTTAGAATGGTTTATACACTGAGTTCTAGTGTATACAATTAGCGGTTAACACGTTACAGCTGATGATTAATATTTGTGAGATGTTATTCCCTCATAAAGTTGATATTCCAACCCATAAAATTGATATTTCACCCTTACATGCGTAATTTTATTTCCAACAAGTTAGGTTTTTTTTTTTTAAAAAAATTAGTGTAAACGGTTCACTGTAGTGACGAAATTACCCTTGTGGGTAGAACTATCAGTGTTAGGGTGGAAATGTCATTTTCCGAGTGATGTGGTCCAAGGTCTGGATAGTCTCCCTTGGTTCTTCGTTTGTATAAGTGGGGGCCAACGTTTTTGCAGTTGGAAGCATTTTACGCGGTTGGAGGCTGATTGTGTATTGAGTAACTCATACGCTATCGCGTAATGAGTAAAGTCTGTAGGGCCACCTTGATGTACATCCGTTTTACCCCTCGTTGCTGGTCATGAGCTGGAAATTAAAATATAGACAAACTCAAGTGGGCCACATTACAAGAATAAAAAGCTTACCTTTAAAAATCAGGGCCCATCGGAGTTTTGGATTAACCTCATATTTGTGTTGTCCGTTTGACAAATAAACATTACTATGACCCACCCCTAGGAAGGTTTTATGGGGACGCGGAGTTTTTGACATGAGACCAAAAGTGAGCATGATCAGGGACTCAAGTGAGTGGTCCTATAAGTGAGCATGATCAGAGGCTCAAGTGAGTCGTCCTAAAAGAAAATGTGGGTAAAGAAATTCTTACCGTTGAAACGTTCCTGTTCGTTGACAGTCATGTCTACATGTTGTTCATGTCCATAGTGACGTCATTTATACTGGGATGAACTGAAAACACAAATATTACCTTAATTCAAAATTACGTGGCCTCACGAATATTTCAACCATGGAAGCTCAATCCTCACATTTTCAACCCACTTAAGTATTGAATTGACTCATTTTTGACTTTATATTCTAAAGGCAGAGTAAAATTTTCATGATGGGCCCTACCTAAGTTCCCAGCACAGAAACTTATTGGGAAAGGCTTTAGCAGGAAATTCATGCCCGTTTTGACGTACGTGCACCCATTATTTAGTGTGGTGTGGTTCATTTGAGTTTTGAGTATGATTTAATTTTGGATTTGTGCCCTAAAATGATAAGATAAAGTGGATGAATAATATGGATAATAAACATTCATCATGGTGGCCCCCACAGTTTTCTCAGTGAGTGTCCACTTTATATCGATTGTGTACCTTCCTAGCAAGGATTCTATGGGGCCCACTATAATACATGTGTTTATTTTCATGCTGGCCATCAAATTTTCAGATCATTGTAAAGTATGACCCTAAGATTCAAGCAAGTCCAAAGCTCAAGTGGACCACATTGTGGAAATTGAACGGCCATCATTAAAATATTCTTAGTAGCTACATAAGTCAAGTCCATGTGACCTCATAAATTAGTTGGATGACAAATAAGCATTACAGTGGGCTATAGAAAGGTTTCACGGGTAGTTATCATTCTCATCAGTATTTGGTATGATGTGGCCCACTTGAGCCTGGGGTCCACCTCCTTTTTAAGCTCATTATTTAAAATAATCTTTCAAAATGGATGATCACACGAATAAAACACATATATCCCTGGCAGCCCCATAGAGATCCCTGCCATACTGACTGTGTCCGCATGACACGATCCGTGCCCTAGAAGGGAGCAGATTGTGTGGATGTATGTGTCTTACCAAGCTGTCCATCTGTTTTGCCAGCTCATTTCAGGACATTAGTCCAAGACATTTTCAACAGTAGGCCTTCAATTCACATGTTCTCTTGGTGTGTTCCACTAGAACTCCAGATATACTTCAAATTTGAACTAGTGTCCTGAAAAGAGATGGTAAGACATATGAACGGCATGGATAAGACACATACATCACGGTGGACCCCATAGAGTTTACTCAGTACACTACTCTAAAGCACTCAGTGTGCAATCCGCTTCCATTCCCTAAGGGCATGTTTGGCCGGACCGATCCCATGGGATTAGGAGGGATGGAATGGATTTTAAGGTAATGATGATGGTGTCAGTGTTTGTCCATTGATCCCATGGGTTTGCAATAGCCCATGGGATATACACAATCGTGTTTGGACCGTCACAAATGGATTGGTTTGCATCTCCACTGCTTCTTGTGGTGTGCGCCACTCACTGTTTTATATCTACCTCAAAACAGGTTTATGGCCGATTGTAGGCTGGTGAAAATGATAGAGGGAGTAGATATCTCATTGATATCTTGGTGGGCCCCATATAGCGGTGAAAACTCGCATCCCGGAACTGGCGGAATCCGTCTCTTGGGCTGTGTTTACGAGGGAGCGATGGATGAAATACATCCCGCCATCCCAAACAGCAGACGGGATGGGATGCCGCGCAATAACCCTCCTAATCCCATCTAATACCACATCCCTCACCCGGCCAAACACGCCATAAGCATTGTACTGTTGGGCCCCACAATGGATGGACAATTACCCAAAAGCCTCTTTGCTAGGATAATTTTTAGGGTATGGTCCCTCGACGGTGGGGATCAGCATACCGACGGTCTGGATGACTGAAAGATAGCCCGCGGTTGTACAAACTCACAACCCGTGTATCACGTGCATGTATCATCGGGTGCAAGTTCCTGTAATTCCTCCATACCGTGAGAGTATCCCATAAAATCCGAAGTTTGTGCACTGTCGACCGTTTCAAAATGAATGAAAGCAAGAAAAAATAAAATAAAAATCCAAGCTTATTTCTGTAGATGCCCGCGATATGGTAGATCCATCTATCTACATCATAAGTGGTTGGATTATTCATCAATCTGAGCGGTCCAACTAGTGGGCCTCATCATTGATGGACGATATTTCAAAAATCTTACTTATAAGAAGAGACCATAGCCATCGCTTATATTTACTTTCAAACCCTTCATGTTGACCACTAAATGTTTTTATTTCCGACCATCGATTTGAAGGCCACTACTTAGATGGCTGGATCATCCGATCTACGATTATCTTGAATCAGTTTCAATCCATAGTGAGTCCCACTGGATGGATGATCCTGATTGAAAGATAACCCTGCCACGTGTAATGCAGCAACATGGCTTTACTATACATGGTTCTTAGGGCTCTACCATATCATCTCCGGTTTTTCTCTTCTTCTACTTAGTTCTAAAACAACAGTTTCATTTTGCAAAGGGTGGGCCACTTTTAGTGATCCTAACACCGTTGATAATTATAATATGAGCCCCACTTTCATCCAATGGCTTATTCTACAACCATGTGAGTAGGGCCACACCATGATGTAGTACGGATCACATCCAAACCGTCCATAAGCTGTGCCCCTTCAAGTTCAGCTGGTATCCCAAAAATCAGGCCAACCTAAAACATATGTGGGTCACACTACAGCGAAAGGTTGTGATCAATGTGGGTCCCCAGTAAAGCCTTACAGATAGTGTGCGGGGCCCACAATATTTTGTATTTGTCATCCAATCTGGTCACCCACCAGGTTAATGGATAAGGAAGGAAAAAAATAAAAATAAATCATACCATTCCAAATATCAGGAGGGCCACACCATATAATATTTAGAGGTTTGGGCATGATTTTACATGTTGTGGCGCACCTAAGTGTTGATCAGACTGATATTTAAGGCTCCAAGAGCTCACATGATGAACGGAGTGTCCTCATATAAAGGTGGGCCTCACAGCGTTGTAGTAGAATAAAATTATTTTACAAAAGGGGAGAGGAACAGACCGCTTAAAATATTACATAGGCGGATACGTTAAGTATAGGCAGGCCACCCAAACACGTCCAATTGAAATCTATCTCAAGAAATATAAAGAAAGTAAAAGGCTAGTGTATACACCCTTTATTTGGTGTATCTACTTTTTTTTTTTCCCCCACTTCTCGTATACAACAAACAAAATACTGAAAAGCCCATTAAAAAAAAACAGACAAAAACCCAATTTTTAGGCCTATATCATATGCTGCTTCTGAAAGCCGACAGCGTGCTGAGTAAACCGTGGGCCTACCGTGATTTATATATTTTATCCATTCCATCCATCCATTTTAACAGATGATTTTACCACTTTAGTTAAAAAACGAAGCATATCAAAATATCAAGTGGACCACACCACAAAAACAGTGTGAATTGTACATCTACTGTTGAAAAATTCATAGGGGTCATAGAAGTTTTGGATCAAGCTGATATTGGTTTTACCCTTCATCCATGTCTGTGTGATCTTATATATTAACAGGTTGGATTACAAATAAACATCACTGTAGGCCCTAGGAAGGTTTCAACGGTGTGGAAATCATTATTCCCACTGTTTCCTATGGTGCGGTATATTTAATCATTGAATATATTTAAAATTTAGTATCAACCTCTAAAATGATCCGAAAAAACTGATGGATGGCGTGGATAAACCAAAAATATTCAAGGCGGGCCCTGCATAGTTTACTCAG
Source organism: Magnolia changhungtana (assembly GCA_030180095.1). Taxonomy (NCBI): domain Eukaryota; kingdom Viridiplantae; phylum Streptophyta; class Magnoliopsida; order Magnoliales; family Magnoliaceae; genus Magnolia; species Magnolia changhungtana. The sequence goes on from JASAUF010000076.1 coordinate 27,381, forward strand.
TGCTATAAAAAATATTGAGTTAGTCCTTACGAAATCCGGTTTGGCTGCTTCCTGGAGAAGTTTTATAATTTTTTTTATTGAATATATATATATATATTTTCATTGGGTCCCATCAAGTAC
>JASAUF010000076.1:4232500-4743283 GCA_030180095.1 Magnolia changhungtana
AATAGAGAAAGTAAACTTCCCCTCTTTCAGTCCGACGAACATGGTAGAAAGCGTTATTTTGTCATCATAATCCTCCACCTGTAATGCCTCCTCATTAAAGAAGGAGATGAAGTCCTTCAACGACTCTTTAGGCCCCTGCTTGATGGTGAACAAATGAGTAGTCGGCTTTCGACTCTTCTTACCACTTATGAACTAGGTAAGGAACAATCTGCTAAGCTCTGCGAAGGAGCCGATTGAATTAAGCTTGAGTTACCTATACCAACTCTGAGCTGATCCAGTAAGGGTGATCAAGAAACCACTATACATCATCGCGTCTGTGGCTGTCTGGATCTGCATCCACTAGCGATAGGCCTCCACATGCTCGGACGAGTCTCCAGACTTGGAATATTGGATGAAGGGCGGAACCTCTGCGGCATCACCTCTCTCATGATTGCCGAGGTGAAGGGAGGTTTGGTCTCTTCCATCATCGCCTGAACAGCGGCAGGGACAGATGAAGGCTGCTGATTCGGTTGTAACGTTTGAATCTGATTGCCGAGTTCCGCGAACCGCGTCTCCCACGAGTCTTTATTTTCGGCTACTGCCTCCCATGAAGCCTCCACCTCAGGGGTCCCCCCTCCTCTCCAGCTCGTGACGGAGGTCCGTTGGTGTCAGGGCTAAGGTGACCGAAGCATTCGTTGGAGCCCGAATCGTTGGGTTCCGAGCCGAGACTGGGTTTTGGATCGGAGAGGGTTTCTGGACTGAAGCTGGAACTCGGGCGGATTGATGTTGTGACCCCTTAGGTCTCACACTCCGCGGTACGGACTCGACTTCCACTACTGGTCTGATTGTTTCCCGGACGGGGTGCGGCTGCTACTCCTGTCGTTGCTTCATCTGATAAATTTCGTTGCACAAGGCTTAGATCTCATTTTGCTTGGCTCGATACTTGCTCCCTTGGTTACGAGAGCGCTGGGATGGTCTTGGAGCCAACTCGGCGCGAAGTAACGAGGAAGACTGAGTCTGATCATTTGGCTCCGGCTCCACAGCTACGGACTTCTTCTTTCCTCTTGTCATTGCACTAGAAAATAGGAAACTGACTTTTCGTATCAGCTTCCCACAGACGGCGCCAAAAATGTTGCTGTCAAAATCTAGACTACTCTCCACTCAGTACTCCGAACCCCTACTGAGCCTTGGCCCTGCACAAAAACAGTGAGCAAAGTAGACCCTGGCTTAAATAGTGGACCCTCCGAAGCTTAAGTCAGGTCAAGGGAATCTGGGTCTAAGTCGAAATATAGAGAGAGGTGCGAGATATTGTGTACCTGTCTCCTACCCGAAAGATGCTACTTATACCCTCTCACTTAGGATGGGCGTGTCCGCATTAGTAGGCACATCTTAGGGCATTCACCACATCCCGTGGGTGATCCGGCCACCCAGTCGCTCAGTGGTCATGCAGATGTGGGCGGTTGAGTAACCATCGTCAATCGTGCAGTAGTGGGACACCTCATGATCCCCTTCATTAGTAAATTCTGTTCTGAATCCCAAGTCAACCACCTCGGCCTCGGATCACTCCAAGTTCCGAGTTAGTCGTCCGGGCCTAGGGCCTCAGAGCGAAGGTATGACGAATGTTGGGTTGGAAGTCCGTCCCCTACCTATTCATATAATCCCAAGCTTAGTCTTGAGCCTCAAGTCGGCTTTGAATAACTTCGGGCCTCGGAGCTCAGGTGTCTCTGATCTTCCCATAACAATGTTTATTTGCCATCCAACCTGTTCATAAGGTCATACAGACCTAGTTAAAGAAGGGAAAACGCAAATATCAACTTGATCCAAAATTTCCGTGAATCCCAAAAAGCTTTTGAAGGTAGGCCTTCAATCCCCACTGTTTCTTGTTGTGTGGTCCACTTGAGCGGTGGATCTACTTCATTTTTGGGATCATACCCTAAAATGAATTGAAAATATGTATGGATGGCGTGGATAAAAGTAATAAATCATGTTGGGGCCGATTTTCAGTCCCTTGATCTAACATTGGGTGATCCACTTGATGGTGAAAATGGATTTCAAATTAACACCATAGCAAGGCCCATCTGAATCTCCAACCCTTTGTGACCTGAAATCACTCATCTCACATGGTATTCATCTCTGGAACCGAGTGGTGCCGCCCGCGAAGACAACCATCCTCCTATTTTTACAGGCCCCACTATGATGTGTAAGTAAGATTCACTCCCAGACGCATGATTCCATTCCGGGCCTAGACCGAAAAAAAATCATGCTAACCTTTAATTCAACTCAGCCACAGTAATGGAAACGGTAGGGAGAGACGTCCACCCTTGATTTTTACTAAACTCAACATGATAAGCATGTGAAATCTACTCTAACCATTAATATGACACTAAAAATCAATGGCTTATGTCCAAAAATCAGGGGCATACGTGATTCAGGTGGGCCAAACCAATGAAAATAGTTTGGAGGGTGAGTTTTCCTTGTACACTATTTTCAATCATGTGGTCCACTTGAACCATTGGATGAGGCTGATTTTTTATACGTGGTTCTAATATGGGGTGACTAACCTGACGATTGGGGTGGATTTCATATTAACACTATGGTGGGGCCACCATAGCTGGCTACTTTTCCTCGTAGAATAACTTTTCTCCATATTTTTATTAAATAGCATTAATTAGCCATCGAATTCATCAACTAGTTGGACGAAAATGCAATGTCTAATATATATATATATATATATATATATATATATATATATATATATATATATATAAGGTTAAGGTACTATGCGCTCGAGCTTACGATAAGCTCCCATGAGGTCGAACTGTGTGGGCCCCACCATGATACTTGTTGACCATCAACATCGTGCATTCGATAGGTCTCCTTTAAATTATGGGATATCCCAAAAATTGGTCGTATATGGAACTCAGGTGGGCCATACCATCTAAAATCATGTGAAGACATGCCAAAAACATATAAAAGTACTTGGTGGGGCCTACCTGAGTTTTGAATGCTGCTGAAACTTGGTATGAACCCTCATCCAAGTGGGACACACATAATGGATGGGCTGGATTTGCAAACCACATCTCGATGGGCCCGAAAAATGATTATTAATGTTTTAATGGTGCACGGCCCCTCTGAACTTCTATATGTGGTGTGGCCCACACAATTCACAGATTGACTTGATTTTTGATACCTACGCCCATGATGAAATGGTGCATCGGACTGATGGGGTAGATGTTCGAAACGCATCACGGTGGGGCCCACACAACTCGACCTCATGGGACGTTCCCATCAGCTCAAGCGCATAGTACTTTTTCCCTCTCTATATATATATATATCTATATATATATATATATATATATATATATGGAATAGGTACAATGCGCTCAAGCTCACGCTCCGTCCCATGAGGTCGAGCTATGTGGGCCCCCATGATGTGTTTCAAACATTTACCCCATCAGTCAGATGCACCATTCCATCATGGGCCTAGATCCCAAAAATCAAGTCAATCTGTGACTTGTGTGGGCCACACCACATACAGCAGTGAGACAGGGCCGTACACCATTAAAACATTTATAACCATTTTTGAGGGCCCACCGAGATGTGGTTTGCAAATCCAGCCCATCCATTATGTGTGTCCCACTTGAATGAGGGTTCAGACCAAGTTTCAGGCACATGGAAAGCTCAGGTGGGCCCCACCAAGTGCTTTTATATGTTTTAACGGTGTCTTCACATAATTTTAGATGGTATGGCCCACCTGAGTTCCATATACGGCTGATTTTTGGATATCCCATAATTTAAAGGGTGCCCATCAAATGCACGGTGTTGATGGTCGACACGGTGGAGCCCACACAGCTCGACCTCACGATAAGCTTATTGTCAGCTCGACCGCGTTGCACCTTTTCCCATGTATATATGTGGTGTACAATGAATCTGGACGCATCCAAAGATAAGATCTTTGTGATTTGGGGTCATGATTGTGAACCGATTCGCTGACGTGATTTGGGGTCATGATTGATTCAGTTGCATAATAACCAATCGTGTGGAACACTAAGCAGTCGTTATCACATTCATACATGAAATCGACGGGAACATATATAACGTGTTAAGACCTACTGATCCAAGCAAGAAGCCCGTGGGCCAAATTCAACAAATGTGGATTCTTGAGGAAGCGGTTTGAGCACAAATCAGTACTTCGTTTTCTTTTGCTTTTATTATTATTCTTATTATTTTGTTCTTCCGTGTTTTCTTTTTTCGGACCACTTGTCATTGGTTCAGTTATATGCCAAAATTCAAATGATTGTTGAATTGGGGTTTGTTTGGATACATGTTAATATTTCATAATTCATATGATTGTTGAATTTGGGTGCAATTGGATGCATCTTAGTGCTGAATTACTATAAATTAGCAACTCAAATTGATTTTTGGGGCTGCATCTCTTGCTTACGAAATGTGTGAAAAAATTGGGTTTTCTGGTTAGCCACTAAAAGAAAACGTTACGAAATGGGTAAATTGCGATCCCAACAAGACGTAGTGGTGGAGGCCCATGTAATGGATCAACCGTATGATCTTAGCTTTCAGATTTGGCGTGGGAAGATAGATGGAAATTGCAACTAATGGTTTAAAAGAAGACTGGTGATTTAAGGATTAGGGGCCTGTTTGGATTCGCGGTTACGGGTGTATTGTATGGTATCAATGGGACTGATGTGACATATGTTGAAAATTAGTAGTTTTTTGAAAAATAAAGAGAGAAAATTCGAAATTTTCAAAATTTCAGGATTTTGCTGCCAAAATGCTTTTCCGAGAATTTCAAATCCAAAAGTACGGTGTGTGCTTTGTCCCACATCGGAAATGGTTGAAATCCTTTTGTGGTTTATATGTGGACTTGTGAAGAGTATTCTTACTTGGAGTTTTTGGAGGAGGTGATGTTCGGGTTGCGCACTGGAACACACGCACGAGCTCGCGCGCTCGGGCTCGGGGACATGCGAGGGCGTGGGTAGAGTAGCTGTAGTAGTGCTAGATGGCGCACTTTGCACTTTCTAAAAACGGCTCTCTGCCTTGAAAGCCAAACGGTCTAAAAACGGACGAACCAGGATGATCTAACGGTCAAATCTTCTGATCTGACGACCAGAAACGTCTGGAATTAATTGACAACGGCCAGAAACATTTTCAAACATTCTGGACCATTGAATACCATATAGCAACGATGTTATACCTGATGCTTATATAAACTAGACCATTCCAGTCCGATTTCATCATCTCAACACACCATCTCTCCCATTAAATCAAATACGATCCATATCTCCATTATAGAATACTTTGATCATCTCTACCGTCTAAGTCTGCCAGAAGAGATCTATTGCGTTAAAACTGTTCCACAGTAGACCTATCGTGATTGCTGCACGTTGGATCCAGATAAGGCTTGTCTTATCTTGGAAGCAATTCGCCTGTAACCCATCAACAGTTGATAAGGGGGCAAATCACACTTTAAGGACAGCATATTTTATACGTGATTTAGCCTAGTGAAATATTTTATTTTCAATTTATTTTTTATATTTCGGTGTATTCAAACGTAAATTCCCAATAATCTTAAAGCGTAATTCCATGGACACCGAAAGTGTTGCATCAGTCAAACTAATGAGGCAGGATCTGATTCGATTGGATTGATTCGATGGTTCAAATTTCACTAGATAACAGGACAAACTGAAATTCCTGCTGACCGTTCTGAAGATCTTCTACATCCTGTACCTGACTCTCCAGCCTTTGCCTGAAGCAAAGGATACTAACACTCCAGAACAAATTGCTGCTAGGATCGAGCGACAAGAAGATGAACTATTGTGTCGTGGCCACATCCTCAATGCTCTCTCTGATCGATTGTACGATTTATACACGGGGACCACATCAGCGAAAGAAATTTGGAGCGCGCTGGAGTACAAGTACAAGGCTGAAGAGGAAGGAACACAAAAATTTCTAATTGTCAGGCATTTCGACTTCACGATGGTAGACAATCTATCGTTGCTTGCCCAAATCCAAGAATTGCAGCTTATTGTAAAGAAAATAAAAGCCATAAAATTGATCTTCCTGAATCCTTTCAAGTCGGAGCTATAATCGCAAAGTTGTCACCGAGCTGAAAAGACTACAGGAAGAAACTACTGCATGAATCCGAAGAGTTCACCCTGGAACAAATCTAGAAACATTTTCGTATTAAAGAAGAATCCCGTAACCGAGACAAAAAGGATGACGCTAATGGTGCATCCTCATCTAAGGTGAACGCAATAGAACGACCATCCCAAAATAATACCTATGAGAAAGCTGATTCCCTTAAACCTAACAAAGATCAAGGGAAATTCAAGAAAACCCAAAAGAAGAAAAACGGTAAACCTAAGGGATCTTGCTATGTCTGCGGCAAGACTGGGCATTTCGGCCGAGTCTGTAGGGACCGAAAAAAGTCTAAGAAAGAGGCTAATGCAGTAGACGATGAAATCGTAGCCATGGTCACATAAGTGAACCTAGTTCAAGAGAAAATTCCTAGTTGGTGGTATGATACAGGTACTACAGTCCATGTATGCAACGATCGATCTGCCTTCAAAACCTATGAAGACGAGACCAATGGTCAAAAGGTTCAAATGAGAAATGAAGGACGGTCGAAAGTTACAGGCAAAGGAACCATGGAATTACTCTTTACCTCTGGAAAGAATGTAATTCTGACCAACATACTGCATGTCCCAGACATAAGGAGGAATCTTATCTTAGGGGATCTCTTAAGCAAACCTAGGATTAGGGTTGCGTTTGAATTAGGCAAGCTAATATTGTATAAGAATGGAAACTTTGTGAGTAAGGGTTATGCTTGTAATGAGATGATCAAACTTTCTTTAAATGAAAAGAATTCTTCTGCTTACATGATTGAGTCTGTAACGTTTTGGCATGGTAGACGAGCCCATATTGGCTACAGTACCATAAAACTCATGGCTAAGAATGGCCTAATATCATACAATGATAGTGATAATAATAAATGTGAAGTATGCATACGGTCTAAAATAATTAAGAAACCATTCCCTAGCGTTGAGAGATCATCTCAAATATTAGACCTAATGCATACTGACATATGTGAATTAAATGACATTCTTACCCGTGGAGGTAAAAGGTAATTTATAACGTTTATAGATGATTGTTCAAGATATGTATATGTATATCTGTTAAAATCAAAAGATGAAGCATTTAATGCATTCAAGATCTATAAATCTAAAGTAGAAAATCAATTAGATAAAAATATTAAAATCCTTCGTAATGACCGAGGAGGAGAATATTTCTCTAATGAATTTTCTAACTATTATGAAGAATACGGCATAATACATCAGTGCACGACACCTTATACATCATAGCAAAATAGTGTAGCAAGAAGAAAAAATAGGACATTAGTAAAAATGGTCAACTCAATGCTAATACAAGCACAGTTCCCATTAAACCTATGGGGAGAAGTACTATTAGTTGCATGTCATATTTTAAATCAAATTCCATCTAAGAAATTTAAGACCTCTTCATACGAAATATGGGAAGGAAGAAAACCAAATATAGGGTATCTTAGAGTGTGGGGGTGTCTTGCATACTATAGAACACCAAAACCTAAAAGAACTAAATTAGGACTAAGAGCTATCAAGTGCGTCCTTATAGGATATGCACAACATAGTAAGGCCTATAAACTTCTAGACTTAGACACTAATGTAATCATAGAGTCTAGAAATGTAGAGTTCTTTAAGAATTCTGTATTCACGAAGAAAAAGAATGTTGAGATTCAATCTCCTAATGAAACTATAAAAGAAATACAAATAAAAGATAAAACTCCTAGTGAATCTTGTAGGAGTCAAAGATCAAGAGTAGAAAAGAGTCTTGATCCTAATCAAATAGACTCTTAGAGACTCTCTTTTCATCTTGTTGAGGGTAATAGAGAGAAGGTGATTAGAAAAATACCTATGGTTTTAACTATAGAAGATGAACCTAAAACCTTTAGTGAAGCTATGTTTTCAAGAGACTCCGCTTTTTGGAAAGAAGTCATTAATGGTGAAATGGATTCCATAATATCTAACCAAACATGGAAATTAGTAGATCTACCTCTAGGTTCTAAACCAATAGGTTGTAAGTGGATAGTTAAGAAAAAATATCACACAGATGGTACAATTCAAACCTTTAAGGCAAGGTTACTTGCTAAGGGTTTCCGACAGAAAGAAGGAATCGATTATTTTGACACTTAACATCGATTAGGATCTTATTCGCTCTTGCATCCGTACATCATCTTCATATCGATCAAATGGACATGAAGACAGCATTCCTGAATGGTGATCTCGATGAGGAGGTTTACATGGAGCAACCATAAGGGTTTGTTCTACCAAAAAATAAAAGAAAAGTGTGTAGACTTGTTAAGTCTTTATATGAATTAAAGCAAGTACCAAAACAATGGCATGATAAATTTAATTCTAAAGTTCTGTCTTATGGTTTTAAACATAATATTGCTGATAAATGCATATATTCAAAAGTGTATGATGATTATATTGTAATCATATGCTTGTATATAGATGATATGTTAATAATTAGTAATAAAATGGAAGGTGTAACTGAAACCAAAAAGTTTCTCTCTTCAGTTTTTAAAATGAAGGATCTTCAACAAGTAGATACCATATTAGATATCAAAGTTAAAAAACATAGTAGAGGTTTCACATTATGCTAGTCTCATTATATTGAGAAAATAATAAACAAGTTTAATCACTTGAAAATTAAAGAGGCAAAGACCCCGTTTGATCCAAGTATCAAGTTAAAAGAAAATAGTGGAAGAGCAGTTGCACAACTAGAGTATGCTAGTACTATAGGCAGTCTTATGTATGCAATGCAATGCATAAGATTGGATATAGCATATGCTGTGAGTAAACTAAGTAGGTTTATGAGTAATCCAAGTGTTGAACACTGGAAAGCAATAAGTAGAGTTTTAGGTTATCTTAAAGAAACCAAAGAACTAGGGTTATTTTACTTAGAATTTTTAGCAGTGTTTGAAGGATATACCGATGCAAGTTAGATATCGAGTGCAGGGGACAAAAAGTTCACTACATGGTGGATATTCACCTTAGGAGGTGCAGCTGTATCTTGGGAATCCAAGAAACAAACTTGCATAACGCACTCAATTATGCTACAGGCAAAGAGGCTGAGTGGTTAAGGGATCTTCTTTTAGAAATCTCATTCTATACGAAGCCTATGCCAGCTGTTTCATTTCATTGTGATAGTGAAGCCACTCTACTGAGAGCCTATAGCGGTACCTATAATGGGAAGTCCAGACACATAAGTTTGAGACATGACTATGTAAGGCAATTGATTCAAGATGGAATCATTGCGATCTCATATGTAAAGTTAAGTAATAACTTGGCTGATCCTTTTACCAAACCTCTAACGAGAGAGGTAGTAAGGACAACATCTAGAGGGATGGGGTTGAAACTCTTTACTTAAAGTTTCACCAGTGAAAGAAACTCAACCCTAAATTAGAAAATCTCTAAATATTGGGTTAAATAGGTAACAACAATTCACTGATAAGTGAAAATTTTCAGCACTAAATAAATTAATAACCTCATTCAGGATAATAGTGCTGGTCGTTTTAAAAGAGGGATGAGTATTAAACTCTTAATGAAGTCCAGTCAAACAGGACAAGTGTTTTAACAGAAACACTGGAAGGATTTCACCTATGTGAACATGGTGTCGCTTCTCATGAGAGTTAGAGTTATCTTAAGATCGTTCATGAAACAGGATAAGCACATGGCCATTAAAAGTGCTAAGCGAGATTATAAAGGAACACCTAACGCAAGAGCTATTATGTATGTGGTATTTTTGGTTATATCATATTGGAATAACTGGTTCAATGCTATGGCAACCAAAAATTTTGAAATAACTTTAAAATACTTACACTAAGGAAAGATTCAAATCGCAAGATATCTTTCTTTATGCATAATAACTATTATTATTCTGGCAGAGTTTTCATTGTTTTAAAAAATCAGTGGGGGATTGTTGAAAATTAGTGGTTTTTTAAAAAAAAAAAAGAGAAAAGAAAATTCAAAATTTTCAAAATTTTGGGATTTTGCCGCCAAAACGCTTTTTCGAAAATTTCAAATCCAAAAGTGCGGTGTGTGCTTTGTCCCACATCGGAAATGGTTGAAATCCTTTTATGGTTTATATGTGGAATTGTGAAGAGTATTCTTACTTGGAGTTTTTGGAGGAGGTGATGCTCGGGTTACACACTAGAACATACACACGCATGCGCGCGCACTCAGGCTCAGGCACAGGCACGGGTGTGGGCATGGGCGAGGGCATGGGCAGTGAGGCAGTGTGGCTGTAGTGGCACTAGATGGCGCACTTTGCACTTCATCCAGATAAGGCTTGTCTTATCCTAGAAGCAATTTACCTGTAACCCATCAACAGTGGATAAGGGGGGAAATCACGCTTTAAGGACAGCGTATTTTATACGTGATTCAACCTAGTGAAATATTTTATTTTCAATTTATTTTTATATTTCGGTGTATCCAAACGTAAATTCCCAACAACATGAATAGTGTTTGGTTCGGAGTAGCCGACCATGGAATATCACGCGCACGAATACAGTGTCTAGCCAAAACTTCTCAACGATGATATTGCACCGTTAGAGGCCTCTGCTGCCATCTATACACTCTCTTCATTGTGTTATAAATGCGTGCTAGCGAATTTAAAAAACTGTCAGAGTTTTATCTCCATGAGGAGAATAGGCGATTTTCTACACCACCTCCTCCATATAGATCATCTCTGAGAGTCTACATGTCGCCATCCAACTCTGAACCGGCCCTTCCGAAGATCCCCCTCTATACATACAGTGGCATTATAACTCTCTGCAAGGTTACTCGTTGCAAATCAAGCCATCGTGCATCTCATTCCTGTGCAGAAAGCCAATCCATCAGGTACGATCATCTCCCTCCTGGAAATCGGGTTGGCTATATCCAACGACCTGTAACCATGATCGGAAAGCCAATCCATCGTGACCATTGCGGATGTTGGAGACGAACTATGCATGGCTTCGCTTCTTCGTTTGCTGCTTGGATTGTTGATTTTTTATGCCGGTATCAGGTTGTTCTTTCAGTTCTAGTATATGTGTGGCTGAGGAGAATGAATCAGCTATATTTTATTTATTTATTTTGTAAACATCATGGTTGGGTCCTCTGACTGTATCATGGACTATTTTCCAGAGACATTCAAATCGGGTTGGATAAACCAATCACAAATTCACAGATGAAGTTTTTAAACTATTTTGGCAATTAAATTTTAAATTTTCTATATAGTGAAATATATTCACTGTTATTTGATGTTCAGCATGGATAAGCGACGAACGATTAGGATCCTTCACTATTCAAGAAATTGTGTCATTGAGTTGACATCCATGCCATTAAGGACGTCAATCGAGCTGGGTGATAATGGATGAACGGTCAAGATCATTCCAAATGGTTGGTAACCCATGTGGGGCCCACGGTCTTCTCAGTCGTGAATGTTTCCCCAGCATCCAGGCGTAGTTTGGAGTTGAGATTTTGTCTTTGTGTACCGTGTGTTAGAATTAAGGATGTTGGGGCATTTTTCATGACATCCATACCGTTAAACCGGTGAATCCAAGTTGGAGACAATGGATGAATGGTCATCATAAGGTCAATTAGTACGTGATGGACCACTAGGATTAATCACAACAACAACACTAGGCCCTGCCAGACATCCATACCGTTAATCAGGTGAATCGAAGTTGGGGACAATGGATGAACGGTCATCATTCATCAATCAGAACATGATGGACCGCAGGGATTAATCACAACAACAACACTGAGCCCTGCCTGAGATAAAATGTATGAGAGTTTACAAATACGCTTCATAGTACATAGACTACCAATATTTATATGTATATACAATGTGTGGCCCTTATACATCGTTTCCAAACATTGATCTGTACAAGAAATTATATACATGCTAGGACAATACCTCCTATCTAAACATTGGTTAGTGGCATGTTTCTAATGGATATATTCTAAATATCACCCAATGTATACATGAACAGTACCTGAATACAATACAATACACCCTAAACACGAATCCAAACAGGCTCTAGGGTGATTAGATTGGTCCAATTTTTAGCCTCTGAGCTATCTAAGGACTTGTCAACCGTTTGGGTGGGGCCGGATAGATGAGCAAAGTGTGCATATTAAATAGTAGATATATACCGATGAGCTAAGGATACATGTAGCCCACCCAAATTAGTTGGGATAAGGCCTAGATGATAATGATAATATAGATGAGGAAATGGTTAATTATTTTCCATTTCTACCTATGAATCATTATTTTCTATTGAGATTTAGACCCCTCAATAAACCCAGATTAAACTTATATATTAGAATTTTGGATCTAATATCACTATTGATATATGCACTTTGCAAAAGTATATTCAACGAAGATAGAACAATCAAATAAAATAGACTAACCAAACAATAAAGTAAGTAACCATAAAATATAAGATATTTTACATGAAAAATCTTTACGGTAAAAAAACCACAGCACAAAGCAACAGAAATCAAATATAAATAAAACCTTATAGCTTACAGACTCACCTTCTTCAATTACAAAAGTACCCTATCGCGCTTCTCAAAGAAGTTAGAGTAGATGCCCCCACGTTTGATGGCCACTTAGACCTTAAAGTTTTTCAAGATTGGTTGGCAGACATCAACCACCTTTTTTTAGTGGTACAGCATGTACGGCCTTATGGCTAGAGAGAGTGCACCAGAGGCTAGTGTAGAGTTATCCACTGAGGCCATTCAGGTAGTGGATGAGTTTCGTGATATCTTTTTTGATGATCTACCAGACGAGTTTCCCCCTATGAGGGATATACAACACACCAGGACATGCGACACCGTACTGATGCAAATGCACAAACCCTCGAGAAAACTCTTTCAAAACCCTTATAAATGTTTAGAACCCCCTTCACCTTTCAAACTCTTGCCCTTAGAAAACATGGGTATTAACAAGCCCTAATCATGATCAAACTTAAATATCCCAATTTACACTAATCTATATTACATGTTTAGTCGGGCCGGATGTAACCTTCGATCGGACCAAACTAGACCGTTTGCACTTTTTAGTCAAATAGAAAAAATGTAAATCATCACAGCGTGCAGCTCGAGAATCCACCAATTTTTTATTGAACCGAAAATAATCTCGATCGAACTAAGACATGACATCTTTGTACAAGAGATTAGCAAAATCCAACGCATCCTGCACAACAATCTCCACTTGGAATGTAATTTCATCTGCACTCTTGTGCAAGGGTACTTAATCTCATCAATGGCTAAAGAGATTGTTCAAGCCCAAGCAATGCTTGAACTTCTCTATGGTCACTAGCTTTGTCGACATGTCCATGGCATTCTTGTCGATATGAATCTTCTGAAATGAAATCTCTCCTAAAATAATGAGCTCACATATATTATGAAACCTCGCGTCGATGTGCTTGCAGGTTCTTGCGTGATACACCCAATTTATCACCAAATGGATAACACTTTGACTATCATAATGTAACCAAATCGCCTCTTAATTTAAATCGAGTTCTTCTATCAGGCCTTTCAACCACAATGTCTCATTTGATGCCTCCGTCACAGCCATATATTCTACCTTAGTTATAAACAATATTATTGTATATTGTAGCGTAAATCTCCAACATACTGATCTGTCTGTTAATGTGAAACCATATCCTATAGTGAACCTCATGTTGTCTAAATCACCTACATAATTCAAATCCACATAACCTACAACTCCACCTGAAGTTCCCAAACATGATTTCAGTGACAACTGTGCCCCTAAGATACCTGAGAATCCACTTAACAGCATTCCAATGCTATTTTCCTAGATTCATCATATATCTATTAACCGCATTGATTGCCTGTGAGATATCTAGCCTCATGCAGACCATTGCATACATGAGACTCCCTACCACACTCACGTATGACACTCGTGATATATATGAAATATCATCATTTGTACTTGGACACAACCTGCCTGACAACTTGAAATGACCTATTAGAGGCATGCTAACTAGCTTAGTACCTTCCGTGTAGAACCTCTCTAGTACCTTTTGCACATAACACTTTTAAGAAAGCTATAACTTCTCAGACTCTCTGTCTCTGTATATCTACATGCCTTGGATCTTCTTAACAACTCCAAGATCATTCATGTCAAACTTCTTACCTAACAAATACTTAAGTAAGTGTATCTCCTTCTTGTCCTTTACAACAATCAAAATATCATCAATGTAAAGCATCAGTAAAATGTAAAACCCGTCCTCAAGTACCATGTAATATACACAACAATCTACTCGCACCTGATATACCCAATCTCCACCATGTAGGAATCAAACCGCTTGTAACACTGCCTCAAAGACTACTTAAGTCCATACAATGACTTCTTCAAATTACACGCACAACCATCCTTATCAAGCTCCTCAAATCCTTCAAGTTGCTTCATGTAAATGACTTCCTTCAAGTTCCGCTGAATGAATGTTATCTTCACGTCGAGCTGCTCCAATTCCAAATTATATTCTTCTACCATAGCCAATAGCACCCTGATTGGCGTATGTTTTATGACCAAAAAGAAAACTCCATTGTAATCTACTCCTTCCCTCTACGGGTACTCATTTGCTCCGAGTCATGCCTTATACTTTTCTCCATCTTTTTCTGTTAATGTTCCCTTCTTCCTAAACACTCACTTGCACCCTATAACCTTCTAACCTTTTAAAAGCTCCACCAATTCTTACGTTTGATTCCTATGTAGAGATTTTATCTCCTCCACCATGACTGGCATCCACTTCTTGCCATCCTTGTTAGATTTTGCCTCTTAAAATATGGATTGATCTCCACTACCTATGAACAATGCAAAGAAAATCATGTCCTTGAACTTATATCGAACAGGGGCTCTAATGGTTCTTTTTTCCATGTTCCTAGCTATAATCTCCTAAGTATCCTGTTGATCATTACAGTCAGTTTCTTGCTCTTGCTGAAATCATCTTCAGTAACCTGCTCAGATGGCTCCACCTACACCAACAATTTCTCGGTCTCACCATATTTTTTGGACTTTCTTGTAGTGTCCTTGTTAGCCTTTAATATGTATGCCTTATCAAAGATGACATCTACTACTAATGACCACCTTTTATGAGTTTGCATCTCAAAGCTTGTAGCCCTTAACACATTTTTCATAGCCAATAAAGATGCATTTCCTAGATTTGGCATCCAACTTCGTCGTTTGTCCACTATGCACATGGATATATACTAGACACCCGAAGATCCTCATCCATGAATAATCAATGTCCTTGCCTATCTAAATTTCCTATGAAATGTTGGAGTCTAGCATTATAGATGATGACTAATTTACTATATAGCATGCCATGTTCACCGCTTCTGCTCAAAAGCTTTTAGGGAGCCCTGCATGCAACCGCATACTTCTCACCCTTTCCAATAAAGTTTTGTTCATCCTCTCTGCCACCATGTTCTGTCGTGGGATCCATAGAGTTGAGAAGTTTCCTGTGATGTAGTGTTCCTTGTAGAATTTCATGAATCTCACGTCTCTATACTTTGTACCGTTATTTAAACTGAGACTTTTAACATGTCTCCCAATTTACTTATTTACTTCTGTCTTCCATTCCTTAAACTTGGTAAACACCTCAGACTTGAGCTTTAAGTAGCAGACCCAAACCTTTCTTGAGTAATCATCCATGAGGCTTACAAAGTATCATGCTCCTCCCTTAGACAGTACTCTCACTGGCCCCCGAACATCAAAATGTATATAGTCGAGCAACCCGGTGCTAGTGTGTATATCAATCTTAAACCTTACCCTACATTGCTTCTCATAGATGCAATGCTCATAGAACTCCACCTTGAGTGCCTTAACTCCCTTCAACAATTTTCGTTTATGGAATTCCATCACACCCCTCTCTCTCATATGCCCTAGCTGCATATGCCACATATTTGTGTCATCTATGTTGTAGTTTGAGTGTGAGGTGGTTATGGCCTCACCTATTACCGTGCTCTCAATCAACTTGTACAGATTTCATGTCTTATGTTCCTTTATTAACACCATTATACCTTTGGTAACCTTAATTACACCGCTTGATACAGTGAACATACAACCATTCATATCTAAAAACCCCCCCAATGATATTAAATTTTTCTTCAGTTCCGGGACATGCCTGACATTACCTAAATATCGTATGACTCTGTCAAACAACCTTACACCTATTATGATGGCTTCGTATGCTATGTCATTCCCCATTAGAATACTTCCACCATTATAAGACTTGTAGGAATCGAACCAAGTTCTATTTGGGCACATGTAATACGAATATCCTGAATCAAATATCCATGTATCTAAGATATGGGTCGAATCTGAAGAGACTGCGAGGAAGTCTCCTTCTAAGATCTCTCCCACTACACTAGATGATTCACTCGTGTTACATTTTTCATTGATTTTTAGGTCATCCTTCAGTTTCCAGCAGTATCTCTTGAAGTGCCCATTTATACCACGACAAAGTATCCGTCCTTTTCCTCTGATTTCGATCTCGATATTTTTTCCTCTTGAATTGAGATTGCTTCATGGATATCTAATGTAGAGCGGGTCGCGGACAATTACATGGCAAAGATGGATCAGAAAAGGCCCAGTCGGTGACAGAAGTGATCTGGACCATCAGACCTTCAATCAGGCGTATCTCGCAATCCGGGATGAGTTAGCCGACGTAAAATATATGATTTTGGGGTAGAACGAGCTACTTTAGCCAACCAACCCAGCTACGTGGGGTTACGATGCTTGGAATTGTGAGAAACCCCTGATTCGACGGTCGTTTCCCTGTTTCAATTTCGTTTTTACTATAAATAGTAAGTTTTAGTTCGACTATAACTCTTCATCCGTCGGGCTTTAGGAGTTGCGCCCAACGTGAAAAGATCTTAGAATAATTAGGGGAACGGTTTGGTGAAGCTAAATAGGACACTTACTATTTTTGGCCGAAAACCTTGCGCACTAGTAGACATCACGACCGTCTATAAATAGTAAGTTTACTATTTATAGTAAGTCGCGAATTCTAAGAGTTTTAGTTGTAGTTTGATTATGATTTCTTTCCCATTGCTTAGTACCCTTATTTAAAGGGTTGTGAACTCATTTTTATGCATTCATTAATCTATTTCGAATTTATTAGAATTTATTTCTATTTTCTGCTCTATTTTCTCGTGGATTCGAGAAAGTCTCTGTGAGGAGTCCAGAGAAGTTCCGTGGATTCGGAATAGTTATCCTCTTGAGGAAGACGGTGCTCGACCTCACGTGCTCCCCTACGTCAATATCCCACGTCCCTAATCCCCTTTCGTAACTAATCCTTCTGCCTAAGAGTTTTCATCGCTCGATTTCTTCCTCATCTCGTTGGAAATAAAAGTCGCGGTGATCTCTTCTAGCTTCACTGCATTCTTATCATATAGTAAAAAGTAGTGATGAGATTGTTGTATGATGTGGGAAGTAATGCTAACAGTTACACCTCTTTGTCTTCTTCCTCGATCATAACTCTGAGCCTTAATAACTCATTACATACCTTTGTAAATGAGTTCATGTGCTCCAAGAGATCAGATCCTTCCTTCATCCACAGCTCGAATAGTTGTCTCTTTATAAACAACTTATTTGTGGGGAACTTCACCATGTATAGATCATCTAGTTTCTTCTAAATTTGTCAGGGAGATTCCTCATATTGGACATTGTACATGACTTCATCCGACATACATAAATGGATGGTGTTCATAGCCTTCTCTCCGAGTTTGCTCCAGTCATCATCCAATATCTTTTCCGGTTTAGACTCCAACAACCTCTTGCTCAACCCTTGTGATACTAAAATATTCTTAACTTTCTACTACTGCAAACTGAAATTGTTCTTCCCATTGAATTTCTATATATCGAATTTCGATCCAGACATATACGTTGAATTTCGTAACATCCTTAAACCTGACACTCTAATACCACTTTGTTGAGATCCGGACCCCTCGGCAAACCTAGATCAACCCTAGGTATTCGAAATTCGGATCTAATACTACCATCAATTTGTGCACTTTGTGAAAGCATGTTCAACGAAGATAGAATAATTGAAGAATAACCAAATAATAAAGCAAGTAACCATATAACACAAGATATTTTATGTGGAAACCTCATGGGGAGAAATTATGGCACAAAACGACAAAGATCAACTATAATCAAAACATCAAAGTTTACACAGTCACCTTCTTCGATTACAAAAGCATTTGATCTACCCTTGCGAAGCACAACCCCTTGACAAAAACCCTTCACAAGCCCTTACAAGTGTTTAAAACTCCTCTCACCTCGTAAACCCTTGCTCTTAGAAAAAAAAAAACATGGGTATTAACAAGCCCTAATCGCTATCGGACTTAAATACCTCAATTTATGCTAAACTGTGTAACATGTTTGGTTGGACCGAATGTAACCTTCGATCGGACTAAACCAGACAGACTACACTTTTTGGTCAAACCATAAAAATTCAAATCATCATAGCATGCAACCTAAGAATCTAGAAATTTTCGATTGAACTGAAAATAAGCTCGGTCAAATAAAGATTAGACATCTTTATACAACATATTAGCAGAATGCAAGGCATCCTGTACAATATTTTTCATTTTTGCCTAAAAACCATTCATACTCTAGCCTATGCTCATGATCAAGACACATACATATAGACACCGGAAACACATATAGGCACACCTCAGACTATTTAAAAGTGTGCACCCCACATGTTGTAGCCCTCAATTAGATTAATTAAACCATCCTAACCATTACTTAGTTGATATTTGTATGTTCCATATGGATCAGCAGCAGATTAGGCTTGCCCTGGCCTCACTCGAGATGGTGCGGACCTTAACTATAGAGCCCACCTTGATGTATGTATTATATATACACACCATCAAGCCATTTTGCCAATCATTTTATGACATGAGCCCAAAATTGAAGCAAATCAAATTCTCAAGTGGACCATACAACCGGGAAAAGTGGTGATTGACCATTAATGGGCCATATAAGCTTTGGATCAAGCTGATATTTATTTTTCCCTTCATCCATCCATGTTTTGACAACGTGCATAGGTTTCCCAAAACCCAATAATAAACCACTAACACACTCACGCAAGGAAGGATGTGAGGTTGAGCACCGTCTTCCTCAAGGGGATAACTGTTCTGAATCGACAGAACTTCTCTGGACTCCTCATAAAGACTTCTCGAATCCATGAGAAAAAAAACAAGCAAAATAGAAATAAATTTTATAAAATTCATAATTTGATTGATGAATGAAATAAACGAGTTCACAACCTTTTACATAGGGATATTAAGCCATGGAAGAAGTTTTGGAATCAAATTACAAGTAAAACTCCTAGAAATCATGACTTACTATAAATAATAAACTTACTATTTATAGATGATCGTGATGTCTACTAGTGCTCATGGTTTTCAGTAAAAAATAGTAAACGTCTTATTGGGCCAAACCATGATGTTCTCCTAATTATTCTAAGCACTTTTCATGTTTGGCACAACTCCTAAAGCCCAACGGATGAAGAGTTATACTCAAACTAAAACTTACTATAAATAGTAAAAACGAAAATAAAACAAGATTTTGACCTTCGATATAAAGAAACTCGTCCTACCCCAAAATCATATATGGTACACTGATAACTCATTCCAGTTTGTGAAATACATCTACTTCGAGTTTTGACGGTCCCGATCACTTCCGCTTGCGATCGGGCCTCTTCTGGTCCATCCTGGCCATGAAACTGTCCGCAACCCATTCTACATCACACACTTCCAAAAGAATAGAAAAGGAAAGAAGATATATATATATATATATATATATATATATATATATATATATATATATATATATATATATATATATATATATATATATATAATTAACTTAACTTATTTTGAATAAATTCTTTGTTTTATCCACAATGTACATTTTCCTTTTCTATTCTATGGGAAAAGCTCAACAAATATAACAAAAATGGGATTTTTTTTTTCAGTATTTAGGTTTGCTAATTTCATGAAGAGTTGTACACATGCATGAGATCTAAGCTTTCTATCAAAGTGTGAAACATTGTTTTGATCTTCTAGCATAATAATTAGGTCATTCACATTCATGTGGGCCATAGCGTATATCAAAACAAATTAATGGCTAGAAAAAATTTTAACTGCAAACTTATTTTTATATGTTGTTGCACAACTTGGATTGGGTATTGCCCCTGCTTCTACCGGGCATATCACAAGCATGAAATAACGAACTTTATTGCACAACAGGCCTATCAGAGATGGCCCCATACAAAAAAATTATTTGAAAGTTGTTTGGTCTGATTAAGTACTCGTCTGGGCCTATTTTTAAGGGCAACCTACCACTAAATTCCACCTTTTCTCAGCACTATTTCCAACCATATGAAAAGCTCAAATTATATATATATATAGTCATGCTCCCCTGCGCACCTACGCACATGCGCACCTTTGCATACGTGCCATGGGTGTCTAATCGGAATAGTCCATGTGATGCAGAATCCCATGAAACCCCATGTGACAAATTTTCACCCTAATCTAAAATTCTGGTGGGGCATAGCAAAGAGAAATGCAAATCGAGGGAGCAAACTGTGTTCATTTTTCATGGCCCATAAAAATTTTAGATCAAAGTAAAACTTGGGCCCAAGTGGTTTCACGAGGTGCTGCTTCACATGAACGGTTCAAATTTTGGATCCACATCACGTATGATGGGTCTCAAAAAAGTTCGTACGTAGTAGGTACGAACTGGTTCACAGGTGAGCATTTCCGTGTATGTGTGTGTGTGTGTGTGTGTGTGTATCACACACACATATATATATATATGGGAAAAGGTACTATGCGCTCGAGCTGATGGGAACGTCCCATGAGGTCGAGCTGTGTGGGCCCCACCGTGATGCGTTTCGAACATCTACCCCATCAGTCAGATGCACCATTCCATCGTGGGCCTAGGTCTCAAAAATTAAGTCAATCCGTGACTTGTGTGGGCCACACCACATACAGAAGTTAAGAGGGGTCGTGCACCATTAAAACATTCATAATCATTTTTTGGGCCCACCGAGATGTGGTTTGCAAATCCAGCCCATCCATTATGTGTGTCCCACTTGGATGAGACCCTCAGACCAAGTTTTAAACGCATGCAAATTTCAGGTGGGCCCCACCAAGTGCTTTTATATGTTTTTGACATGTCTTCTTCACATGATTTTAGATGGTATGGCTCACTTAAGTTTCGTATACGGCTAATTTTTGGGATATCCCATAATTTAAAGGGGACCCATCAAATGCACGGTGTTGATGGTTGACACGCATCACGGTGGGGCCCACACAGCTCGACCTCATGGGAGCTTATCGTGAGGTCGAGCGCATAGTACCTTATACATATATATATATATATATATATATATATATATATATATATATAACCACATAGAGAGAATGAGGGAGAACCGGCAATGACTTAGGCCCCGTTTCTTAAATCTGAAGTCTGAAGCCTGAATCTGAAATCTGAAGTTAAAAAACTTGTTTGGTAATTATGGCGAAGTCTGAAAATTAAGTACTGAATTTGAAACAACCTGTTTGTTAACAAACATCTCAAATGTCCGAAATATGCTAATTTGACACATTTACCCCTATCTCCTGTTTGGAAATGTTTTACATTATAAAGAAATTATTTTTTATTATATAAAAATAAAATTATTCTATTTAATTCAAATAAACTAAAGTACTTAATAGAAAATTAAAATATCATTATTCATAAAAACAGAAAAAAAAATTAATGATTTGCATGTATAAGTGTGCCGACAATTTCTTCTCGCATATTGGACATAATAGTTTATTCAAAGTCTCTAAATACTCCTTCCACTTCAGTCATATCATTCTCTAATTCGATATTCATATCCAAAAGAACATTTTCATCATTGTATTGTTGGAAGAGTGGATCGGAGATGGATTCTTTTCTGATGTAGTTATATATTGTCATGCATGCAATAACTATGTCTCTTTGCGTCGGGAAGGAATATGGTGTCATCCGCTTCAAAATTGCAAAACGCGCCTTCAACACGCCAAAAGACCTTTCAATTACATTCTGTAACTTCGCATACATATGATTAAAAACCTCATCTTTACTAGTAGACTGCCCACTATGAAAGTCACCCAACTAATACCGAATATTACGATATGGTGCCATAAATCCTCTTGTGTGAGTGTAAGCAGCATCAACCAAATAATATTTATCTACATAAAAATAAATGACATTTTAGCAAAATTTCAAGTTATAATTTTACCGAGTTATATGAAAAAATATATTAAATATTACCAGGATGGGACAACAGAAATTTCTTTGTTGGATCAAGTACAACATCCATAAGGACCCTTAAATCATGTGCCACCCCTTCCCATCTAATTATGACATATGTAAAAATCATATTAAAGTCACAGATAGTCATAATGTTTTGAGCACATTCACCCCTTCCTCTTCCTCTGTAAAGTATTTGCTTATCTGTCGGGATACATGCAGGAATGAAGGTTCCATCTAACGCACCAATGGCACCCTAAACATTAAAGGTAAATATAAATCTCAAGTGGACCACACTTACATCACGGTGGACCCCACATAGCCCTGCCCGGATGGATTACTGTCCGGGCGGGGGTAGGATGCAATCCACATCCAACTATATAGCTGGTGCAGATGCGTGTGGAAACGGATTGGCTACTCCCCCTACCACCAACCCCGTGGCTGGTGGTCAATGCTTTGTGTGCCCCACCATGATGTATGTGTTTCATCCATCCTGTTCATCCATTTTTATAGATCATTTTAGAGCTAGATACCAAAAATGAGAGGAATATAAGTCTCAAGTGGACCACACCACAGGAAAACAATAGTGACTAGATATCCACCATTAAAATCCTGCTAAGGCCCACTATACTGTTTATTTGACATCCAATTTGTTAATTAGGTCATACAGACCCAGATTAAAGGGAAAAAACAAAGAACAGCTTGATCCAAAAATTTTATGGACCCTAAAAAGTTTTTAATGGTTAACGCTCATTCAACACTGTTTCATGTAACGTGGTCCACTTGAGATCGAGATATACCTCATTTTTGGTCTCATATAATAAAATGATCTAGCAAAATAGATGGACGGCATGGATGAAACAAATACATCATGTTGGGGCCCACAGAGCACTGGCCACCGGCCATTGGCTGGTGGTAGGAGAGTAGCCAATCCGTTTCCGAATTAGCTATTGTACCACACACCAGCAATAACTGGAGTATTGACGTCAGCAAGTTCTGTGGGTGCCATCATGAGGTATTTGTTATATCCAAACTGTCCATAAATTTTTTGAGCACGTCGTAATTCTTGAGGAAAAAAAAAAAAAAAAAAAAAAAAAAAAAGATAGATCCAAAGATAAAGTGGACCACACTGCAAAAACTAGTGGGGGATTGAACGTCTACCATTGAAACCCTTTTAGGGGTCACAGAAGTTTCAGATCAAGTGGATATGATTCATTTTTTGGCTAATGCTCTAAAATAATCTCGAAAATTTGATGAACGGTGTGGATATAATAAATACATCATTATGAGGCCATGTAACTTTGATCTCCTTTAAACCGTTCGTACAACTCGGAGCATGAGGAGTGTCAGCGCTGCGTCTTCACATGACACATATAGAAACGGATCGGCTACTCCCCCTGACACCAGCCAATGGCTGGTGGTTGGTGCTTTGTGGGCCCCACCATGATGTATGTGTTTCATCCATTCCGTCCATCTATTTTTCCATATCATTTTACAGTATGAGACAAAAAATGACGTATATCCCAATCTCAAGTGGACCACATTACAGGAAACAACGTTGAATGAGTGTCAACCATTAAAAACATTTTAGGGGCTATAAAAGTTTTGGATCAAGCTTTTTTTGTTTTTCCCTTCATCTGGGCTGTATGACATAATCAACATATTGGATGTCAAATAAACAGTACAGTAGGGCTTAGGAGGATTTTAATGGTGGATATCCCAATCAATATTGTTTTCATGTGGTGTGGTCCATCTGAGATTAATATCTCTCTCAGTTTTGGAATAAAGCCCTAAATTGATCTTTAAAAATGGATGAACGGAATGGATGAAACACATACATCATGGTGGGGCCTACAAAGCACTGACCACCACCATGGGGCTGGTGGCAGGGGGAGTAGGCAATCTGTTTCCACACGTATCTGCATGGGCTATATAGTTGGACGGGGATTGCATCCTACCCTCGCCCGGACGGTAATCCATCTAGGCAGGGCTCTGTGGGGCCCACCGTGATGTGTGTTATCTACGCCGTTCATTACTTTTCTCAGATCATTTTAATTTTTTATCTTAAAAATTAGGTAGGTCCACAGCTCTAGTGGACCACACCAAAGGAAGCTACAGTGATAATGACACCCACCATTGAAACCAGTGATAATTTTCTATGGTGTGGTCCACTTGAGTTTTACATGTACTTCATTTTTTGGGCTCATGCTCTAGAATGATATGAAAAAGTTAATAGACTGTGTGGATCAAACACATAAATCATAGTGGGGCATAAAGAAGTTTTGCAAGTTAAAAGTTGATTTTGTATTGTGCAAACAATTTAAAGAGAAAAAATTGTTGTAGTAACTTGAAAAGGGGTAATTTTGGAAGCAAAAATTTTTGTTTAATGAAATATCCACGGAGCGCATTCCGCATTCACCATTAAGTCAGACTCCTATCACAGAAAGAATTCAGTGAAAAACCACTTAGCGCTTTCCTTCTTCCGCGTTAACAACACATTAAAAAACACCACTAAACACAGAAGATTTTCCCAATTCCATGTTAAATGCAAAAATTCAGCGTTAACAAACAGGCCCTTAAAGAAAGATACTAGCTCAAGCCTACGGAAGTTAGATTAATTGATTGTTTTTCCTAATGAAACATAATATAGTGCTTATTCAAAATGTTATTTTAAGGAAAACCTTCTAATCTCTTTACAAAGTTTCTCTTATTGGACTGAGACAAAAGTTTCGTACTTGAAATTATATATTTTTTCAAAAAAAAAAAAAATTGCTTTTCAATATTTTTTATAGATTTATTTTTTTTATAGCATTTAAATACTCCAACAAAATTTAACTTATTTTGAATAAATTCTTTGTTTTATCCACAATGTACATTTTCCTTTTCCATTCTATGGGAAAAGCTCAACAACTATTACAAAAATGGGATTTCTTTTAACTGTTAAGGTTTGCTAATTTCATGAAGAGTTGTACACATGCATGAGATCTGTGATTTCCATCAAAGTGTGAAACACTGTTTTGATCTTCTAGCATAACAATTAAGACATTCACATTCATGTGGGCCACAGGGTATATCAAAACAAAGTAATGGCTAGGAAAAATTTTAACTGCAAACTTACTTTTGTATGTTGTTGCCCAACTTGGATTGGGTAGTGCCCCTGCTTCTACCGAGCATATCACAAGCATGATATGATGAACTTTATTGGACAGCAGGCCTATTAGAGATGGGCCCATACAAAAAATTATTTGAAAGTTGTTTGGTCTGATTAAGTACTCGTCTAGGTCTATTTTTTAGAGAAACCTGCCACTCGATTCCACCTATTCTTAGCACTATTTCCAACCATATGAAGAGCTCAAATTTTTATACACACACACACTGAAACGCTCACCTACGAACCAGTTCGTACGCAGTACGTACGAACTTTTTTGAGAACCCATCATACGTGATGGGGATCCAAAATCTGAACCGTTCATGTGAAGCAGACCCTCGTGAAACCCAAAAGGACGAAGTTTTACTTTGATCTAAAACTTTGATGGGCCATGAAAAATAAAAACAGTTTCCTCCCTTGATTTGCGTTTCTCTTTGCTATGGCCCACCCGAATTTTAGATCGAGGTGAAAATTTGTCACATGAGGTTTCATGGGATTCCGCATCACATGGACCGTTTAGATTAAACACCCATGGCACGTGTGCAAAGGTGCGTAGGTGCGCAGGTGCGCAGGGCAGCATGACTATATATATATATATATATATATATATATATATATATATATATATATATATATATATATATATATATATATATGTGTGTGAGAAAAGGTATTATGCGCTCGAACGTAAAGCGGTCATCCGTGAGGTCGAGCTGGGTGGGCCCCACCGTGATGCCTTTCGAACATCAACACCGTCCACCAGATGCACCATTCCATGTTGGGCCTGGACGGCCTAAAATCAGGTCAATCCGTACTCAGGTGGACCACACCATCTAAAATCATAAGTATACATGCCAAAAACATATAAAAGCACTGGTGGGACCCACATGAGTTTTCCATGCACCTGAAACTTGTTCTGAACCCTCATTCAAGTGGGACACACATAATGGATGGTCTGGATTTGCAAAAACATCTCGGTGGGCCCTCAAAAATGGTTATGAATGTTTTAATGGTGCACGGCCCCTCTGCACTTCTGTACGTGGTGTGGCCCACTAAAGTCACGGATTGACTTGATTTTGGGCCGTCCAGGCCCACCATGGAATGGTACATCTGGTGGACGGTGTTGATGTTCGAAAGGCGTCACGGTGGGGCCACGCTCGAGCGCATAGTACCTTTTCCCTATATATATATATATATATATATATATATATATATATATATATATATATATATATATATATATATATATATATATAACTGCATAGAGAGAATGAGGGAGAGCAGGCTATGACTTAAAGAAAGATACCGTCGCAAGCCTACAAAAATGGGATTATTTTTCACTGGTAAGGTTTGCTTATTTCATGAAGAGTTGTACACATGCATGAGATTTGAGCTTTCTATCAAAGTGTGAAACATTATTTGGATCTTCTAGCATAACAATTAGGCCATTCCCATTCATTCATGTAGGCCATAGCATATATTAAAACGAATTAATGACTAGGAAAAATTTTACTTTTGTATGTTGTTGTCCAACTTGGATTGGGTATTGCCCCTGTTTGTACCGAGCATGGTATACAACCATGACACGACGAATTTTATTGAAAGCAGACCTATCAGAGATGGGCCCGTGCAAAAAAAAATATTTGAAAGTTGTTTGTCCGATTAAGTACTAGTCTTGTCGTATTTTTAAGGGCAACCTACTTAGCACTATT
Organism: Magnolia changhungtana; assembly: GCA_030180095.1. Classification (NCBI taxonomy): domain Eukaryota; kingdom Viridiplantae; phylum Streptophyta; class Magnoliopsida; order Magnoliales; family Magnoliaceae; genus Magnolia; species Magnolia changhungtana. The sequence continues at coordinate 4,259,777 of JASAUF010000076.1, forward strand.
TCCAACTATATTAAAAGCTGTAATTATCAAATTAAAAATTAAAAATTAAAAATTAAAAAACAAAGCTCAGATATTTGCTTGTGTACGCATGTAGATGTGCACGGCCTTACATGCTTGTGGATTCAAAAACCTCCCATCTTCTTTTCTACTTGGCTGTGATTTCACGAAGTATTTGTTACCCGTGTTGCCAGCGAAACTGAAGTTCCTGCGCTGAGACGGTGGGCTAATTAGAAATCCACCTCATCCATCCATTTTGACCGATTATGTTAGGACTCGAACTCGAAAATGAGGCAGATCCCAAAACTCAAGTGGACCGCACGACAAGAAACGGTGAGGATTGAACGTCCACTGTTGAAACATTCACGGGCAAATCAGTTTTGCATCAGGCTAATAATTTTGTATTTTCAGTTCATCCCAGTAGGAATAACCTTATAAATCGTTTGAATGGCATATGAACACCACGGTGGACACCAGGGACGTTTCAACGGTGGGCATTTCCCTACTGACTTTTTCCTATCGTGTGGCGCACTTGAATTTTGGATCTTTTTCTCTCGTATGCTAACATAGTATGAAAAAACAGATGGATGGGGTGGATTCCTCGCAAGCATCACGTTGGGTCCCCCTAGCTTCTGAGCGTAGGAACCCTACGAAAATGTTTCGCAGGCGATCCGCGTCCAGGCATGAGGGAGGCGGCTTGCGTCCTACCGCCGCCCGGACTGTAATCCGTCCGGGCAGAGTTCTGTGGGGGCCACCATGATGAAAACGTCTTATCCATGCCGTCCATCCCTATTTAAAGATCATTATACTAAATAAGCCCAAAAATGAGAAGAACCAAGGCTTAAGTAGGCCACAAAGTGGGGATTGAATGCCTACCATTAAAAACTTCTAGGGAGCTGCAGAAGTTTCGGATCAAGCTGATATTTGTGTTTTCACTTCATCCTGGTGTACATGACCTTATGAATAGGTCGGATGGTTAAAAAGCATCACAGTGGCCATTAGAGAGGTTTCAATGGTGGGTGGGTGTCATTATCACCACTGCTTCCTTTGGTGTGGTCCTGGAGATCTGTACCTTCTTCATTTTTTTGGGTCATACCATAAAATGATCTGTTAATAGGTATAGACGGCGTGGATAAGACGTTTACATCACAGTGGCCTCCACAAAGCTCTACCGGGACGGGGGGTAGGACGCAATCCGCTTCCAGGCCTGAGGCATGTTGTAGGGACGTTGCAAACGTCACATAATAAAGGCGCAAACGTGCAAACCCTTTTCAACAACAACGCGTGTGGCCGCCACTCTCTCCCACGTGCATGGTGTACCCGGCACGTCATTTCATTTATCTCCTCTTTAAGTTTCCATGGAGAATTAGGAAATCCAGTTTTCTTGTAACGTGGCACACACGTGCAACATCCACGCTGTTCATCAGGTAGGACCCACCTTGTAGATTACAAAAAATAAAAAATGGGGCTGGTCCGGTTACCTGATAGGCCACACTTACGGCCAACCTGATAGCTGACAAACCAGCATTTGCCAATACATCTACAATACATCCGGTAAGCGGCTTGGATCTCGTTTATGCATGCAAATGGCACGTGGGAGAAGGCGAAAAGAAGTGCCCATTTATTGTGGACATGGGAGACTCATATTTTTAGAATTGTTTTTTTTTCTAACGCGCACATATTCGCAGAAAGCCTAGTGGGGGATGAGTAGGTTTTAATGTGGGTCCACCATTCCATTTAGAGTTCTACCTTTTAAATAATAATAAATAAATAAAGTATACAGACTATACTTCCACCGTCTATCATAATAATGGTTGTCACAAGCATCTCCATCAATCCTTTTTTTTCAGAGAAAAGTTTTGATACTCTAGTACAGAGTGATGGATGATAAGCAGGCACTCATTGACTTTAAAATTGCAAATGAGGAATACAAGTAATTCAAATCCAACCATCTAAATTATGCATCACATTTTAGGTGAAAAATTAAAAATAATTCATTAAGTGACTATATCGGATCATATTGGACAGTTAAAAAGAAAAATATCCTGTCAACAAATCAGACTGCCCATTGATGTGCACGAAATAGTAGGAGTACTGGGACCATCAATGGGGGGTCTAGGCCAATGCTACGAGCTACCAGATGAATCTGTTGAGATCTTTAGTACCATGTATATATTTTGATTGGAAATTTAATTGGATCTTTGTAAAGATGGTCACATGAGTGCTATAATAAATTTCTTGGGAAGCCATGCACAAACATAGACTCGTTATAGCTCGTTAGTACTAACCAGGGAAGGGCGGAATCCAAAACTGTCCATCCAGCAATCCCCTCTTAGCCCTTGGACAATCCACAACGAAGGACGCTGAGTGCACGGTGGAGATCAATGTACAAGCGTATGATATAGTACTGCAACATGCTGCAGATAATTTCGACACCTGTATGGGTCATAAACTCTCTTCGATTAGATTTATCTATCCACTGATTGAAGCTTTGAGATACCACATGATGGGAAGCGGATTGTGTCCTGCTCCTCTTCCAGGCCCACCATGATGTATGGATTTTATCCATGCCGTCTGTCTTTTTTTTTCTTTTTTTAGATCATTTCGGTGCACGAGCTCAAAATTGAGGTAGATCCTAAGCTCAAGTGGATCACACTACAGAAAGCAGCAATGATAATGATGTCAATCGTTGAAACCTTGCTGTGCCCACCGTGAGGTTTATTTGCCATCCAACCGGGTGACAAATTAAGTCACGTAGACCTGGACAAAGGGAAATATCAGGTTACCCAAAACTTTTGTGGCTATTAGAAAGTTTTTAATGGTAGACATTCAATCCCCAATGCTACAATGATATGGAAAATGGATGAATGGCATAGACAAAAGCCATACATCACGATGGCCCACGGAGCCCCTGCCTGGACCCAGTCCTGCCTAGTACCGTCTCTGTATGGGCAGGGCCAGGACTAGAGTCGTATATGGGTCAAATCCGACTCGCCACCAGCCAACCGCAGCTCAAACTCAGCCCAACCCAGTTTGGTCAGCAGCTCGAGCTTGCTCAAGCTAAGTTTGACCCCGAGCTTTCCAGCCAACTTCTGATATATATATATATATATATATATATATATATATATATATATATATATATATATATATATATATATGGAAAAGGTAATATGCACTCAATTGCATGTTACGTTCCCACAACGTGGTCAAGTACTGGTGGCATGTTATTCATCGAATAGTACAAATTTTAAACAAATGGCAAGATTTTGTAAGGAAACTAGAGTAACAAACCGCCTATTGTATGCAAAAGCCATGCGCCAACAGTTGAAACCTTCCTAAGGTACACTCTTATGTTTATCTGGGATCCAACCTGTTCGTAAGTTAAGACATACATGAAAGAAGAAAAAACACAAATATCAGCTTGATCATAAACTTTTGTGGCTTAGAAATTTTTAATGGTGGGCGTCACTCTATCCACCATTTTCTTTGGTGGGTCCATTCGAGCTTTGAATCTGACTCATTCTTTGTCTCATGCCTGAAATTGATATCTCCGATTTGGATATAACACATACATTATGGTGGGTCCCACTGCACTTGGTGACGTAACATGTCTGTAGCTAATCCGTGTCCATCTAGTGTTGGAGGGAAGGGACGTGGATTGCATCCTACCCCGCCCGGATGGTAATTCGTCCGGGTAGGGATCTGTGGGGCATACCGTGATGTAATTGTTACGTTGCATGTTCATTGTTTTTCTCAAATTATTTTAAGCTATTATGCAAAAAGTGAGGCAGGTCCAATGCTTAAGTGGACCACAAAGTGGGTATTGAACGTCCACCATTAAAAACTTCTCGAGAGCTGGAGAAGTTTCGGATCAAGGTGATATTTTTATTTTCACTTCATCCACGTCTACATGACCTTATGAATAGGTTGGATGGTAAAAAACCATCACGGTGGCCCTTAGAAAGGTTTCAATGGTGGGTGTCATTATCACTGCAGGTTCGGATGGTGGGTGTCATTCTCGAGAAAAACTTCTCGAGAGCTGGAGAAGTTTCGGATCAAGGTGATATTTTTATTTTCACTTCATCCACGTCTACATGACCTTATGAATAGGTTGGATGGTAAAAAACCATCACGGTGGCCCTTAGAAAGGTTTCAATGGTGGGTGTCATTATCACTGCAGGTTCCTTTGGTGTGGTCCACTGAAGCTATGGACTTGCCTCTTTGTTTAGGATCATAGATTGAAATAATCTTAGAAAAGCGATGAACGGCGTGGATAAAAAACTAACATCATGGTAGGCCCCACAAAGCCCTGCCCGGACGGATTACTGTCCGGGTAGAGGTAGGAGGCGGATGTACCACACACCAGCCATATAGCTGGTGGAGATACATGTCGTGCGAAGATGAGCGCCGATGTTCCTCGAGCTCCAAGTTGTACGAACGGTTCAAAGGAGATTAAAGGTACATGGCCCCACAATGATGTATTTATTATATCCACACTGGTCATCCATTTTTTCAAAATTATTCTAGAGCATTAGACAAAAATTAAATCATATCCAAATCTCAAATGGACCTAACCAAAATAGCAGCGAGGATAATGATTTTCACCGGGTAAAAAACTCGTAGGGCCCACCAAAATGTTTATTTTCCATCCAATCCGTTAATAAGGTCACAAATACATGGATGAAGAGGAAAAACAAATTTCATATTGATCCAAAACTTTAGTGACCCTTAAAAAGGGTTTCAATGGTAGACGCTCAATATTTCACTGCTTTTTGCAGTGCGGTCCAATTGAGGGTTATATCTGTCTTATTTTTCAGCTCCAGCCTTAAGATGAGCTCGTAAAATGGGCGAAGGGTTTGGATATAACACATACCTCATGATGGGACCCACAAAACTTGCTGACGTCAATACACCAGTTATATAGCTGTGTGGTATGCCAGCCAATACACCAACTATATAGTTATATAGCTGTGGTATGCCAACCAATCCACTTCCGCATTGGAGTCCATTACGCCTTTTAATATGGAAACGGATCAGCTACTCCCCCTACCACCATTAGGGGTATACATCGAGTCGAACCGAGTCGAGCTGGCCTCAGCTTGACTCGGCTTGGCCACTATCTGACCTCAGCTCGAACTCAGCTCGGCTTGGTCCTCGAGCCTGACTGGCTAGCTCAGCTCAGTTTGGTCAGTAGCTCGGGCCAAGATTGAGCTGAGTTCACCATTGAGGCATTTCCACAAACACCTGAACTGCAACTTCAAAATCCTATTGTTTTACAAACAAATGCAATGGTTTTATAGGTATTTTATCAAACACCTTATAAGTAACATAAAAATCAAAAAAAACAAAGAGAATAAGGGTATTTGTTTCATGTACATACCTTCCTTGGCAAGTGATTCTAGGGGTTTTAGGCATGATGTTAAATAGTGTGGCCCACTAGAATTTTGGATCAGTCCCATTTCTAGTTTCCAAGTAGAAAATGATGAGATCTGAAATGGACAGATTGGATGTCATGCACGTATCACAGTGGACCACACACATCTCGCTGTAGGTTAAGCTTGACCTACAAAGCTTCTATTTATTTTAATACCGTGTGTCGTAGTCAACGACATGGTGAGAACGAGTCGAGTTGAGCGAGCACCTGATAACAATTATTAAAACAAACTCATCAACATCCACCCTTCATCTTTTCTCTTGCATTAGTTGAATCTTCCCATCAATGGACAAACCTCCAGGTGGACCGCACTACAAGGAATAATTGGGATGAGAACTCCCACCTCCATATTATACGCAGGGACCGCCGTGTTTTGTATATTTCATTGAACCCATTTAGACGTACGTTGAGTCCAACAGGGGTGAATGGATACCTCAAAAGCAGTCTATTGAAAAAACTAAGATGGGCCTCGTTGAGTCATTTTATCAAACAGTTGTTGAGCAACATCAATGGCAAGGTAACCAAGTCACCGAACTAGTTCGATCCAAGTTCGATTCGAGCTAGATTCGATCTGAGTCGAGTCGAGCTGAGCCTGCTCGAACTCGACTCGAACTCATTTTCGAGCTAAAAAAATCAGCTTGACTCAGCTCAAACTCAGCTTCGAACCGAGTCGAATCGAGCTTTTTCAAGTCGAGTTGAGTCGAGCGAGCTAACCGAGCTAGCTCGGTTCGTGTACTCCCCTAGCCACCATCCCTGTGACAGGTGGTCAGTGCTATGTGGGCCCACCACCATGTATGTGTTTCATCCATTCCGTTCATCCATTTTTATAGATCGTTTTAGGGTTTGATCCCAAAATTGAAGGAATATAAATCTCAGGTGAACCACACCACAAAAAAACAATAGTGATTGGATATCCACCATTAAAATCCTCCTAAGGCCTACTGTACTATTTATTTGATGTCCAATTTGTCTATTAGGTCATATAGACCCAGATGAAGGGAGAAAACAGAGATCATCTTGATACAAAACTTTTATTGCCCCCAAAAAGTTTTTAATGGTCTACATTCATTCAACACTGTTTCCTGTAATGTGGTACACTTGAGATTGAGATATACCTCATTTTTGGTCTCATACCATAAAATGATCTAGACAAATAAATGGATGGCATGGATGAAACAAATACATCATGGTGGAGCCCACAGAGAACCAACCACCTGCCATTGGCCAGTGGCAGGGGAGTAGCCGATCCGTTTCCTTTTAATATGGAAGTGGATGTACGCGGATAAGATATTGATAGGTTGAGTAGCCGGTGCTATGATGTATGTGTTGTATCCACACCATCCACCCATTTTGAGATATCGTTTTAGGGCATGAGCCAAAGAATGAGGTAGATAAAAAGCTGTAGTGGAACCCACCACAGGAAACAATGGGGGGAGTGATTTCCACAGTTGAAACCATCCCAAGGCCCATCATAATGTTTATTTGAAATCCAACCTGTTCAAAAGTTAAAAAAGACATGAAATAAGAGAAAACACAAATATCATCTTGATCTAAAACTTTTGTGCCCTTTAGAAGTTTTTAATGGTGGGCGTCACTGTCCCCACTGTTTTCTGTGCTGGGTCCACTGGAGGTTTAGATTTAACTCATTTTTTGCATACTGCCCTAAAATAATCTCTCTGAATGGATGGAAGGTGTGGATACAAAACATACATCATAGTGGGGCCACCAACTTGGTGACGTCACTTCAGTAGCGAGTCTCTCTGCAAGTATCTAATCTGCACCCGAAGTGGATAGAGATGATGTGAATTATACTTCTATCATTGAGAAATTCTTGCGGTCAGGGCATAGGGCCAAAAATGAGCAGGATCCGAGACTCAAGTGAGCTGCACTAAAGGAAAAAGTGGGTAGAGAAATTCCCACCGTTGAAACCTCCTTGGGTCAAAAGTGATGTTTCAATTACATCCATGCTGTTCATATCAATATTCCTACTGAGATGAACTGAAAACAAAAATTTTATCCTGGTTTAAAACTTCTGTTGCCCCATGAATATTTCAACTGTGGACATTCAATCCTCACATTTTCGGCCCATTTGAGTCTTCGATCCAACTCATTTTTAACCTCTTGTCCTAAAATGATATGGAAAAATGGATGGACGGGTGGATTTCAAAAAATAAAAAGACCACGGTAGGCCCCACATAGGTTTCGAGCGTATGGATTTTTTTGCAAAAAATCCGTACAAGAGAGGTAGAGGTGGAGAGATATTTTAATAACCGATTTCACCATTTTGTTTATACAGTTTCCGTGTAAAATCTCACCATTTATTTAATTTTTTTACCATCCGAATAATGTGTTGCCAGCACTCAGCATACGGTAGAGCGCACAGTACCTTGCACATAATACCTTTTCCACACACACACACACACATATATATATATATATATATATATATATATATATATATATATATATATATATATATGAAGGAAAACGCTCACCTGCGAACCACACGTAGTACAGAACGAACTTTTTGACAACCCATCACGTGATGAATCTCTCAAATCGAACCGTCCACATGAAGTAGAACCTCATGAAACCTCATACTATAAAATTTTACTTTGATCTGAAACTTTGGTGGACCGTGAAAAATGTAAACAGTTTCTTTCCTTGATTTGAATTTCTCTTTGCTATAGACGGTATGGATAAAAGTTTTAGATAAAAGTGAAACTCAGTCTAGGGGTTTCACTAGGTGCTGCTTCACATGAACGGTTGACGAGATTCATCACGTATGATGGGTTGTCAAAAAAGTTCGTACGTACTAAGTACGAACTGGTTCGCAGGTGAGCGCGTCTATATATATATATATATATATATATATATATATATATATATATATATATATCCGAATGCACTCGCGTTCAGCTGCGCACCAATTTTTTTGAGAACGAATCATACGTGGTAATGTGACTCTAAAATCTGAACGGTCCACATGAAGCAGCACCTCATGAAACCCCTTGGGCCCAATTTTTACTTTGATCCAAAACTTTGGTGGGCATTGAAAAATGAAAACTGTTTCCTCACTTGATTTGTACTTCTCTTTGCTATGCCCCCAGAATTTTAGTTCAGGGTGGAAATTTAAAACTGGCCGAGCTGCTATGGACTGGTGGGCCGGGTAATCAAACACATAGAGAGAGTGAGAGGAGGAGAGTTGAGACACTGACGAAGGGAAAATGGCAACCGGGCAGCAAGGGTTTGGTGCTCGCCGGAAGGAATGGCCGGGAAGGGTGGTGCGCTAGGGGCAGGCGTCCGGACTAACAGAGAGAGGGAGAGAGAAATGGTGTGAGTGCGTGTGGGGTGTGAGTACGTTTTAAAAAAAAACAATGTGCTGTGCGTTAAAAAAAAAAAAAAAAGCAGCAGTGTATGCGAACCGTCACACAGCACCATGGCATAAACAAGCTACAGCCCCATTTTTAGACCAATGTGTCACCTGTGCGGTGAAAGATGTCAAGATAAAGCAAAATGTGCCACACCAAGATCACGAGGCCAAAATTAGGCTGGTCCACTCATAACATGGACCACACCATCTACAACGCCGATCATATTTTGCAAAAATTGCATGTGATTTACAAACAGATCCACAGGAATACATGTTGTATGTGAAAGTTTGCATAACAGTGCATGTGATCATTTCTCGTTACTCTTTTCCTCAACCAACCCAACGGATTTATGTAGGCCCTGTTCTCAGCTGATAGACCATCCTTCAGATCCACCATCCAAGGCTTAGCATCATGTGAACAAACAGTGGATAATGCAACAGCCAGCAGAAGGCCTGTTGGATGACCAGGATCATCTGATCGGGGGCTTAAGGCATCACCTATCCTAGAGGAGACCTACAGGCCTGCTAGGATCACCCACACAAGACAAAATGCTAAATATTGGCTAAAATGTTAGGATCACAGCTTTATTAGTGACTGTGGGTCTTCATGCAGTAGGAGACCCGGTTGCATCGAAGGATAAAACACAGTACATTTCACAAGCGCATCATAGAAACTAGGGTGAGAGATTGCACAAACTTTTTGAGTTGGGCTCATCTTCATTAATCCAGACCATTGACATTAGGGCCCTCAATATTGATGGCCCATGCATGGAAAATGGACCAGAATGGAAATTCTACAGAACATTCGGCCACCTTTTTTGTGGAATATCAACTGTTGTCACTCTTTCTTAACCATCTATATGTGAAGTCACCGTTGACAAATTGGGGACTGGGAGATTTTCAGCGCATAGATACTGTTTTTTGACTCAGCGACATATACCAACTCAATTTGTCTAGTCTTTTTAAGTCAGGACTCAACCACGGGGTGAACCTTGGTGGAGCTCAGACATCTCACGTGAAGTGATTTAATGGCAATGAACGAGATGGGACTCAACCGACCCCTAGTCCATTTGGACGAGTCGAATCCAACTTGGATATCCAAGTCTGCAATCCAAGTTGCATTGACCAACCACATCCATGGCTTAGAACGCTGATCGCCTACCCATACACGCTCAACGCATAAACAGTTGGCGTACAAACACTCAGGTTGGTATTGTATAATTCCGATCACCTAAAACGGATAAAGCATCACCTGAGAATATCCCAAAGCCGGCAGTATGGGCCTTGCATCCATTGGACAACTTTGACAAACATCTTCCCCGTAATAACCAACGTGTTCTACCAATGCATCCCAGGGGTAACCTTTTCGGCAAAAGGTCATTTGCCACCGCTTAAATAAACCGAGCAGTTGTGGAACTTTTGCTTTGTTCTCTGACAACAAAACCGTAACCAAGTAGCTGCATCCCGGGTCCAGTTGGCTCCTCTTTGGACCTTTTCTAAAACACCAAACCTCCATCCTAACTCATCATACTAGGTATTAGATACCTGATGCTCACTAGAGGCAATTTCAGTCGCTACACAACAACATACTGCCCATTTACAGAGAGGCAACTTCTACCTGCATCCAGACAATCCATCAAAACAGCATCTTATCTAGCCTTGCAAGGTGGCAAGACCTGCCTGTTCTTTGAGCATCACCAAAGGCAGGGTTAATACACCATTGAACACAAGTCACTGGCCATTACGACTTCTGATATGAGAAAACACACCATGCCAGGATATGGATGGCATCTCATATCACCCTTGCCCTTAGTGGCAAGAGCACTAAAACCAAAAACATTCTTCCAACTCGTCAGATTTTATTTTACTGTCACGTGCTTATACTGAGAGAGAGAGAGAGAGAGAGAGAGAGAGAGAGAGAGACCGAGTGGCCAGCAGGTACAACGAGAATGGCCATCTCAACATTGCCTTCCCTCTCTCTGACCTTGCAAAATATACCTCTGATAGGACCTGCTCTCCTGCACTGCATATTTGTTTATGCCCATGGTAACATTAGCAGAGGCTCTGGCCTAGCCGTCAAACTTGAAGTAGTTGTAATCTTCCATTCCTCCATTCCTTCCTTTCAATATGATTGATGACGCCCAGTGGATGACAGAGAAAATCCCTGCAAGCTTTCGTATAGAAGTCTTATAAAACAGGCTCGATATTCAAGACATTCATAGAATACTGAATTTCAGTTCAGATATAAAATCTCTGGACTTCAAATAAAACACAGCCATTGGAGTCCTTACTCTTGCCCCGGTGGTAGACTCACAAGACTTTCAACACGAGGTTAAGAGTTCCAATACCCATAAGTGGTGAAATCCCACTACGGCGTATGTGTGTAAAAAAATTTATAATTAAAAAAAATTAAAAACTATAAAATTTTAAAAAAAAAAAAAAAAAACACAGCCATTGGAAAACTAAATCAATGACACTAAAAAGGAGCAGTTTCCAGCACTCACATGCTTTGAACTAAAAGACGAAAGAAAACTGGATAGGATATTCAACTTGAAACAAAAAGAGTTGTACAATTCTTGGACATCCAGCCATTTATATACCCTACGTTTCAGAGGGATTTGATTGGCAATTGAAGACAGATGTAGATAGCAAATTCTGATTTTATATCCTTACATTTCAGAGGGATTTGATCGGCAATTGAAGACAGATGTTGATAGCAAATTCGGATTAACCAAATATAAGACAGAACAACAAGTCATCTCTACCGTATATGACCAGAATTTCCGGAGGCAAAAGAGTATAACAAAAATAGTAACAGAACTAAACCATGAAATAAGGACATTAGAAGTGTTTTCAACCATTTGGAAGGGCATCTGGGTAATAGAGCATGAAGCTGTGTTCCAATGTTATCAGATGTCCTCCAAGAGGGCTGAAGTTCTGTTGAAAACCAATTCAGGGTCCTCTCCACCCCAAAAAATTAAACTTCTACAACCACTTCCCTTCGCCTTTCTCCCACAATTTGCAACTCATCTCCTCTCTCCATGTGCTCCCTGTGTTTGCTATAGTTGCATGAAGCCATAGAGGGAAACTGTAGCAGATTCAAATACAACAGCTGGAAATTTTCTATTTCAAAATGTTAGCAAGTATAAACAGCTAGGAAAGTGGGAGCAGCACCCGGGTGAAAGGTTCATAGACAATTGCTAGTCCCACAACCTCCACATGCACCTTTCCTTGCATGCAACCAAACTTACCAACCTGGCACCATAGTTCTAAAATTTGCTGAGTTGACCCGAAGCTCACACCAGTCAACTCAATCAGGTGAGATTTCAAGCCAAATCACTATGAAACTCAACCTAAAAGTAACAGAGTCAGAACTCGACAAGACTCGTTAAGTCGGCCTGGAAACTCAGTTGACTCACCATGACTAGGACCAAATCACTCCTGGTCAAAGTACCATTTAGTAGAACTCAAAAGGATGACACAGTGATTCAAACCCTCAGCCTCCACTATCAGTGGGCAACATTTTCAACCAGTACTCCATTTGTGTTGAACATTCCGTTTGTTACACATTTTATATTCTCATTAGACATTAACTATTTTAGTTATTAACGCAAAATAATAATAATAATAATAATAATAATAATAATAATCTAATTAGTTTTATTTATTTTGAATTGAAAAAGAGAAGCGGCTGGATCCTGACGCTCTGCTCCCCGGAGAACCGGAAGAACGAAAGCATGACTGACTGAGATGTGCGTGCGGAGGGCCGAAGAAAGAAAAAAATATTAAACACTGAGTCAAATCATATAAAGACTCGGTCAAGCCTTCGAGTCAACCTGACCCAGCTGGACATCGAGTCTGAGTCAAGTTTTCAGGTTTTTGAACTATGTATGGAACATTTAGGAGATCTGAGACATGTATCAGGTGATCTATGTGCTTTAGTGCTAAGAAAAGATGAGTAAAGAAATGAAAAGATGAGACAATTTATGGATCTCTTTCAAAGTGAAGGACTTTCCCAAAGAATTGCATGCATGCTTGTGCCAATAGAAATGGATACACCAAAGTCCAACAATAAGAAGACACACGTGCATCTCTAAAGTTGATATGCTCGCGATGGCAGCAAACATGCTCCGGAACAAAGAATAAGAATATGAAAATTTCAGGAAAGCAGATTAAGTAATAAATTCCTTGTTATGGGGTTATCATATGCTGCCAGTCAAGAAATAAACCTTCTTAGCTACTTCTATTTAATGTTTCTGGAAAAATCTGCTCTAATATGTAGATCTATTTAGCAAGGACGCATTTGTCCAAAGGCAGCGGCAGCGAAAGTTCTCCTAGTCACTAAGTTGGGAAATATATGAAATATGCACGAGGAAGAGGTTACAGGACTGCAATTTTATCCATTTTGCCAACTGTTTCCCGAACCTCCTTGGCCTATTTCTTGAATAGGTCAAACCAAGCTTCTCAAGGTAGTTGAAGCGGGATCAGTGGGTAGTGAGGAGCAGAGTTGTAGAGGATACTGCCTTTAAAAGTCATGTGGGGTTTTTCAGAGGAAATGGAGCAGAATCCTTTGGGGATGAAGTGGGAATTAGAGGAAACATCACAAAAAAGAAAAACATAAGAAAAGAGCTGCGGGGGGTTGCAGTGGGGGACTCCAGCGGTAGTTTTGTGCTCCCATTGCCAGTCCCATGCCTGGATGGAGGGTTGCATCAGGTTAGCAGCTGGCATGCCACAACTTTTCTCATGAGTCCTGGCAATATGATGAAGAGAAAAAGATTATTTAAAAAAAAAAATCCATTTGTCACTTCGTGCTAATTAGCAAGGATGACTTTTAGCCTTTTAGAGATAGGGAACATGAGGACCACAATACATGAAGTGCGACAAGATTAAACACAAGATGGGCAGAGATAAGAAAGAGATGTCGAGCTGGTAATAAGGTAGGCCACACCCACCAATCCTTATACAGAGAAATTTTATGGAAGCCCAAGAGGGATCATTGGGCCTTCCAGAATGGACATGTTCAGAGATGGTAGGGTGACATTAATTTAGCCAACTCAGATCCAGAGAAGATTAACAGTATGGGTATGTTGGCGAGCCATGCTTAAAAGGCCTCTGCATCAGACACCTTGTGTTCCTGTCAAAGATATGCAGATGCAAGCTAAAAATAGATGGGTGCTTAGGCCTCATATTTATCCCATCAGTTACCAAATATTGATGCAAAATAATCAGTTTGATTAAGTTTTCCTATAATGAAAAATAAGTTCATTAGGTTGAGTAGGCTGTATTATGGAGCACGCTGGTGGTACCGGGCTGTTGTGGTCCCACATGATGTGTGCATCAGATAAACCATGTCCATCATGTTCTTCCCCTCATGCTCATGTAGAAACCAAAAATCAGGCCAATACAAATCTTGTAGTGGGCCACATCGAAGGGAATAAATCATGCCTAAAACCACAATTCATGTAGTGTTGACCTACCTGGGATTTGGAATCGCCAAATCTGTCCCTTCATACCGGTGAGAACTCACTGTAGAAACCAAAAATATCAGGCCAATCCAAAACCTAAGTGGGCCACAGAACAGGAAACAAAGCAAGATCACATCTAAAACCACTAAAAATTCATCGAGCCTGATCCGACCCGACCCGACCCATTTAATTGTAAATGGGTCTGGCTTGACTAACATGCTATGACCCAACTCAGGCTTTAAAATGGAATATGAGCCCAAACAATGGAAACATGTACTAAAAAAATAAAAAATAAAAAAGGAATTATATATACTTTTCTTTATTTTGTTTCAGGTTTTAAGCTTGTGTCGGATCGGGTCATCTAGCCCAACTCATTGATAACTTATATGGGCAGGTCGGGTCATGTATGGTTCAACCCAAGCCCAACCCATCTACTTAAACAGGTTATATTTCTAGACCAAGCCCAACCGACTACCCATTTCACTTGGCCTGAACCACACCCAAAAAGCAGGTAAGAGTCAGTTGACCCACAGCCGACCCAATCAATTGCAACCCATACAACTAATTGACTATCATAGGGTGGAAGATACTCAGATAGATTGTTGGAGGAGTTATATCTTAAAGAAACCCAGAGGGGCATTGCAGCTCTTCATCCACAACTGTGTTCTACATCGGAAAATTTTTTACCTCTCATCTTTCACTAATTAAATACAATCAGCCTACCCTAATGGCAGTTTTATCATTTATCTTCCTTCCTACATGATAGCTTCCACAAAACTTAGAGAAGTTGACAGGATGTGATTGAATGCTTGGTGCATGCCTACTACAAGAGGTTTATGTTACACATCCTAACTTGAACCTATGTTACCCAAGTACAGGAAACAAGTATCAAGCACAACAAGGATCAGATAGCTCATGACACAGGTACAACAAGGACTCATTACAACTCATAAGTAAAAGCAGATCAAAAGAGTCCCCAACGCAGATTGGTTCTGCCAATGCTTGATATACAGAAAACTAGACTTTTCCAAGCTGTTACAGAAAACAAACAAAGTAACACCCAACAAAAGTGTTGGAAATAGAGGAGAAAACAGAATTTATACTATTTCATTTTTTAGCAGGACAGTTATCAGTTTCTTTTTCGTATTGTCAGACCCAGCATGAACCAAGAGATGAAACAGGGACCTTAAGAGAAAGGCAAAAAGAAGTCACCAGCCTACAGTAAGAATCTCTTGCATGACCTTGAAATGTCATCAGTAACCATAGCAATTACAGACAACAAACACAGTAACATCCAACAAAAGTGTTGGATATAGAGAAGAAAACAGAATTTATACTCCTTTCAATTCATTCTTTTAGCAGGACAGTTCTCAAGTTCTTTTTCAAATTGTCACACCCAGCATGAACTAAGAGAAAAATGTGGACCTTACGAGAGTAGGGTGAGGTGTCAGTATCACGTTTTCATTCCGTATAAGTTGCCAATAAAAGGAACCAAAGCAAAAAAGTTCATGGAAATAATTCCAAAGCAGTTATCTCCATCAAGACAACTATAGCCTAAAGCATCATTATAGGCACATAATTCAGGTAGAATGATTGGAGAGGAAACAACCACAATCAGGCAACTTCATAAGCACATAGACCACAGGCCACGTAGCTTGCATTTGTCAACTCCCAATTGAGTGAGTTGTGAGGCCCATACTGTATCCATGTTAAACATATTTCTCTGGAAAACAAGTGCAGACCACATAAACTGCTGATATTGATTAAGTTTCTGCCTTTCGACTGATCAGAGCATCACGGTCTGCAGAATAGGAAACAAAAATGGATGAGTAACTTGGATGCAATGCTCTTGACACGAAACCAATCAAGAAATGTGCAATCAAAGCACCAATTAAATTACAAACTTATGAGAGAAGTTCTAATCCGTACCTGAGGCAAGCCCATAAAGAAAGTGTTAAAGCCAGCACCCTGAAACACTAGATTACTGTCTTATTCAGATGGTGAAGTTAAATAATAAAAAAATAAGGCGAACACCCATGGATTTGATCCAAGAATAGAACAACAAAAAGAAAATACACGAGAAGTTTAGCATCCTGAACCAAATGAAACACACAGAAGCATTGCTGAGAAACAACCATATAGCACAATGGAAACTGTATGATCTATTAACAGAAGAATGGAAGAAAGCATTTCACATATTGTCCATGTACATGGAACCACAAAACAAGAGACTGATGTGAATTATCTGCAACAACCACGAATGCAACAGCAACCAAGCACTGTAGAGTGTAGACCAAGTTTAGCATCATCCAATGTGTCTGAAGTCACCTTAATAAAAATACAGTGTCTGCTGAATCCAGAAAGTGAGTCGTGCAACGATAATTTGCAGGCACCTTCACAGCCTCTTCATTGTGTTCTGTGAAACTCTCTCCAGAGCCACTCCTAGAGAACCAAAAAGAAGAAAAATATGTTCAACTGAAAGAATACCATAAAGAGTATAATCCCAATATGGCCTATACCTAACGCAACAACACCATATGCAAACATCGATGTAGTCTTCTAAAGAACAATGTAGGATATTTTTGAAGAGAGACTTTGAATCAGATAAGAGTGCCCTTACCAATTATTTGGCTGATGAATTGCGTTGCAATGATCGAAGCCAGCTACTTGAAGATCCAACAGTATTGCCTGCTCCTAGACCATTGTGTACAGCTTCAGTTGGCAACACTGGTTTTGAGCTTATGGCATTTCTCCTAGACACACCCGAAGGAGCAAATGAAGTAGATGGCATGTGATCTCTCTCCCCAAAAGTCCCTGCTTTCTGTAATAATGGAAACCACAGAATACTAAATGAAGAATCTTCACTATTACATCATGTAAAGTAAATAAACTGCATCAGCAGCCCACAAGTCTTTAAAGAAACCATTTAAACAAAACATGAACGCATTATCCCAAACAAAACAACATACTCCAACAAGACTGCTATAAGTCTAAGCCTTTTCGAGACTAGTTCAGTTTTAACCATGCTGAATTTGTTAAGAAGAAGCATGGAAATCAGGATGGATTTTGAACCAAACAGAATCATATAAGTTCTACTCCACCCTAGCATCAGCAGATGTGCTACATTGAAAAGCCCATAGCTGGTTGGACAGTATGGAAACACAGAGAATCTTAGTGATATGGGAGAGCCGCTTTCTTCCTTTCTTCTTCTTCTTCTTCTTCTTCTCTTTTTAATTTGCAATATGTATGAACTATGAATTAACAAAACTATATTGCAATGTGGTGGCCACCTGCCAACCACGGTAAATACTTACATTCTTTTCACTACGAAGATTGTCAGCACCCAAATTTTTATTGATTGCTGATTTAAATTGCATTTGAACTCCAGGGCGAGCAGCATTGCTCAATCCCATTCGATCTGCAACCTCGGCTGAATGAGAAACACCATTTCCCCCTGAGATTGGACAGGCAACCAGAATCATAAGAGTTATGGTCAAAACAAATATTACAAACCAAAAAAGTTATGCCCTATATAATATGCATGCTAATAACTAAACATTTCCTCAATATTCCAGACATTGAGTCAGCATTAATAGAAATTTGCAAGTACAGGGACTACAATTGAGGCATTATTTTCAAAGTACACTGGCAATACATGGCAATCTGTTATTTGAATGAGTCACAACCAGTCACCACTCGATTAACATATCATCATCCAATGGTTCTTTATATGGTTGCTAATATAAGAATAGAGTAACTTATTGTGGCAATGACATCTGAACTAATTAAGTTAACATTCATAGCAATTGGTAAGTTCAGGTGCTACAACTGAAACATTATTTTGCAAAGTAAATTGGAAATAGCATGGCGATCCATTATTTGGAAGAAACACAAAAAAACACCACTCGATTAGCGTATCATGATCCGATGGTGCTTCATGTGGTTGCTAAGATATAAATAGAATAACAAGATGGCCCTGCAGGATATTATTATCTAGGTTATTAGACAATCACCAGCTCCCATGAGATGTCTTTGCCCAAACCAAGAGTTTTGTGGGGTCAGCACCTAAGCCTTGCGTAATCAGTTCTTACATGCTCTTTTTTTTCCCTTTTCCTTCCCTTAATTTTCACAGAAATTATAAGGAACCGGACCAGACAAGCTTCTGCCAACAAGGTATTCAATAAAAGTAAGTGGCCGTAACGTCCACCGCCGTTACTGTTACAATGCGGGCTGTAACATCCCCTTCTTTTCTTTTAAAAAACCCTATACCCTTTTATGGGCCAATTTTTTCTGTAACGGTCAATACAGCCCGTGACACATGACAGTTCCCACCGTTACCATTGCATAACAGCCATACTTTGTCCGCCAAAGATTGTCAACCTAGATTTTAGTCATTCTATGAGGATACCTCGTTGATTTACGAGAATAAATTAAATGTTCAAAATGTCCTTAAATGCACAATTTGCATGCAACTATATACTACCTTGATGCTTGTCAACATCAATTGCACGACTGCTCATCCCTCCAGATGCTGGCTGCAAATTTAGATATCACATCAAATTAGGATACAGGAAAGTGAAAGATTCATCCCAATTCCAACACAAATAGCTGTAGAAAAGACTAAGGGCCTGTTTGGGAGCGTGGATTTGGAACCCCCTGGATTTGAAATCCTCCTATTGTGTTTGGCACCCTGGATTGGGAATCAACTTTAATCCAAAAGTAGCTACGCATGGTATATTTACAGGGGTTTGAATTTAATTACTAAATCAACTTTAATATCTCTAATGAGTGACGTATGTAATGTTTGACACGATGGTTGTAATAAGCCCACTAAAAAATATGCTTTGCCCGAAAATAATGAAATTCCAAGTCTCAGATGGGCCACATGCACAAGATCATGTCCGAGTGACTAACCAACGATTTTTAACCGTTGATTTACATGGACAATGTTTGGACGGTGTTGATGATCATATTAAAGTAATTATAGTGATGCAATTGATAATCTAATTGTGTTTGGATATCATTAGTGGGCTATGTGCCCAATAGAATAATAGTATGGTGACACACATGTTACACATGCAACTCTTGAAAGGATTTTAGATGTAATCCAAGCTCTCACTATGGATTTCAAACACCTTCTTTGAGGGGATTTGAAACCCCCAGTTACTTTATGCTGCCAAACAACCAGGGGATTTGAAATCCCCCCAAATCCATGGTGCCAAACAACCCCCAAGGGTTTGTTAGATGCCTAAAAATGAGATCATCTCATTTTAGTTATAGTCATAATTACACTTTTTTTGAAAGGTGAGAACACACTCTCTTACACCCCCCCACACACACATGGGTTCTCGAACCCATGACCTCGGAGTGGAAACACTCAGTGTTTACCAGTGAGCCATGAGTGGAGTTACATATTAGAGATAATTTTTCTTTTTGGTAAGGATTAAAAATAATCTTGATTACCGAAAAAGCATCTCTAATACATTATGATTACGTAAAATGGTATGAACTCATTTTTAGGCATCTACCAAACAGGCAATAAATTGAAAAGATTCAGAATTTGCCCGTGTGGTTAAAAGCTTGCAAGTTCCAAAGGTCCCAAGAAAAAAAAAAAAAACACAAGAATAATGTCAATAATACAATAAAATAAGAAAGGGCAAAAGTAGAACACTTCCTATAAGAAATTTCATGAACACTTCCTATAACAAATTTCATGAACAGACACTCTTAGAGGACTTGCTTATAGGTGAAATACTAACAGAAAGTTGAGGTTGAGGCTTTGCTCTTTGGGCTTGCTGATATTTTAAGATGGTCCAATCAAAAACATAATCCAACTCATATCCTGTCATCAAGTGAAAAAAGTGAAATAAATGTTAAGAACAGACAGGCAATAAGGTAATAATAGATGTAGCACAGAGCATGAAATATTCAGCTGAGCTCAACAACTTTCACTTTAAGATGTGACCATTGATATGCAACCCATAACTGAGGGGCTAAAAGTGGATGCTAGGAAAACTAATCAAACTAACAACTATAGAATCAACATCTCCATGAAATTCCTGGACTCCAGCTGCCAATCAAAACAAAAAACAAAAATTCCTGGAATCCAGCTCACAGTCACATGATTCCCACTTCACAATCACTTTTACTTACAAGGGTAACAGGCTATTTGATCTAATGAGAACTATTTGACATTTCAAGAGGAAAATACTAAGAAAGAAAAATATCCTAAAAAGGCCAGTAAGTTTGATCGATCAGTTGGGAAGGTTACAAAGTGACTATGTTCAGGTTCAGCTTAACCTTTCACATGCCCGAGAAATATAAAGCATTTTTTTCTAAATGATACACTATACAGCAAAATGAAACAGGGAAAAGGGTAAACATGTCGAACCAAAACCAAATTCAGGGCCATCCAAGAAGAAGGAAAATCTGATACTGAAAAATCAGGGCACGAGACCTTCAACTGCTAAAATTGTCACATAAGAAATCAGGATTTCAAAAACATTCAATCAGTCAGCTAATATGAGGCAATCGATTGGTAACTGTCCACTGATTGACTTTAGCTTAGTGGCTAGATGCCCAATCGTTTTAGCCTTGGTCCAAATCTTCTAGAACATGAAGCATCTTATACAGAAAATCTTTCTGCACAAAAAGAAATGACTAACTAATCATTCCAATAACACTAAACAAATTGAAACCCATCCAAAATCCAGTGCCAATTCAAAAGAAATGGATGGGGCAACAGACATACAGGAAGGATAGGGACTTTGTCCAGTCATGCTACACAGCAAGGTATTCAATAACGGAATTCAATACAGGCCAATTCAAATAAAATAAAACCTGCATCGGTCCCAATACAGGCCATTTTTTCGATAACAGCTGTAACGGCCTTTACGTAACTGTGTTGAATACCTTGCTACACAGTGACTATTTGCATTGACAAGACTGCTTCTTTCTAGCGAAAGAAAAACTTATAAAGACTTGAGATAACTTTATTCAGCCATACCTTCCTGAGTGAACAAGTCACGAAATAAGCGCTTCAAGAATCCATAATCGGGCCTTTGATCAAATGTCAATGAGTGGCAGTAATGGAAGTATGATGCAAACTCCACAGGATGGGACTTGCACAAAACCTTTAAGAAGGATCAAATCATTAATGAGTCAGCCCACTTAGATAAATTTAGGACTAAAGGAAGAATGTCAAAACTTAATTTGTCACAGATACACACTTCAATAGGAGTTGACAACTTCTTCTCACATATCTTATCATATTTTTGCTTCTTTGTGGCAGCTCTCAGACCCTGCCATGGAAGGCTGCATACAAGAATACCTGGGTCAGTTATATAGAAAGAGAAGTAAATGCATCTACCATAGAAGTAATAGATAAGACAAGTAGAAGCTAACACTACGGAACAGGCCCATGATTATGAAACAGAACACTCTTTCACTGTTTTTAAAGGCAGTGAAATTTACCAAAACAGAAACAAAAACAGATTCTAATTTTTTTTCTTCTCATGTTTTTTATCAATTAAAGTTAAAACAGGCCCATTAGATTCAAGCTTTTACTTCTTATGCTCAACAATACAGGTACCAAAAACTTCAGCAGCAGCAATCCATTCGTAAAAAAGTCCATATTAGTATATTTTCTTCTTCTTCTTTTTCGAAAGGTATATTACCAGATTTCTCCTGACCACTTGAAAACACAGAAATTGCATATATGCAAAAAGAAGATTGAACAAACTACTTAAGCATAGAAAATATTATGAAAACTTGCAGTAGAGAGAAAACGCATACCTCCCTCTTAGAAAATACAAGAGAACATATCCAAGAGATTCCAAGTCATCCCGTCTACCTTGTTCTGAAGGAAAAAGACAAGAATAAGTTACACAGCCATATTTAATTCTACGTAAACAATAAGGCAATGTATCCCTCTTTGCTTACCAATGCCGAGATGAGTGTTGCAACTTACATAGCGTGCAGTGCCTGTTAAATTTTTGTTCTCCCTAAATGAGGAAACAAAAAGGCAGCGAGCAACTGATTAGTCATTTAACCTCGGAATTCGATAAACTTGGTAGTTCCAAAGAATGAGAGACATCTTTGTACATATTAAAATGACCTAGAAAAAAGAAACGAAAGAGATTAAATTTTCATTAAACGAAAAGATGTGTATTCTGCTGATTATTTTGCATCCGTGATCGTCTCTCTTTGTTTCAAAGCCATACTTGCATGCAATACCTCTTTTTATAAAGGTTGGCAAGCTTGCTAGACACTGCTGTGCTATAAAGTTGACAATTTAAGTGATCTATTTTATATTCACTGCTCAGTAAAATAAGCATGTCCCACAGGGCCTGTTCAGATACAAGGAATCCACAGGAACCAAAAGAGAGAGAAAAAAAAAACAATTTTCCCTTGATTAATGCATTTTGCTATTTACATTGCAAAGAAAACCCCTAACCAATATTGGCTCAAGATACGACGTGACCATTGTCTAATGAATCTAGGATTTCCACATCGCTACCCCCAACAAATCACGCTTTTGGGAATCCACTGCCAAACGGTGCTGGAAAACTTAATAATTACAGTTATCCATGTCCACCAGAGTAAAGAGGAAGGTTGATGTCTGGCAGGCAACTAATCGCAAAATTTTTGCCAATCTATTACTCGAAAGCCAACCCCAGTGAACAGGAATCCACCAGTGATATCCATTGCTCTTACAAAATAACAAAACACTTTCTACTAAGCCCAAACATACTCACGTATGCACCATACACCTTCCCAATGGCAACAAATATCATGACATGCGGAAGTATCCAAATCATATAGAGGAAACATAAGATCGCCACCCAATGATATGCACAGTACCTTCAGCAATCCTAACACATTAAAAAAATAGGCTACCGCTCCACATCAGAACCAGAATGTTGGTTTGATGGGCTCCACCACAGATGGACCATCAGCCTAAATCTCCTAGCATGCAAGATCCTAGCCATCCGACTCTTGGGAATTTTTTAATTTCTGCATAGGTCACTATTGTATTTGTTTTCTTAGCCCTCTATTAGCAAGCTGGGATTGTTCATATTGGTCTACCCATGGCAAGGTCCATTGGATCACCAACTAAGCAACTACAAAGGGGCTCGAGTACACTCCATGAAGAGTATGGTTAAGGTTTGAGTAACGCAACTATGCAAAGGCACTGAACAGAGAGCCAAAACACGGTGGCCCGTGAAACCAACCACAAATTGGAGAGGAGCCTCTTCACTTCTGACGCAAGACAACTAACCACTTGCTCTAGAAGTTCAAACTGATAGAGCATGGCAAATCAATCCCTTTTATCTCATAGCCCAGGCCTCATCGGGCGGACCCCCCTCATGGGTTCCGCCTCACACAGATCGCCCACCCCGAGTGTGCCCCTGCATCCCACAAGCCACCCCACTCGAGCCTGGTGTGAAAATGCCCTTACATTAACTTCACTTGTCAAACGAAAGGGATGGGTTGCCAGTGAAAATGGGGGGGGGGGGGGGGGGGTGGAGGTAATAGGTAGGAGAGGGGAGGTGTGGCCAGTCATCCCATCGGGAAGAGGGATGGTGGGTCCCGCTAGGAATTGGGGCAACCACCACACTGCATTCCTCGGGTTAAAAATCAAAAATAATTCTTCCCAATAGAAAGGAATCCTACATGTTTAAACCCCTGTATTCAATATAGTTCAAAAAGTATATAAAATGTGAACTTCTGCAGAAAGAATCATGACACAGGCCTCTAATAATAATCCTGGACAGATACTTCAGATTGAGAGGGGAACAAACATGCCTGTAAGGAATATGGCGGTTGGTTGTAGAGTCCCGATATCTTTTTGCAAGTCCGAAATCAATGATGTAGACCTGGACAACTCGATACAAGTCAGAGAATGACAGCAGACAAGCAGAATATTTATATAGGTCACACAAAGACTTGATAATAATCAGTACCTGGTTTGCTTTCCGGCCAAGACCCATGAGGAAGTTATCTGGTTTGATGTCCCTGTGCAAGAACCCTTTTGAGTGAACATACTCTATCCTCGTAATCTGCAAAATACAATTTTTTTAAAAAGGACAACCATCACTGTAAGTAATTTGACTGGATTTCAAATATGTGCACATTCATAAAGAAGAAGAAGAGAACAAAGAGGTGACTGGTCACTAGCGGACATCAAAAGAAGATGATACAATTCAACCTTCTTGTTTGAGACGAGGTGGCCAATGGTAACATCAACAGATTGCTGATTATATGGAAATTTAATAATGAATGTGACCCCATTTCAAATAAAAAGCCTTTCCGTGAACCATTTATACAGTAGAAAACCTTCAATTGGGCAGAACAGAACTTGTGCTCCTTGTGCCACCAACAACAATGAAAGCTCATTAAACAAAAGAGCAATCCATGAAACAATTTGAGATGCAGTCCCTCGCATCTCAAACTAAATTATCATGGCTTGGAAACCCAGAAAACCCCGATCATGCATTTGATCAACTCTAGAACAGAATTAGCATGATAATCCATTGCAAAGAGATTCTGTTTACCATCTGATCAGCCAACAACAAGACTGTCTTCAACGAAAATTTCCTTCCACAATAGACAAACAGGTCTTCAAGACTTGGCCCTAGCAAGTCAAGAACAAGAATGTTATCCTCCCCATCTACTCCGCACCATTTGATGTTGGCAATACCACCTGAAGCGAAAATTGAAAATGAGAACCTATACAATGAAAAAATAAAGATAAAAGAAAATAAATATGTGTGTGTGTGTGTGTGTGTGTGGGTATTTTACTGTCAGTCTGTCATATGATACGTACTTCCTCCCTGAAGAATGTTATATAGCTTTGCCTCATAAAGCAATTGTGGATGTTTCGTCTTGCTGTTTTCCTATTAAACCACAAAGTACGAAGACCCAATTGTTAGTTAAAATTATATGATTATATTGAAAAATACATATTGGTGACAGAAAAAAATCCAGATTAATAGAAAAGAAATTTGGAACTGCTTGAATATTGTATAACTAATACAATATACAACAAAAATGGAAAAATTAAGGCTATTTTAGTAATACCCATGTAAAAAATGGAGTGTCCATGTTACAAATAGTTATATAATGCAGGATTCAAACTTACAATTCTGTGGAAAGCTCAAACAGGTTTTAATCACGAGGAAATTTACTTGTCCCCATACATACAAGCAAAAAGAGCTATCTAAAAAGAGAACCAGATTGCCGACAGCAACTACATCAAATTCAATTGCAATTATTCAGTCCCTGGTAGCAAAATTTAGGGTTTTGATAACATAATCACAGTCAAAATCGTTTGACTCAAAGTCGAACTCACAATCACAAGTCCAAGATCAAATCCCTAACACTGAAAGAAACTGTTCTATTCAATTTCTGCAACAGTTCCGCAAATAAGGAAGGCAGAAATCCAGCAGAAAGAGCTCACGATCCAATCCGATTCCAATAGTACCAGATCACACACAGAAAAATCCCAGCAAAAAACCATTAGAATAGATCGCATTAAAATGATAGAGAGGAACTCACAATCTTCACCGCCACGATCTCATGCGTGTCAACATGCGTCGCTGCATGGATCAAATTTCAAGAGAATCAGATACCAAAGATTCTAAAATCTTCGACTGAAATTCCTAAAAGGCAGAGAAAACGAATAGAGATATCAAAAGCTCACCGAGA
Source organism: Magnolia changhungtana (assembly GCA_030180095.1). Lineage (NCBI taxonomy): Eukaryota > Viridiplantae > Streptophyta > Magnoliopsida > Magnoliales > Magnoliaceae > Magnolia > Magnolia changhungtana. The sequence goes on from JASAUF010000076.1 coordinate 4,285,758, forward strand.
TAAATTTGTCCGAAGGATCCACTGCCGATCTTACGGCCTAGCTTGAATTTCTCGCCGACGATCCTCTCCATGCCGTAGATAGATCTCAATCTCCCGAATATCTCAGAGCATGAAGAGCTAGGGTTTCTGAAATTCTCTCCTTTTGGGGAAATTCAAGGAGGATGGGAGGAGAGAAAGTTGGGATTTTCTCTTTTTTATATATAGAGAAACCGAAACCACACGCGAATACTTTCCAAGAGGGAGAAGGGATGAGACTTGGGCATTTATATACGGGAAGGAGATGAATGGAGTTAAATAGGGATATTTTCGGGATTTTGGTAAATTTGCAGCGGACTGAAAGGTGGAGAATGGAGATTGACGAAATTGCCATCGACAGAAAGAAACAAAACTGTGGAGGCGATTCGCGCGACTAGAGATTGAAATGCATTTATTGCAGAACCGTCAACATGTGGACCAAGGTGTAAAGATCGGGACCATTCATCAGATGCCTCCCATAGTAAATATACTCTATATAAAATCAAAATTTTCCCGATCATCATTTGGGCCATTACGTTCCTTGATTAACTTTCATCAACTAACCATTGATTTTTGTCATTTGCAATAGATCCACCCAGTGACCGACCTAGCTTGATTTTACAGGCCAGGTGCACGTTGATGGAGGAACTAACCAATGAGTGGCCCGATCTGACAGGAGAGTGCCGCGTGTGTAGATGTGCATCAAATTGCACGAATCACCACAACACTTCCGTGAGGGCAAGATTTTAGACCGACTTTGGCTGTGACCCGGAACCAAATGCATGCGCTATTCATCTCTTTATCCAAACTCATTTTATGGAATGAGCTGAAAATGAATCACAAGTATCAACTTCGATTTAATACTTTTACAACTTCCGTAGGCCATGAAAAGTTTTTACCTACTATTTCTCATGGTATTGTTCACTTAAGATTTGTATGTGCTTGAATTTCGACTCATATCACAAAAGAGTTGACAAAATGAATGGACAGATTACGTATACAAGGTATACATGGAGGTGGGCCCATGGTTTTGGGTGCCACCCATACCTCTGGTTCTGTTTCCTACCCATGGCTTATCATTTTTGGTGTGTGTAGTGAGAGCAGCTTAGCTATTACCCGTTAACAGCTTAGTGGGTGCTGCTCTTTACGTGAGGCCTAACGTAATGAATGTGTTTCATATCTACATTTCCCATCTATTTGTTCACGTATCTAAGAAGTCATCCCAAAACTGAAGTATATCCAAATCTTAGTGGACCACACCGTAGGAAAAGGGGTGAATGGGCATTAAAACAAGCATTTCTATTTATATTAGGCCTTGTGAAGTATTTACTGGTAAGCGTCCAATCATTATTGTTTCTTGCGGTGTGGTTTATCTGAGATTTAAATGTGATTAAGTTTTTGTATTGAGCCTTTAAATGAGCTGAAAAACGAATGGACCAAGTGGATATAGAACGTATCATCAAGGTGGGCCCTAAGGTAATGGTAACACCCATGAGTAGGGGTATACACCTAGTTGAACCGGGTTGAGGTGGCCTCAGCTTGACTCGGCTCGGCCACTAGCTGACCCCAGCTCGAACTTGGCTCAGCTCAGTCCTCAAGCTTGACTGGCTAGCTCGACTCGGTTTGGTCAGCAACTTGGGCCAGTTCAAGCCAAGTTTGAGCTGAATTCGCTTGTGCAACATTTTCGCAAATACATGAACTACTCCTTCAATATTTCAATGTATATAAAACAATAACAATAGTTTTACAAGTATTTTATCAACACCTTCTAAGCAACATAAAAATCAAGAAAAAAAATTGTATTTATTTCATATACATACCTTCCTTGCCACCCGCCATACTTCGTTAAGTCATTTCATTGAATACTTGGTAAGCAACATTAATATATATCAAAGTAACTGAGTCATCGAACTAATTTGATTCGAGTCGGGGTCGATCCAAGTCGAGTCAAGCTGGGCAAACTCAAACTTAGTTCGAACTCATTTTCGAGCTAAAAAAACCAGCTCGACTCGGCTTGAACTCAACTTTGAACCGAGTCAAATTGAGCTTTTTCAAGTCAAGTTGAGTGAGCTAACCGAACTAACTTGGTTCGTGTACACCCCTACCCACGAAGCTGTTATCCCATTAACACCTAAGCTTCGCCCGTGTGGAGTGAAACGGTGAGAGGCATAAAAGGGGCAAGTTGGTAATTTTGGAAGGAGGAGTTTTGTGATCTCAGGATACTTACTCCACTTGATAGGCAGCACCCGGAAATTGTACACCACTGTAGCTAATTCGCAGCCACAACAATAATAACCTCTGATTCGTGACCACTTGATTGTCGGTTAGATTTCTTTTCCATTTTTAACCGTCCATTAAATGTCCACCAAACCAACAGTCAGATGATAAAATGAGTGTAATGTTTGCTTCATGATACAATCTAAGCTTGGAGCCATCATTTGGACAGTTTAATCTCTCTCTCCGCTGAGTGTGCAATTTCTAACTAATTTCCAAGAGCCTGCGTATCATCATCATATCAGCAGAGTATAAAGTTGAATTAGGTGCTGGGTGCCCAGCCGCGTATCAAAGTTGAATGACGCGTGTGTGGGCCAAGATATCTTCTTCTCTGCTTTCTTAGTTGGCGAGACGCGTGAAACTCTTATTGAAGTCACGTGCGAGCGGATTTCTACACGTACATGAGATGAGCAAGGGAGGTCGGCACGTATGCGGCGAGACAGGGGAGAAGGCCATCTTCCACGCAACTCTTGATTTTGGAGGCAGTTTCCTGTAACAATGTTCTCCACCGTTGAAACCCTCCAAAGGCCACCATGATATTTATTTGTCATCCAGGATTTGCTCATAAGGTCACACGGACCTACGCGAAGGCAAAACAAAAATATCAGCTTGATCGAAAACTTTTGTGACCTTCTAAGAAGTTTTCAATGATAAGTGTTAAATCCTCACTGCTTTTTGTAGTGTGGTCCACTTGAGCTTTTAATCTGCCTTATATTTGAATTTGTGCTATAAAATGACTTAACAAAATAGATTAACGGTGTGGATATAACATATACACCATAGTTGGCTCATAGAGCCTTGCCACGTCAACATACTACCAACTTAAGTGTGTGTTCTGCGCTACGCAATCCGAGTCTGACGGGGAGTGGGGGAGTGGTGGCCCATGCCATGTGTACAGGCCACTGTTCGAAAACTGGGAGGTGGATTTCCTTTGAAAAGCTTCCGTGCTTGGGAAGCTAGGTGGGGTGAGAAACATTTGTATGGTCATAAAACTTTTGTATTTGGCTAAATTTTTTGTGTTTTCACTTCATAAATGGTTTAGACGACATATAAACATCAATGTGGATTTTAGGAAGGTTTTAATGGTAGGCATTTCTTTTCCCAATTTTTCCTCTCATGGCTCACATAAGTTTTGGATCTGCCTCATTTTTTACTATATGTTTTAAAATGAGCTTGCAAAATAGATGAATGGAATGGATTTCTCACAAACATCACACTAAACCCCACCTGGCATCCTAGAGCAGAAACTTCCTACAAAAGCATTTTGTCACGCCTCAGACTCGGTAACCGGAATCACAAGGAACCTGATGGCTGGTTCTGGCCGTAACAACCTCCATAGTACCCCATTCTTGACTCCTGAGGTAAGTTTCAATCCTGAGATCCTAGAAGGAGGATTTTTCATAACAATATAATCATTACCAATACGAGTATACCCAAGATCACAGCAAGTAAATATGAGAATAACAAAGGCACACATCATAAAATCCACTAAGAATTTGAACTTTTACAAGCTTACATAAGGTCCAAAAGACCTACATAGGATAATTGAAGAAAGAAAGGAAGTCTGCAACACTGGGTCCTCAAGCTCAAATCTAATCCAAACTCTGTCACTGCGACGCCTGCCTAGGATCTCCTGCACGCATCAATCGTGCATAAGCTTATAGAAAGCTTAGAGGGTGGTGAAAGTGTGTGATAATAGTGCACAAAATAATAATAGGAGAAGAAAGCATGATCAAAGCCAACACCACCAGCCTTACCAGGGCTGTCATGAACGCAAGAAGCTATACTAAGGCAGTACAATAATGCAGAAAGCATACCAAGGCTATATAATGTAATAGTACTATAGTGCAATGAGTACTGGGCGCCATGCCAAGGCGATATAATATGAGGCTTACACAGCCGATGCAAATGCAATGCGAAGTAATGTCAATGCTCATATCCAATCCACATATCAAGTACATTTCCATCATAAGGAAATCATCGGGGTCCATTACACTGCTGGATGATTGTCGTTCTACAGACTCCGTACAGTCAAACGAGCGTAAGAGACCTCACTACCCGCCTATGAACAGCCAATCACCAGCAAGGCCTGATGGTAGCGAACCCATTCACGAGCTAGTTAAACTCAGCCTAGTAATGCCCTCTTACATCAGGCAAGTAAGGCCACACCCCTATCCAACCGACTACACGACAGTGGGAGTCGCGACCTAACGATATGAGGCCCTCGTGCGCTCATATATTTCACCCGGTCACGGCGCTGGAGCAGATACTTGGTACCGTGGAAGCTTTGAAAATTTCATCCATGGGCATCCTATACACCCGATATGCTCATGTAACATTTTCGGTGTCCAATCCTGGCCATCCATGATGTAACTGTAGAGGCTACGGCCCTGATGAAGCAAGGACGATAATTGTCCATATGATATGCAATGTCAGATGCATGAATCACACAATCAACCATGCATTAATTTTAGGTATTTAATGTGCTCAAGGGGGAATACTACGTCCCTCGGAGAAGGTAATACGCAATGTCCAATGACACAATATAACCACACATACAGTGTCAACCAAGCATACAATGATGTACTTGGGTCATGAGGATGAATTTAATTACATTATATGACGATATACAATATATATTATATTCCTCCTATTCAAGAAGGAACCAAGAGTAGGTACTTAGACAATATCCTTAAGGAAATTCAACTTCTAGTGGCGGCCCATTTACCTGGGGTAGCTCACAAGACTGAGTATACAAGTTATGGTCTAAGTAATGTAGAAATGAGCCTAATAAGAGTCTAAGATGAGTATCCAATCACTCTTAAATACAACTGAACCTGAAGGGGTCCATAATGGGGACATTTAACCACCATTCTCCAAAAAGGCATATCAACCATGAACTATATGGATAAAAGGCTTAAGGCCTACATTTAAAATAAAAATAAAGGTAACCATATACATATATTCCTCATAATAGGCCATAAAAAGATATAATACCACTTTTAACAACATGGGCTCTAAGAGGGGAATTAAGGCTCAAGGCTCAATTTCCAATGGCCATAGAATCCATGCATTAAGTCGGACTTGGTGGGCAGCCCACGTACGCAATGTACGACCTAAAAAAATAAGTTCAAGTTTGGATGAAATGGCCCCCACTACATCAGCCCAATAATTAGTAATTTAAGTGGGCAACCAAGGGCCCAATACTATCCTTTTCTTAGCCCGCAAATTCATCAAAATGGTGGAAGTTGGCCCAATATATGGTTGGGCCAAGCTGGGACGTTCCAGCCCAATCTGAGCCCACTAGGAAGTCCCAAAATCTGGTTTATACTTGGGTCCCACAAATGATTATCAATGGAGACCCAAAAAGAAATTGATTAAGCCCAAGAGTATTCTAAAATACAAGGGAGCAATAAATGCTCAATTTTTTCAATATGGTGGGGCCCATAATCATGGCCCCAATGGGCCCTAGAACATCAGGGATGGGTCCCCAACTAATCATATACAAAGCCCAATGGGTTGGGGCCCAAAAGTTCTGAAATAACAAAGGGGACAATAATGTACAGGAAATTTCTACAATGCATATTGCTGTCCTAAATTTGGGCACTTCATTAAAGTAGGTCCAAGGCCTCTAAAACTCTGGAAATTGAGGTCCAAGGTCCCTCATCATGTATACAATAAGGGAAAACCCAAAAAGGTTGCCCACCATCAGAGGAAACATTTTTGAATTATGGTTTTTATCAAGGTATATTGCTGGACTGCACAACAGAAAAATCTGACAGTCCAACCATCTTTGCCCATTCTTTTGGATGCCCAAATGGGGTCGGTTGGGGCTAAAATTTTACAGAATGACAGTTCTATAGGTGGGCCACATCCTCACAAAATTTTAGAATTTTTGGATATTCCTAAGTATTTTAATTAATTTAAACAAAACAGTCTGTCCAAAAAATCGGACAGACCCTAGACGTCCCAACGTGGTGGGCCAGTCTGACCCTTGCCACGGTGTGCACAGGGGTTCATTGGCTCTGAAATTTGGTAGGTGGGTCTTAACATGGGTGGACCACATCTCCACAAAATTTCAGAATTTTTGGACATGTAGAAATATTTTAATTCATTTAAAGAATTCAATCTGTCCAGAAAATCGGACTGATCTGGACACCATATTATAGTGGGTCGGTCCAGCCACCACCATGGTGTGTACAGGGGTTCATTGGCCCCAAAATTTTGTAGGTTGGTCCTAACATGAGTGGTCAACCTCCCTGTAAATTTTCATAATTTTTAGACATTCAAAAGTATTTTAATAAATTTCAGAATTCTAACCTGTCCAGGGTGGAATGTTGCTAGAACAGTGCAGAAAATTCAGACTATCCACCTCACTTGGGCCACACCTTTAGGACCTCAATGAAGGTCAGATGGGGCTGAAATTTGGCATGATTATAGGTGGGGTCCACACCTTCAAGAAACATATATTACATAGGACCAAACGCCCCTCCAAATGCCCAAAAATCTGGCCTCAAAATGACCCAAAAATCTGTCCAGATAGTTTTGGACAGCAACATATGACTGAAAATAAATAAGTATAAACACTATTTAAAAGGGGATTTAATCCAAGAAAATTATGGTATGGACCACCCCAATGGGTCCCACAAACATCCAGACCCTTCCCATTACAAAATACCCCTTGCATGTGCCCCATATAGGTAGATAAGGGGGCTTCAACGTCTAAGGGTAGACTGTCATGGACGTCCACCCTCCATGGATGGTCTGGATATTTTTGGTCCACAAGGTGGGCCACATACTCATGATCAGTAGGTTATCAACAAAAAAAATAAGGATTCGGCCACAAGGGAAGGGTCTCTACCACATTGAGGCCCTTCCCCTCATCGCTCATGCACACACATTCCACTATTACAAGATATACAAGATCTACATGATCATAGGATTTCTACTTGAGATCTATGGTGGAGATACAATCTCCACCAAGGATCAAGAGTCTAGATGACCCAAAGATCCTTGATCAAAGAAAGAAAAGTCATGTAGGGGTCCACGAAGAATGACCCCTTGCATGGAACATGCATGCAAGTAAGACGGGATATGAGCCACATGCATGAAATCTTGGGGGCCACCACCATCATTTGATGGGCCCCACAAGCTTCAACATAAAAAAGAAAGGAAGAACAAGTAAGAAATGGAAGAAATCTGAATTTTTGTAATTACATGCACACCCACCTTAAGATCTCTATCAAAACTCCACTCCAAGCTTCTAACTGTCTAAGGAATCAAGATGAAGGGTTGAGATGGGAAGGGGTTGAAAAAGAGGAAAAATGGGGCTGGATTTTTTTTTTGCAAGAGAAAAAGAATGAGAGAAGAGAGTAGAGAGAAATGAGAGGGAGAGTATGAAAATTTGCTAGAAAAGAGAGAGAGAGAGAGAGAGAGAGAGAGAGAGAGAGAGAGAGAGTAATCATGAGCTCTCTCACCTTGGATATGGAAACCCATTATGAAAAGTAGGGTGATATAAACAAAGTTCATAGACTTGTAGGTTTAGAGTAGGGATGGGTAGTGTGTGGGTAGTGGGTGGTGTAGAGGATGGGGTTTAGGTCATGTGTGAGTGGTGTGTGTTGGAAATAGTTCTAAGAGATGAGACCTACCTAGAAATCCGTATACACCACCCCTAGGTGGGCCACATGATCATGATCAAGGGCTTAGAAAATGAAATGCACACAACTTATGATCTACACACCAGATGGACGCACAAGACGCGGTGTCGGAACCGCAACGATGAAGCGGTCGCAATGGCATAGATTTCAACTCGATCCGAGTCAGGTCTTCATGATGGGACTCACGGATGACCGCAAATACTATCCAAGAGTCACGAGTCGCCGGGATTCGACCGGTAGGACCGTGGGACCAAGGTAGATGGAATGCATACTTACACACACATGCAAACATGCGAACTCGGGTCGGGTCTGACACATTTCGGTCAGGAAAATTACGGTTATTGTATGACCGGAAACGGATTGGCTACTCCCCTGCCACCAGCCCGGTGGCTGGTGGTCGGTGCTCTGTGGGCCCCACCATGATGTATGTGTTTCATCCATTCCATTCGTCCATTTTTACAGATCATTTTAGAGCTTGGTAGAAAAAATTAGAGATATATAAATATCAAGTGGACCACACCATAGGAAAAAATAATGATTGGATATCCACCATTAAAATCCTCCTAAGGCCCACCGTATTGTTTATTTGGCATCTAATCTATTGATTAGGTCATGCGGGACAAGATGAAGGGAAAAAAACAAATATCAGCTTAATCCAAAACTTTTATGGCCCCTAAAAGGTTTTTAATGGTTGATGCTCATTCAACACTGTTTCCTGTAATGTGGTCCACTTGAGATTGGGATATATCTAATTTTTGGTCTCATACCATAAAGTGATCTGGAAAAATATATGGATGGCATGGATGAAACACATACATCATGGTGGGGCCCACAGAGCACCGACCACCAGCCATTGGCTGGTGGCAGGGGGAGTAGCCAATCCGTTTCCACTCTGACCATTAAGTTATGGTAAGTTTTGATGGTAACGATGATAATCTGATTGTTGTTGTTGCTGGCCACTGGTGACCCACCAAACCAACCGTGCTACCAGACATGTTTGCCATGTGGAAAGTGTGACTGAGTTCATGGAGTGATCAGCATGGTCGCATTCATGTCAGGTGAGTGGGATGGCTCCTCATGAGAGCATCCCATCCAAATCTTCTACGGGAAACAATCAAGACTGTTCATGGGATGAGCTAAACTCTTTGTTCTGGCCTGTCACAGACCCAACTCGGGCTGGGCCTAGGTTTCACTTTGCAGGACCATGCCACCATCCAAATGCTACTGAACAGGGACAGATAAGGGTTGCTTGTGCCTGTGTGTCAACTGGCCCAACCCACTTGAGGTGGCTTCAGGCCAAAAGTAAATTGGTAAGCTGGATAGGCCTGGGTTAGAAATGTAACCAGTTTAACTAAGGGCCCATTTGGATACCACCAAATAAGTTACTTTTATTTTTACTTACAGCACTAGATAAGTGATTAATTCTAGATATGTAAGTTTCATTTATGATTAGTTATAAGTAACTTTTTTTACTTTAACTTTTCTACTTTTTATAAATTGTTGAAGATGGGCATCACGAGTAGAGTTGGGCACGGGGTGACTTGACTTGTCCGACTGGTTAAATCGGACTCCATTCAAATTGAGTTGACTTCGTCCAATCCGAATTCAAATCGAGTTTGAGTCACCCAGTAACTTGACTCAACTTGACCCGGTATTGACTCAACTCGATCTGAATCTCAACTCGTACACACACACACACACACATATATATGAGAAAAGGTTCTATGCGGTCGAGCTGTGTGGGCTCCACCATAATGTATGTTGAACATCAACACCGTGCATTTGATGGGTCCCCTTTAAATTATGGGACATCCCAAAAATCAGCCGTATATGGAACTCAGGTGGGCCATACCATCTAAAATCATGTAAAGACATACCTAAAACATATAAAAGCACTTGGTGGGGCCCGCCTGAAATTTGGATGTATCTGAAACTTGGTCTAACCCCTCATCCAAGTAGGACACACATAATGGATGGGCTAGATTTGTGAACCACATCTCAGTGGGCCCAACAAATGATTATGAATGTTTTAATGGAGGGTAACCCCTCTCAACTTTTGTATGTGGTGTGGCACACACAAGTCATGGATTGACTTAATTTTTAAGCCCTAGGCTCACCATGGAATGGTGCATTTGACCGATGGGGTAGATGTTCGACACACATCACGGTGGGCCCACGCAGCTTGACCTCATGGGAAGTTCCCATGAGGTCGACCTCATAGAACCTTTTTTCATATATATATATATATATATATATATATATGTATGTATGTATGTATGAAAATGCTATGAGAACCCATCATACGTGATGTGAATCCAAAATCTGAACAGCCCATGTGAAGCAACTCCTCATGAAATCCACATCATATATATGGAAATGGTAATATGAGGTCGACCTCATGGGAACTTCCCATGAGGTCGAGCTGTGCGGGCCCCACCATGATCTGTGTCGAACATCAACACCGTGCATTTGATGGGTCCCGTTTACATTATGGGATATCCCAAAAATCAATCATATACATAACTCAGGTGGGACATACCATCTAAAACCATGCGAAGACATGACTAAAACATATAAAAGTACTTAGTGGGACCCACCTTAGTTTTGGATGCGGCTGAAACTTGGTCTGACCCCTCATCCAAGTGGGACACACACAATGGATGGTCTGGATTTGTGAATCACATCTTGATTAGCCAAATAAATGATTATGATTGTTTTAATGGAAGGGTAACCCCTCTCAACCGTTGTATGTGGTGTGGCCCACCCAAGTTATGGATTGAATTTATTTTTAAGACTGTGGCCCACCATGGAATGATGCATTTGACTGATGGGGTAGATGTTTGACGCACATCACAGTGGGGCCCACACAATTAGACCTCATGGGAAGTTCCCATGAGGTTGACCTCATAGTTGTTGGAAGTCCAAACCAAAACCAGTGCATCTTCCCACTGTTCGTCTGATTCTCAAGGACCATAAATAATGGAGGAAGCTTCAAAGAAATCAGGTCCAGACGTCTTCCCATGCGGTACATTCACTTCTCCAAGCAGACTATTTAATATCTTTTGATATTTGTAATAGCGATTAGTTCATGCCCTTGTAGTGTATTTTAGATGGGCATTTGTGTCTTTTCACCTTGATGGAAAAGTCTATATAAGGAAGCTCATGTAATCCGTTTGGTATGAACAAAAAGTCAGCAAGCTTGTAAGCAACATACAAGTAAGAAATACAAAGTTTCTTCTTCTCCTCCACGAGTCCAGTGAGCTCAAACCCAAGGCTTTGAAAAGCAAGTAAACTCGCTAATATAGCCAACAACCTGGTATCGAGCATGTGTTCTTCTCCTACGAGGAAGTTTTCCAATAGCTTTTCAGCTTAAAAAAATCAGATTGCAGTAGTTTTTCACGAGAAAAATTGATTGCAGAGCCAAGTTTTCTCCTACGGGAAGTTTTTCCAGATTTTTCAAATACTGATTTTTTGAAAAAAAAATCTGTTTAAGAAAAGTTTGTTTCCTGGTTGGAGATTGTCGAGCTTTTTTTTCAAGAAAAATTTAGATTGAGGGTCAAGCTTTTTTGCTTTGAAGTCATTTGTCGGCAAATTGTTCCAAAGAAAAATAAAAAAATCCGTTAAAAAATCTGTTTTCTTCCAAGCCAAAATTTGAAAAATCTGTTTTTAAAAAAAATTTGAAGAAAAATCTATTTAAAAAATTCACATTGCGAGTTCGCTTTTTCCAAAGATTTTTTCAACCAAGTCCAGATTTTAGAAAAAATCATTCTGCAAAGCCAAGTTTTTTTTTTGAGTTCCTGTTGAAGTTGCCAGACAATTATTTCTAGCCAAGAAAAGAAAATTTCTGTTTAAGGAAATATCAGATTTCAGCAGTTTTGTTTTTTCAGCCAAAATCTGTTAAAAGAAAAAATTCATATTTCAGCAGTTACTTAGCCGAATCTTTTTAAAAAAAAAAAAAAAAAAACATCTGTTAAAAATCTGTTTTAAAAAAAAAAACCACTAGATCTTCTATTCCATCCTTTTTTTCCCCTTCATTAAAAAAAAAAAAAGTTATTCCTTCCTTAAAAATAGAAAAAGATTACTCAATCCATTATGTAAGTTCCTACGTTGTCTAAGGACAACTATGAAAGGTGGTGCATCCAAATGAAAGCGTTGTTCGGGTCGCAAGAATTATGGGAGATCGTCACTGATGGGTATGTAGAACCCACTATGGAGGAAGAAGCCGCCTTCACCAACGAAGAAAAGACGGCTTTAAAAATCAAAGGAAGAAAGATAACAAGGCGTTGTTCCTCCTCTATCAAGGGTTGGATGAATCAACCTTTGAAAAGATTGTCAAGCGACATCAAGCAAGCAAGCTTGGGATACTCTTGGCACCATCTTCAAGGGTGTTGATCGAGTGAAGCGGGTTCGCCTTCAAACACTAAGAGCCGAGTTTGAAGCAGCACACATGAAGGAAGGTGAGAGTATCTCTGACTACTTCTCACGTCTAATTGTTATTATTAACAATTTAAAAAGAAATGGTGAAAAAGTTGAAGACATACGTGTCATTGAAAAGGCACTGCGATCTCTCACAACCAAGTTTGAGCATGTGGTTGTGGCGATCGAAGAATCAAAGGACCTTGAAAACTCGTCATTGAAGAACTGATGGGATCGTTGCAAGTGCATGAGCAACGAATGCAAAAGAATGCTGGTTCAACGCTTGAACATGCCTTAGAGTCTAAGTTGACTCTAAATGAACAAAAGAATGGCCATACACAACGAGGCGGTCGTGGCACTAGCAATCGTGCAAGAGGCAGAGGGCGTGGATATCATCCAAGCCATCAACAAAATCAACAAAAGTTTACCAGTTTCCGTGGAAGAGGAAATGATAGAAGTCGACTCACACGTGGTCGTGGAAACACAAAGAATGTTCAATGCCACAATTGCAAGAAATTCGGCCATTATGCCTCTGAGTGTTGGAGTAAAGTGGATCAAAATGAACGATCCAACTATGCTGAAGCATCACACCATGAACAAGAAGTCTCTACACTCCTCCTCGCACAAGAAAAGGCATGTGAACAGCCAGATGTGTGGTATCTTGACACGGGTGCAAGTAACCACATGAGTGGTAACAAAGAACTATTCGTGGAACTTACAGAAGGAGTTCGTGGCGACGTGAGTTTTGGTGACTCATCAAAGGTACCCGTGATTGGCAAAGGAAAAATTAAAATCTATCAGAAGAATGGTGAGCCAAATTATATCTCTAATGTGTATTACGTACCAAATATGAAAAATAACATCCTCAGATGGCCAACTCCTTGAGAAGGGGTATGTCATACACATGGAGAATCATTCTCTCTCCATAAGAGATGCTCACAAGAGACTTGTGGCTCAAGTCCAAATGGCGAAGAATCGCATGTTTCCGCTCCATATCAACACAAAGGCCGAGAAGTGTTTTTATGGACTCGTGAAGAATGATTCATGGAGATGGCATCTTCGTTTTGGGCATCTCCATTTCAGTGGTCTTAAACTCTTATCCTCATCAAGCATGGTGCATGGCTTGCCGGCTATTGAAGCTCCAGAACATATGTGTGAAGCGTGCACACTTGGCAAGCAACAAAGGAACTCCTTCCCAAGTGGAGTGTCCAGAAGAGCAAAGGAACCACTTCAGTTGGGCGATATTTGCGGACCACTTGAAACACCCTCTCTTGGAGGTAATAAATATTTTATTACCTTCATTGATGATTTCAGCAGAAGACTTTGGGTGTATTGCATCAAAGAAAAATCTTCCGCTTTCACTATCTTTAAAATGTTCAAAGCTCGTGTTGAAGTTGAAAGTGGTCACAAAATTAAAGTACTTAGATGACAGAGGTGGAGAGTACACCTCAAATGCATTTCGAGATTTTTATGGGAGCATGGCATTAAGCAACAACATACGCAGCTTACACGCCACAACGAATGGGATTATGAACGGAAGAACCGCACCATCCTCGACATGACGAGGACCATCTTTGAAGAAAAAGGCACAAAGAGCTTCTGGGCAGAGGCAGTTGCATGTACTGCCTACTTGCTCAATCGGTGTCCAACCAAGAGCGTCAGAAACATGACACCACAGGAGGCATGGAGTGGCTACAAACCGAGTGTGGCGCACCTAAGGATCTTTGGGTGTGTCGCCACGCTCAAGTTCGAGAAGCAAGAAGAAGGAAGCTTGATGATCGTGGCGAAAAATGCATCTTCATCGGCTACTGTGAAGCATCTAAAGCCTACAAGCTTCACAATCCACTAACCAATAAAGTAGTGGTGAGTAGAGATGTGGTCTTTAGTGAGGAAGAAGCTTGGAAATGGAACAATGAAGAATCGACCAAAGATATTCTAGTCGAAATGAAGAACATGAAGAAAGGCATGACCGTCAAGAGCAAACGCCCGCAACACCTTCTTCGACCGCATCATAGAAGTCCAGGAGTACAGTCCATCACTCCTGAAAGCACTCCAAGTCAAAATTCAGCCAGCTCATCCTCACCCATGGCACCTATAAAAATGAAAAGCTTAAGCGACATTTATGAGCAAACTAAAGAGATCAATCTTTTCTGCCTGTATGCAGATCATGAGCCTCTAACATTTCAAGAGGCCATAAAAGAAGAATGTTGGAGAATTGCTATGAAAGAAGAAATTCATGCCATTGAGAAAAATGACACATGGGAGCTGACTACGCTTCCTAATGGCCAGAAAACTATTGGTGTCAAATGGGTGTACAAGATTAAGCGAAACGCTGATGGCGAGATCGATCGCTATAAGGCAAGGCTCGTAGCAAAGGGCTATAAACAGAAGTATGGGGTGGACTATGAAGAAGTTTTCGCTCCGTTGCTCGCCTTGACACCGTGAGGATGATTATCTCACATCATCATGGATGATCTACCAACCGGATGTGAAATCGCATTCCTAAATGGAATTACGGAGGAAGAGGTCTATGTTGACCAACCCGAAGGCTTTGTTATGCAAGGGGAGGAACACAAGGTGTATCGACTAAAGAAAGCCCTCATGGGTTGAAGCAAGCTCCACGTGCTTGGAATGCACGCATCGACAACTATCTTCAAGAGAACGGCTTCGCCCAATGTCCATATGAGCATGCAGTTTACATCAAGAAGAATGCTCATGGCGATATACTTATAGCATGCTTATATGTTGATGATTTACATCAATGTTTGATGAATTCAAGAAGGCTATGTTTAAGGAGTTCGAGATTTGAGGTCTCATTGGGCATTGAAGTGAAGCAACAACATGGTGGCATCTATATATCTCAGAAGAAGTATGCCAAAGAATTGCTTGAAAAGTTTAAGATGGCCAATTGCAATGCCGTAAACACGCCTGTAGCAACGGGCTTAAAACTGACAAAGGACGGAGAAGGAAGAAGCATTGATTCAACTATGTTCAAGAGTCTGATTGGAAGCCTAAGGTACCTCACAATCACAAGGCCGGATATCGTCTACAGTGTTGGGCTTCTAAGTAGGTACATGGAAGCACCAAAAGAATCACATTGGTTAGCCGCAAAAGAAGTCAAAGGAACAATGGAATTTGGTCTTTTCTATCCATACAATGATGAAGCAATGCTATATGGATATGCGGACGTTGATTGGGGAGGTGACAAGATGAAAGAAAAAGCACCATGGCTATGTATTCTATTTCATGCTTTCACATGGAATTCGAAGAAGGAGTGTGGTCGCCTGTCACATGTGAACGAGTACATCGTCCCTTTGTTTGTGAAGGAATTTGGTTGAGAAACCTACTAAAGGAGTGAAGCATCCGCAGAAGGATCCATGATCATTTATGTGGATAACAAGTCGGCAATCGAACTAGCCAAAATCCAATGAATGATGGAAGAAGCAAACACATTGATACTCGATACCATTTTTCGAGAGATCATGTGAAGCAGAAACGATAAAATTAGAGTATTGTCATACTTGAACATGTGGTGTAAGCGGATATTTTCACAAAGCATTATAGATGCATTCAAACGACCGAGAACGATGCCGGAATAGCCGGTTTTGGTTTGAAGAGTGTTGGAAGTCCAAACCAAAACCAAGGCATCTTCCCACTGGCGATTCTCAAGGACCATAAATAATGGAGGAAGCTTGGCGTCCAGGACGTCTTCCCCATGCGGTACGTTTCACTTCTCCAAGCAACTATTTAATATCTTTTTGATATTTGTAATAGCAGTTAGTTCTATGCCCTTGTAGTGTATTTTAGATGGGCATTTGTGTCTTTTCACCTTGATGGAAAAGTCTATATAAGGAAGCTCATGTAATCCGTTTGGTATGAACAAAAAGTCAGCAAGCTTGTAAGCAACATACAGTAAGAAATACAAAGTTTCTTCTTCTCCTCCACGAGTCCAGTGAGCTCAAACCCAAGGCTTTGAAAAGCCAAGTAAACTCTGGCTAATATAGCCAACAATAGTACCATTTCTCATATATATATATATATATATATATATATATATATATATATATATATATATATATATATATATATAAAATACACACGCACCTAGATTTGATGTTTTGATCTGAGATGTCGTGTAACTGACGGAGAGGTTGAAGTTCAATTTCACAGAAATATCCAATCTCTTCCCTCTCATTCACACAACGTTTTATTTACAAACTTGTCTTTCTACAATTTCATGACCCTAAAGGCAAAGAAAAAACCCACAAAGAAGAAGCTGGCCTCTAAGAAGCCAGCAGAGGAGAAAAAAGGCTGAAAAAACTCATGCCGAGAAGAAGCCCAAGGCTGAGAAGCGACTCCTGAAAGAAGGCGATGGGGCAAGCAGAGACAAGAAGAAGCGTTTGAAGAAGAACGCAAAGACCTACAAGATCTAAATCTTCAAGGTCTTGAAGCAAGTCCATCCCGACATTAGCATCTATAGCAAGGCCATGGGCATCATGGACAGTTTCATCAACGACATCTTTGAGAAGCTGGCCCAGGAGTATTCCAGGCTTGCCCGCTACAACAAAAAGCCCAGTCTCACATTGTGGGAGATCTAGATTTCCATTTGTCTCATCCTGCCTGGGGAGCTTGCTAAGCATACTGTGTCGGAGGGCACCAAGGCCGTTAAAATTCACCAGCTCTTAAAGACGCAAGTTTGGGTTTCTTTATTTTGGGTGGGTTGGTTTTTTATGATAGGATTGTAAGTTCCTGGGTTCAGTAGGATAGTTCTACAGGGAGATTGGGGTTACGCTTTTGTATTTTGCCTGATGCTTAGATGTGCTGATATAGACCGTTCTATTTGAAACAAAAATCTTGGTTTTGAGTTGTGATTTCAGCTCGTAGATACTAGCGCTTGTTGCACCTAACTGGACTCAGTACCTGTGACCGGGTTGGACTCGGTCCAGATTAGTCTAGGCCAGACTCAGATCAGGTAAGGCATGCTGGACTCGGTATTGAGTCGGGTTGAGTTCGAGTCAGGCCTATTTCAAAACCGAATCAAGTCTGGTTAGCCCTAACTTTGGTCTGACTCAAACTCGTTGCCCACCTCTAATCATGAGAAGTGAAAGTGAGAAGTCGATAAGTATGTTGTTTGCCAAACATATTTATCTCCTTAATAGGTACAAACTAGCTAATCTTAAACAGCTTACGATCCAAACGGGCCTAAATGAGTTAGGCTTGACTGAACCCGGCCTTATCCAACCTACCAATACAGGTTATTAGTGGCTTGGACCAGGTAACCTAACCCACATTGGAAGATGAATTTTTATTATTATTTTTTTTAATGTATGCAGTCATCCATTGGTTTAGGAAATGAGTCGGGATTGGGCTGACCCCAACCCAGCCCAAAATCAATCAATTGCCGCCCCTATTATTGTGCCACGTGGACAGCATTCTGTGAGATAGAAAACGTCCACATAGTTTGGAATATCTAATCAGTTCAATTTGTAGTACATGGCCTATACAGGTTGGCATGGGCCCCTCAATTTGGACGGTTTGTGTTCGTCTGATGATCATTCAAAATTTCCAGGTATGGACCCGAACATGGGCCTGGACTCTGCCAGAACCTACAAACTAGCCCATCCTTCGTTTGCCAAGCAATGGGCCCACCAGTGCCATCCATCAAAGTGGGCCTCTACAAAGATCAAAATTCAAGCATGAAACTTCGATCATATTTCCACCATTTCCACCCCAACCACAATAAAAAAATAAAAACAAAAACTGCTTAGATTAAAGAATTTCCATTGAAAAATAAATCAATAGAGGGGGATTTTTAAAAAAAATAAAAAAAAATCCAACGTTCAAATTCAAAGAAATCTCTACTTCTACTCAATCCGGATCCATACCCCCTTACTAGGCACCCCACGATGAACAACAAACACAAGATAATACCCCGGCGGAGCGATTGCACCCGTCGGTGGCGCCATGGCCACGATCTTATACATGGCCAGCCCCACCACTACTACCTCCCTCATCCTCAGCACCACCAGCCTCTGGTTCATGGAGTACCCATGTGTCGTGAATGGCGGTGCATACATTGTCACCTTCAAGTCCGACCTATTCAAGTCCGGTTCAACCAACGTAATCTGTATCGGGAACATCTGCCCATATTTGATCGTTTCCATGGAAAATTCATACATAATCAACGGCCGATGTATCGCCAGCAAGGGATCCAAGTAAGGTGGCCAGAACTTCTCCACCCTCATTTCGGTAGGGTATGGCACACCTGTGAAAATGTAGCCGTTATTCGTGTTGCTTCCCGCTACCAAGATGCACCCATCGGGCAACACCGCGCTGGTCGAGTGGTACATACGTGGTATCGTGGCTGGTTTGAGCCTCACAAATCGCTCGGCCTGTGGCTTCATGGTCTTGTAGAGCAACGGTTCGAGATTAGGCTCGCTTGCAAAACCCCATCCAGCTGAACCGTTAATCGCACCGTTGATCATCAGTACATCGGTGTTAGGTAACAGTAGCATGTCTCCCATCACCCTTGAACTCGGCATTAGTTCCGTCCTCCACACAGCATCGGCCTTAGTTATCGTTATCCTACCGCATGTTTGTAGCGCCGGCACAAACTTCCCTTCAGCTGCCAGCTTGGCTGACCATGATGGGGACCCACCACACACCAGGACTTCAGCAGAGACGACCTTCCCTGCCTGGTCCCCACGGAGCCTTATCGGCAGGAGGACAGACATACCCGAGGACGGGTAGTTGCGCGACCCACCACGTAGGATAGGGAATTCACGAACAAGGGTGTTGGAAGTGGGGTCGAGGAGGATGGAACGGTTGTTAGCAAAGATGAAGAGGTTTCCATCAGTCGAGAGGTGGACAAAGGGGTAGAGATTGTTTTCGACTTTGTCTGTGGTCTCCTGGAGGAATGGGAGCCTGAAGTTGGTGGGATTAGATTCGCCGGCTCTTGGGACGTATTCGTAGCTGAACTGCCTACGGCCTCCAACAACGATGAAACTACCGTCGGGGAGGATCTGCTGAGTGGCATACCTGTTTGATCCAACATAGGACTGCTTGAATATGTAACAACATATGATGCCTTGGAGAAGAGAAGAAGAGTTATCCATGACCATCTACAATTTGAACGAAAGGCTGCAAACAGATGGGCCTGGATTTTGGAGGCTGGGCCTACTTGGGCTTGGTTACATGTGGTAGCATGGCACATTTGTGCAATATCCAAGCCATTCATCACAACATTAGTAGATTCCCTATCTCATGGAAAGAGGTTGGTCCACCAATCAGGTGCGCTTCAATTACCTGAACAAATGCACATATGAACAAAATCAGGTGAAGTGACCAACCCATCCACTTATTTCTAAAATCGTAATGGCACACAAGGGGCCATCTTAGCAACTGCACAGTAAGGTACACATGATGGATATCCAACATGTAGACCTCTGGTCCACCCAGTGGGTGGCTATGATGTTAGAAATACGCAATAGATTATTTGGGCTGATTTTGCCCAACTGTGCGTTTATTCAGTTAAATTTCGGCCACCATCCTAGCAGAATGACTGATTTTTGGGGTAAGAATCTACAGTGTTACTCTTCTGTGGGGCCTCACCTTTGTTGTCGATCATAGCCTCACCTTCAATGTGGGTCGTCGTTTATCATGCAGGCTCATGCACCTAGATGTGGCCATTCATTATTAGGTCTGACCTTTGATACAGACCACCCATCCTCTAGGGGGGCTACCTTGATATGGGTCATCCATCAGTAGACCCACATCAATGTTAATTGTCCATCACGTGGGGCCCACTTTTAATGTCCACTGCCCATCATTGGGAGCCCACCTTTGATATGTACCATCTATAATATTGTAAACCCCATCTTCAATGAGGGCCATCAGTCATACAAGACCACATTTCACATGGACTATCCATTATGTAAAGATTACGTAGAGAGGTAAGAAAGAAAGTAAAGATGTAAAAAGTTCAAAAAGCATATATATATATATATATATATATATATATATATATATATATATATATATATATATATATATATATATATATCAAGGTATTAGGTGGAAATTAATTTAAAAAGGTAACTTTTTATTACGATAGATATTTAAAATAAATAAATAATAAAAACTTGTGTGATGGTATCCAAACAAGTCCTTACTAGGAGTAGGCCATAAGAATTAATAGGTCCTCTTATATATATATATATATATATATATATATATATATATATATATATATATATATATATATATAAAAGAAGAAGCATAAATTGGCCAATTGTAATAACAAAATCCACCAAGAAAATCTGCACAAATCAGAGCCGTGGGCATGCAGACATTGCTCCATGCAGGAGGATGGCCCTGCCATTAGCATTGTCCAGTGTAAAATGCTTGCTAGTTTTGAGTGTTGGCGCATCCATCATTGTTAGATCCGAGTGTTATATATAGTTAGATGTAACCATTGTTTGGTCGTCCATTAGCGCGTCAGATCTTATTGGTGACCATTGATATATAGGATGAGTTCTGACCGTTGATCATCCATTACCATTACATTCGCCATTGAACATCCATTAAGCTCCCATTATCACTATTTGACCATTGATCTTCCATCTGCTAGCTCTGATCGTCAATCACTCATTATCACTAGATCCCACTATTGATCTTTCAGTGTCACTATATTTGAACGTTGATCTTCCATTATGGCAAGTTCCAGCCATGATCATCCATTATCAATTTAATCAACCATTGATTTTCTATAATTGCCGGATGAGGCCATTGATCTTCAATGGTTGGTAGTACGGATGTTGATCATCCATAACCACTAGATCCCACCATTATTAATCATCCATCACCGTTCTGACCGTTGATCTCTAATTTGGACACTGGTGATCAATCCATGATAGATTAACTATTGATCTTCGATCCTTATATCCAGTTCTATACGTTGGCCCACCTGATCGTGCTTACACCTTATGTCCAAACAAACCCTAAACTACAATTAATGAAAAACATGGAAGATGAAATACCATCTTTGCACAGATAGTGCTGTTGGGTACTCGTCCCAGTCACACGTGTCACATGGGGATAGGTGCCGCACCGCTTTGCCACCTTCGTTCCAGCCACCAGTCTGCACGAGGGTTCCATCAGCCGAGAGCGCTCCCGATGAGCACCACGTGTCAGTAAGGATCTGTTGTTGGTGAGACGACTGTTAGTAACTCCCAATTTGGTATAGAGAAAATCCTCACATGCACGTTGATGCCAAAGCATGCATGCATGAATGAATGAATGAAAAATACATAAAATATAAGAATGTAAATAGACGTACATACATGCATATATGTATGTATGTGGCTCTACCTATGTATATTTATATACATGTTTATATGTGTGTGTCAATCTCCAACACATCCATCTATCTAGATAGCTCTCTAACCATCTACACAGGTGCATGCATGCAGGTATGCGTGTATGCATTATAAAAGAAGAAATGAGCGTAGCAGTCGACCTTGAGAGGGCGGAGAGCTCCGGTTACAATGTCATATTCAACAGCGTGAGCCCAGCAATCCTCTTGGGTCTCCTTGTTGGTGGGATCGAACCGACAATTGCCGGGAGGCAACTGAATATTGGAAGGGCCGAAGACGGTGGCATCGAACATGATAACCTTGTTGTGAGGCAACAAGACCATGTGCATGGCCGATACGCCCGAGTTTAAGCTAACAAGTTCCCACCATCCCTCATAACTGGTGTCGAAATCTGGTTTCCTTGTTGGACTTTCCACGATCGGATTTCGAAAGAAGAACTGGGCCATTGCAGCACCATAAAAGAGAGGAAGGAAGGTTACCGTTGATCGGAACAGGACTGCCATTGAATCTTCTTCAACGGGCCCTCTTCCTCTCTCCCTCACGCTTCTTCTTCTTCTTCTTCTTCTTCTTCTTCTCTCTCTCTCTCTCTCTCTCTCTCTCTCTCTCTCTCTCTCTCTCCCCCCAATCTCTGTTTTCTCTTTTGCTTCTGTTTTCTTTTCCTTGGCTCTTTATACATGTGATTTGTCAAGAAAACACCGTGCCCGTGAAGAGACCTACTAAAATTACATTGGTTGTTTGCTATTCTTGAGGGGAGTCTACAGCTCATTAAGCTATGGTAAGATGTACACACCAGCTCAATAAAAAATGAAAAGTTAATCAATCGTATTCTCAAATTCGTTTTTTCTATTTTCTGAGAATTTTCAAAATCATAGGTGTAGTTCTCGGTACCAAAATCACATTGAATGGGTCATCTTAACTGTCTGATCCTGTTTGTCCAATTTACACCTCTGATCATGTCTTTTTTTTTTTTTACCATCCATTCACTGCCCTCCAGTTGGACGGCTGTGATCGCTTGCATATCATTTTGATTGGATTCATTAACGATAGGGCCAACAATTTGGATGGTCTAGATTGGTGCCCCGTGGATGAGTTGTCACAAACCTACCAAAATGCTGCGCGAATATATCCTCCTTTATCTAATACAGGCCGTATTTTCCAGGAGAGTTATTTAATATTCTGGCCCCGCATGACGCTTGATATGCAGGGATGTAGAAATGGTACATGTGGCATATATTAATTCACGTTAAACTGACTAAATGGTGGGATATACTCTCATAAAAATTAGATTGGTTAAACCATCCAAACCTCTCATTCCATCTCCTTGCAACATTTTAATATTGTTAATAAGCTCCTAGGTTGTTTTTGCTTGTCTGAACATTAACGAAAAGTCTACGTGACTCTACGCCATTATCAATAAAATTACAGAAGCAGATTGTGTAGAGAGTAACTCAGTATATGCTAAGCGTATGGAATAGACTTCGTGGAGTCCACTGTGATGTATGTGCGACTTCCATCCATTTTTTAATATCTTTTTAGGACATAAGTTCGAAATTATTTAAGCATAACCAAAGCTCAATTGGACTACACCGTATGTATTTCCTAAGGGCCATTTAATATAATCTGTCTAACTTTTGGTGTATTTACTAAAACCTGCCTACTTTTAAGTTATTTAAAATAATTTGCGTTTCTTTTTTGTCCGTTATTGATATTAGTGCACGTTGTCGGTCTCCATTTGAATGCTATATGAAATGATTCAGTTTTATAACCGTATTTTCTAAATGGCATATATGCTCTTCAGTAAAACTATTACAGTAAGACAACCAATAATCAAATTTCACCAAAATTTTCTTCTCCTCGCTTTTCCATCGCAATTTTCACTAGAGTTTTCATCTCCTCAACTTTCCATCCCAACTCGCCTCTCTTCTTCGATCGGAACATGGAACATGGTCTCCCTCCTTCGATCGGAACATCGTTTCCCTTCTTTGATTGGAACCTCGTATCCCCTGTCGATCGATCAGAAACCCTTTCTGGAGGGTTTAATTGGTAGCTATTCTTCTTAGTAGGAAACCCTATTCGAACCTCTTCTGGAATGCCAGAGGCAGCAACTCTTCTTAGTAGGAAACCCCATCCTCCTCTCCTCTACTCTTTTTTTTTTTTTTTCAAACAAAAAAGGTTTTTCTATTCCAAAAAGAAGCCATGTACATTCGGGCCACCCTTTACATAAAATAGGAGGCCTATCGTAAGAAACAGGAAAAACTGTACAATTGCACAAAAAAGGACTCACATTATCCTTATTGATCCCAATCCGACTTTATCTAGAAAAATAATTCCTCTAACCTGTTTTGGAAGCTCAGAATGGTTACCAAACCACGAGTTCGCCTGAGACGCACTACCAAGCCTTGCCATGAAATCTGCACCTTCGTTCCCTTGCCTTAGGACATGCTCAAATTGAATTAAACATTTCCTCTTTAGTTGATTTATCCTTGAAATCCGAGCCTTCCATTTCCACCTAGGCTTTACAACCCCCTTTATCATGTCTACCACCAACCTTGAATCAGATTCTATTTTGATTCTCGTGATACCCCTTTGAAGGCCAAAAAGAAGCCTGTCATGTATCGCCCTAAGTTCTGCAACGATGTTAGAACCGACACCATAACCGGCGGCGAAAGCAAAGATGAACTCCCCTTTCTCACCTCTACAAATACCACCCCCACCTGCTCTCCCCGGGTTACCTCTGGCCGAACCATCTACATTAATTTTAACCCAACCTACTGCTGGCCTCTCCCATCGAATCACAAAGGCTCGGCCAGAATCTCTTCTATTTGGATTGAAGCCACCCACCCTAGTCTATCCACCTGACCATACCTCATCCAAAGGGCCATTGATCCAAGCCACCCACCACCTGATCCTAGCAGTTATTCTAGATCTGGATATGGGCTTACCTTAAAAAATTACTGCATTACGAGCTCTTCAAATTTTCCATATAATAATACATGGAGTAATCATGTGTTTCACTGATTTCCCGTGTGCTTAGCACTTATCGCGGCCCACCACTGATTTAATCTGGCCTCTACTGACATTGCCGCCATAACATTGATCTCACACCATCTGCCGACCGCACACTACACCTGCTTCGCTAATTAACCTACCTCCTCTCCTCTACTCGATTGATAGTAGGAAACCCTATTCAAATCTCTTACTCTCAGTGCTACGGTAATATAATACTACCCGTTGTGAGCAATGACAACATTTGTGTCTTCACTATCATGCATATTTATAGATGCTTGTTGTGAGTGCAGGGCCCATGTAAAATGGTAGCATCTGTCACTCTCAGATTTATTTTATTTTATTTTTATTTTTACATATTTTCTTTTGTAGGCAGGGCCATGTCTTTTTCTTTGTTAAATATTGTAAATGTGTTGGGTTCGTGGGACATGATGGCTCAGGAAATGTATGGTAAAGTATCTTCTATTTGGAGTATGCGGGACATGTTGAGGTGAAATGAACAGGAGCCCTACATATCTTTTGCCCTAATATCCTATTGCATTTGGGGATTTGTATAAGAAAAACCTAATTAGATTTGGGCATTTATTTACCCTAATTAGCAATCGAATTTAGGCTTTATTAAACCCTAATTCAATTTTAGCATTTATATAAGTGAACTTCAATTACAATTTGGGCATTACATTATCCTAATTCTCAATCGGTATTTGGGCATTATTAAACCCTAAATTGATTTTGGAGTTTTATATTACTAAACTTGAATTAGAATTTGGCCATTTCATTACCCTAATTTTCATTCGAATTTGTTAATTCACCTAATTAGAATTTGACATTTTTACCCTTATCTCCAATGAAATTTGGGCATTAGTAAACCCTAATTTGAATTTGGCATTATTAAACCCTAATCTCTAATGCATTTTAATACTTACATTTATTTTGCTGATCCCCATTTGAAATTAGGCATGTGTACACACTTGGCTGTTCTTGTAGCAAATAATAACTACAATGACTGTTACTGTGGTTGGATGATTTGATGGATATTGAGGTTGGATAGTTTTGATGAATTTTCTTATATCAAACTGTGTTATAATGACCGTATGGTTTATCTTCTAGCAAAGTTATACACTTTGATGTTTTCTCTTGTAGCAAACAATGACTACACTGGTTGTTATTGTGATTGGATGGTTTGATGGATATTGAGGTTGGATGGTTTTGATGATTTCTCTTTTATCAAATTATGTTACAATAACTGCATGGTTTATCTTGTAGCAAAGACTGAATAGTTTCCAATAACTGTAGATTGATGTTTTGATTATTTATTTGTAATAAACTATTAAACCTAATTTTTTTTGTAGAATAGTTTCCAATAACTGTTGATTAATGTTTTGATGGTTTACCTTGTAGCAAAGTCTGAAAAGTAGGAAACTATTAAATTTCTCTTGTACCGAACTATGAATATTATAAAATATTTGGGTGTTCAAGTACTTGCATGGACAGTCTGAATATATCTGTCGATTTTGCTTCTGTTTTGGATTATTTCATTCAATTAATGGGTTTTTAGGTTGTAAGGACAGTTTGAATGGATTTGTCAATTTTGCTTCTGTTTTGGATTATTTCAATTATTTGATGGGTTTTCATGTTACATGGACAGTTTGAATGGATCTGTCGATTTTGCTTTTGTTTTGGATTATTTCATTTAGTTGCTTGGTTTTCATATCACAGTGATTGCTTGAATGAATCTATTGATTTTGCTTCTGTTTTGTATTCTTCCATTTAGTTGGCCTTTTCAAGTTGTATGGACTATCTGAATGGATATGTCAATTTTGTTTCTGTTTTCGTTTCTTCCATTCAAGTTTCCTTTTCAGGTTATAATGACTGTTCAAATGGATTTGTCGATTTAACTTTTGTTTTTTGGATTCTTCCATTGAAGTACCATTTTCAGGTTACAGAGACTGTTTGAAAATCTATTGATTTTGCTTATGTTTTGGATTCTTCCATTCAGTTGGCCTTTTTAGGTTACAAGGATTGTTTGAATGAATCTGTTGATTTTGCTTTTATTTTGGATTCTTTCATTCATGTGTACACTTTTCAAGTTACGAGACTATTTGAATGAATCTGTTTATTTTGCTTTTATTTTGGATTCTTTCATTCATGTGTACACTTTTCAGGTTACAGGGATTGTTTGAATGAATCTGTTATTTTTGTTTTTATTTTGGATTCTTTAATTTAGATGTACACTTTTCAGGTTACAAGGACTGTTTGAATGAATCTGTTGATTTTGCTTTTATTTTAGATTTTTTCATTCAGGTATACACTTTTCAGGTTTCATGAACTGTTTGAATGAATTTGTTGATTTTGCTTTTATTTTGAATTCTTTCATTCATGTATGTTGGGGATTTGCGTTGAGTAATCACACAGATCTAGACCTAGGATAGCAATTCAATGGCACCAAGCACATATAAGAGAACGCACAGATTTAACGTGGAAAACCCTTGCGGGAAAAAACCACAGCACAAAGCGATAAAATTTCACTATGAAAGCATCAATTACAAAGAGAGAGGACTTACCCGATTTGAACAACCTCGAATCTCACCCTTGCTACACCCTTTAATAACCCTAGAACCCTTTAGAATACCTTTAGGAAGCCTTAGAATACTTTAGAATAGCCTTACGGACTCCTATTTATAGTGTAGAAAATTCCACTTACGCACCTAGTCCGGAAAAGTCTGGAAACTGCCTTAAATTTACGCAGTCCACACACCGACTGCGTTACCTTCGACTGGTCGAAGGATCCCCTCGACTGGTCGAGCAGCCCGGATACCTAAAAACATAAGTCGCTGGACTTTGAGTCGAACAGCCCTCGACTAGTCGAGCGGCCCACTCGACCGGTCGAGCCAGGCTCTCGACAGGTCAAGTAGCGCATAAATAGATAAATTTAAGGCATCTGTCAACAATCTCCACCATGCCTTCAATCTTCAACCGTGTATCTTGCTACCATCTTCTCTTATCTCTGCATCATATCATAGCTTCAGTTAACGCTTCTTGTGCACACTCCGTCTTTTTTTTACGCCATCGCCAAGCCCAGAGAAGTTGCACATAACTTGAACTTCTCTACAGGAACATTCTTGTTGATCATGTCTGCCAGATGTAAATCCACATGCCCAACACCTTTTACTCCTGTCTTCCCAAAAGAAAAGACATAGTCTTCTTACCGTCTCACCACTACCCAATATTACTTGCCAGGGTACTTGCTCACAATATTGATAGCTTGTTAAATAACCGGTCTAATCCAAACCATGACATACACTTTCAACCGCATTCAAATACCTCATCTATTTTAGGACATATCTTGAGGAAAATTTGAGGAGAGACGCGTAGGGAACGCTATCCGACTTTACATGGTTCATCACCTCCTTGATCAATACCCACACACAAGGTATTCCTCCTGTAATTACCAAAGCCTACTCCTGCTTCAGTCTCAATGCCAAGAACCATCTTTGCAGCCCACCGATCCTTCATCTTGAATGTCCCACTTAATCAAGTCTTCAGTACATTGATTTTAGACATGTCATAATTGACGATCTACATGTCATCAATTCCTAACTCACCATGAAGGAATCAAATCACTACCTAGGCGATAGGTCAAACCACGACCTCCCGCAAAGTCTTTTCTTAGCCCCTTTAACTTCGAACCGTTCTGCTTGCTTCATGTAGATCTGCTTTTTCACTTTCCCTTACAGAAGTACAGACTCCACATCCATCCTTCCAGCTCAAGATCACATTGGCTAACCAACACCAATCACGGATCTAATAGACACCTGCTATATCGTCGGCGCGAATATCTTTGAGAAGTTTATCCCTTCTCTCGAGCATAACCCTTCACTCGTATCTATATTGTATATCCTCCTGAAGATCCACCTGCATCCAACCGCTCTTTGACCCACTGGAAGCTCCACCTGCTCCCATATGTCGGTCTGGTACAATGAATCCATCACATCGCCCATAGTCACCTTTCACTTCTTAGCACCAGGCTCACCTAGAGCCATCTGAATAGAAGATGAATTCCCTGCGATATTGGAGTCATCTATGTACCTCGCAAATATCCTGTGATCATACTGTGTGGTTCTTCTCACAAATGGCTACTCCACCTGCTCTGTATCCTTGTCTGTACTTCTCAGCCTTCCTGCCCTACCCGCTTATGTGACCATGCCCAACATGCCACACACGTGCAGAGGTGGAATCCGCTACATCCACTGCAGCTCTACCTTTTGAAGTGCTCCTGATCAACCTGTACAAGTTACCAAGTCGTTGTGCTTTCATGATTACCCGTGCCCCCTTAGATAGCTTAAGAGCACCATCAATAGTTGTGTACTTGCATCCTTTTGCCTCAAGTACACCAAGAGAAATCAGATTCTGCTTCAAATTAGGAATGTGCCTAACAACAGTTAAGGTACGCTCACCCCATCAAACATCTTGATGCGCACCGAACCAACAGCCACAACTTTACAGGCAATGTCATTGCCTATAAATACCTGTCCACCATCGCACTCCATGTAGTTGGTGAACCAACTCCGATGAAGAGTCATGTGAAAAGATGCCCCTGTGTCTAGAATCCACTCACCCTTACAATCATCATATGGCCGTCTGATCGTAGACACAGACAAAACATTACCATTACATCCACTAGATCCATCTGATGTAGTAGCATTGGCCTCCCTATACGAAGCTTCAAAATATTCTCTCTTAGATTTAAGATTTTCACAATCCTTCTTCACATGTCCTTTCTTCCCACAGTTCCAGCACTTTACCTTTCCTTTGGCATTGCCCTTGGATTTAGACTTATAACTTGAAGAACTTGTACCTTGTTCAAAATTCTTACCCCTTATAAGCAGTGCCTCAGAAGATATCATCATATCAATGTTAAACTTTCTCATAGCCTTCCCTTAAAGGGTCGAGATAACGGTGTCTACTCTTTCCTGGTTGAAGTCTACTATTGAAAACATTTTAAGGTACATAAAAGTTTTGAATGAAGCTGATATTTGTGTTTTCCCATTTTCCTTTCATCCATATCTTTGTAACCTTATAAATAGGTTTGATGACAAATAAACATCACTATGGGCCCTAGAAAGGTTTTGCCAGTGGATGTCATTATCCCATTGTTTCTAGTGGTGTGGGCCACTTGAGCTTTGGATATGCTTTAATTTGTGTTCATGCCCTAAAATGTTCCGAAGAAAAAAAGAAAAAAAAGAATGAACGCCACGGATAAGACACATACATTCATGGTGGCCTCACAGAGCTTACTCAGAGTGTGTGTGTGTGTGTGATGTGTGTGTGTGTGTGTGTGTGTAAACCCTCTAGCTTACAGACACTTGTTGTTTGAATTAAGGCCATTGAATATTTTACATTTTTAAATGTCCAATAAATCTATAGTAATCTAGTAGATGGATGATCAGGTAATATTAATATTTTTGTTCATTATACATTTAGACTGTTGCCCGTAATTAGGATGATTAATTTGAATTAATTATATTCCACGTATGAAATTTCTCAGTAATTTCGAACTGCCTGCCAGAGCATCAAAGGATTTCTCAATTTTCTATTCATGGAGGGTACCGAGTACCAAAGACCAGCAGTTCCAGAGCGTGGCAGGTTCGCAGTTTCGCGACCAACAAGGCTATTTTTTGTTAAAAGATCAAATCCGCGTTGGTTACTTGGATGTGAGGACGGTAACAGTCAAACTGGTCAACGAATGGTTTCGCATAGAGAAGAGACTCCCATACTCCGGCAGAGTATGATGGATGGTAGTCAAGCGCCAATATATTGTACACGTGGAAGATAATTGAACCGTCCACATTGGAACTCACATCCTACAAAGATTATGAGTCAAAAGTTTACACTGATTTGATAATCTAGCTGTCGGATTTCTCCAAATTTATTCGACGGCTGAAATGAAAAATTAGCCAAAGGTCCTAATTCAGCAAACATGTGTCTACAAATCATAGATTAGAATTGTTGAACCAGTCTGATTTTAGGGTTACTATCGGTGCAGTTTAAATCCAGCTATTGTATTGCTTGTTTCTGTGAACCACGTATCAGCAATAACTCTCCAGAGCATAACATAACGGATTCCACCTTTGATCTGCAAGTTCTCCATTCATGGTCTAAAGCTTGCTATTTATTGAATGAAAAGGTATTTAATCATGCTTAACAAAGAGCGGTTGAGATTTTGACCGCTCCCCGAGAAATAAGAAAAGGATGGTGTAGATTTTAGCTGCTCACCATAAGCACCAAACCTGAATATCTAACATGGGTACTTAGAAGCTGGTACAGCACCGGAGATTTATGGGGTTATCGTGCTGTTTGATTAACATCCTCTCCGTCCATCAGATGCAGCCCCTCATTTTCACTGTACATCCCAAATATCAGCCTGATTTGAAACTCATCTGGCAAAAAAATACAGGAATATTTCTGGCAAACACATCTAAGTTCATGTAATGTGGCCATTTGGAATTTTGGATCAGTCTAATTTGGATAATTTCTGGATCAAGGGAATTCTCACCTGATGAACGGCTGAGATAGAATAGAAAAACTATTGTGCGCCTACACATAAACCTATGGTAGGTAGATGTGGATTGCCTGCGACACCCTGTTCGAGATGGGGGAGCGAATTAGGTGAGAACCAGGACTTACCCAAGACGGTGCAGCCGTTACGTGGGGCCCACCTTGACGTATATATTCTGTATCCACGCCGTACATCCATTTTTTCAGATCATTTTAGGATATTATCCCAAAAATGAAGCAGATCCACTTATTAGGTGGACCATACCATAGGAAACAAAACAAAAGTGTTGATTGGTCATTAATGGGCCACAAAAGTTTTGGATCTAGATGATATTTTCTTTTTACCTTCATCCAGGCTCATGTGATCTTATCAACAGATTGTATGGCAAATAAACACTGTAAACATTAATGAACACCTTAAGAAGTTTTCAATGGTAGGATGTTTAATAAACACTGTTTCCCATTGTATGATCCACCTGATTACTGAATCTGCTTCATTTTTAGGATAATATCCTAAAATGGTATGGAAAAACAGATGAACGGTGTGGATACAAAATACATACGGTGGCCCCCACGGTAAGGGCCGCATAGTCTTGGGTGAATTAGGGGTCTTACCTAATCCACTCTCCTAGAGAGTTGCACTGTCAGAAGCTATTTGGCCCACCATCATGTTTATGAGAAAACTACCCATATATTTGTTTTGCCGGTCCATTTGTTTTGCTAGCTCAGGTTAAGAAAATGAGCTCAAAATGAGGAGATCCAAAACTCAAACATGCCCATGATAGGATACAACGTGAAGATTGAATATCAATGGTTAAAAAATTTACAGAGCAACATAAGTTTTGGATCAAGCTAATATCTTATACTTTTAGGAATGGTTTGAATGGCATATAAACATCAAGGTAAACTTAGAAGACGTTTCAGCGGTAGGCATTTCCTGCTCACTTTTTCCTTGTCATGCAACCCATTTCAGTTTTGTTTCTACCTCATTTTTGGCCTCATGTACTATCATGAATTAGAAAAATGCATGGATGTGATCTATTTCTCACGAAAATCATAATAGCCCCACCTAGCTTCTGACCACAGGAACTTTATTTGACTTGTTGAAGAAGGCAATCGACCCATTCCATTCCAATTACTTCCCGTGATTTTGGCCCAATTGGGAAGATATTTCTCCTCAAGGCCCAAAACACATATACGTACATTAAAATGGGTTCCACACACCTCAGTTGGTATACCTTTCAACACTACTTATCGCATGCATGTCTCCCAAATGTCCTATTTTTGGATAGAGAGCTGCTCGAGTGGCACCAATAGCACCTAAGATTACATGGGTGATGTGCCCCCATCGAAAACTTGTATAGCCCAAAAAATTAGCCCGGTCCAAAACTCAAATGGGCCACAGCATAAGGAATATATTGTGTTGTTTATATATAATCAAAAGCATATTTAGACCGTTGATCTAGTCCAGATGAAGGATCATGCCAAACTTCAGGCTGATTTGCGACTTAGGTTATTCAAGGGTGGGCATTCCCTCTCTGCTCGTTTCCTTTATTGTGGCCCACCTTAGTTTTGGTGTCGGGCAGATTTTTGGGTTCTAAGGCAATGCATTTGATAGACAGGTTGGATGGTGTGAATACATCACGTGAGCCCCACCTATGCTTGGTATCATGGTCATCTTATGGTGGTGCTGGCACTACTTGAGCGTAGCCCTTTCATGTAAACCTCTGATACTTTGTAATAGTATGATTGTTGTTATACTGCTAATGTAAAAAATTATACCATTCGAATTGTTATCCCCAACTTTTGGGTGGACAATATTTCAAAAAAAAATAAAATAAATCATGATTTAATAATATAAATAACCAATTAATGGAAATTTCGTTAATTTATGGTTCCAGGGGAAACATCCAAAGCTATGAATTATAAAAAATCTATTCACTTGTAAGAAGTTAGGATTGCTTAGACACGAGGGTTATTTTTCAAAGATGGCCCTTTCAAAGCTAATTTTTTTTTTTTTCAATTTGAACTGTCCAAATCCGACGCAGGCATACCATTCAAATTGTGATCCCTAACTTTGGGTGGACAATATATATAGTAATATTCTCCTACGAACCATCCCACAAGTTACTTGGTGTCGTCTAATTCCCAACGCAAAGAAGAAATTTGGATTTCGTTATGAATAAATTCTGTAGGTCCCGTGTGAGTGGATGTGATCTATCCATGCCGTCCATCCGTTTCTCAAGTGCATTTTAATGGTTGAGATAAAAATTGAATCATTTCCAATGCTCAAGTGGTCCATAGAATAGGAAACATTGGGAATAATAATTTCAATCGTTGAAACCTTTTTAGGGTCTATAGTGATGTTTATTCATCATCTGACCTGTTGGTGAGATCACACAGATATGGATGAAAGGAAAACACAAATATCGGATTGACCCAAAACTTGTGGACTCCAAGAAAATTTTCAACAGTTGACATTCAATTCACAATGTTTCCTGTGGTGTGGCCCACTCGAGCTTTGGATATACTTCATTTTTGGCCTTAAGCCTTAAAATTATCTGTTAAAATGGATGCAAGGAGTGGATGGAATATATAAATCACGGAGGGCCCCACAGAGTTTACTCAGTACGTAGTCCGCTTCCCCATAGTAGACCTGGTCGCAGATTGGCTATTGAAAGGGTGAGAAGTGATGTCACCAAATTTTGTGGCCTCACCATGATATATGTTTTGTATCCACGCTGTTCATCCATCTAAAGAGATCATTTTAGAGTAATATCCAAAGAATGAGTCACATCCAAAGCTCCAGTGGATTCCACCACAGAAATCAATGGCGAGAGTGACGCCACCGTTAAAAAATTCTAAAGGCCACAAAAGTTTTCGATCAAGATTATATTTGTATTTTCCCTTCTTTAATATCTTTGTTAACTTTTGAACAGGTTAGATTTCGAAAAAACATCATAGATAGAAAGGTTTCAAGAGGGCCTTAGAAAGGTTTAAACGATGGGCATCGCTTATGACTTAAAATAATATCTCCAAATGGATGGACATTGTAGATACAACACATACATCATAGTGGGGTCCACAGGACTTGGTAGTTTGCGGTGGGAATTGGACCGCACCAAGGTAGCTTTGGGATCCGCTCTCTCATTATCTATGGCTTATGACTTAGTGAAAATAATATGCACCATTCCAAATGGATGGACGTGGGCCACACCACATACAAAAGTAGATTAAAACATTCATAACCACATACATCATTATAGTGTCCCACTTGAATGAGGTAGACCAAGTTTCAGTGCATGGAAAACTTAGGTGGTCCCACCAATGCTTTTATATGTTTTTGGCATGTATACTTATGGTTTTAGATGGTGTGGCCCACGAGTAACGGATTGACGATTTTGGGCCGTGAGATGGTACATCGGTGGATGGTGAGAAACCGGTGGGGCCCACCTAACTCGACCTCACTCTTCTCTCTACCTTTTACCTATATATATATATATATATATATATATATATATATATATATATATATATATATATATATATATTCACTAGTAAAAGGCTAGGATTGCTTAGACAAGAGGGTTTTTGAAAGATGGCTCTTTCATAACTAATTTTCCCACTTGGACTTTCCATCAAAATGGATGCGGAATGTGTGCAAAAGCCTTTTCGCGAAGCTAGTTAGGGCCTTCTGTGATGTTTGTGAGAAATCTGCCCTGTCCATTTATTTTGCCAAATCATTTTAGGATATAAGACTAAAAATGAGGTGGATCAAAAACTCAAATGGGCCACATAAGATGAAGCAGTAGGGATTGAACGACCACTATTGAAACATTTATATGGTCGCAGAAATTTGAATCAAACTGAATTTTTTATGTTTTCAATTCATCCTGCTGGAAATGACCTTACAAATGGTTTGGATGGTACGTAAACATCAAGGTAGACTCTGTGAAGGCTTAAATATCAGGCATATCTTTCCCCACTTTTCTCTTTCCCGTGGTCTCCTTGAGTTTTGTATCCCTCTCATTTGTACCCCGTGGTCTCTATATTTTAAAATGAGCTGATAAAACAAATGGACAAGGTGGATTTATCACATACATTACTTACCTTTCCAATGGGTGTAGATTGGGTACTTTACTCCCCTGTCCAGAGTTCGGAGCAAGCTGGGGCTATGATGAGGGCTATGATGAACCACGTGATGTATGAGTTTTATCCACACTGTCCATCCATTTTTCCATGTCATTTTAAATTACTAGCCGAAAAATGACTCACATCTACATATCAAGTAGACCACAAAATGGGAATTAAATCTTACCATTGAAAAACTTATGAAGGCCACTGAAGTTTTGGATCACCCTGATATTTGTTTTTTCCCTTCATCCAGGTATATATTACCTTATGAACAGGTTGGATGGTAAATAAACATCACGGTAGGCCGTAGGAAGTTTTCAATGGTGAGGATCATTAGCATTGCTTCTTTCGTGGTGTGGCCCACTTGAATCTTGGATCTGCTTCAATTTTTAGTTCATAGTCTAAAATGACATGAGAAAATGGATGGACTGTGTGGATAAAATTAGTACATCCCAGTGGCTTCTCACAGCCCCAGCCAGTACAGGAACTCGCCGCAAAAGCCTTTTATAGGCAATCCACGTCAGTCAAAACCTAGCAGTCCAAGACAGATGTACAAGTCCAAAAACGCGTATATTAAGGTTACAATCTGCCAGAGTATGGAATAATTCCTTTTCACAAAGGCTTCTTGCACCCGTCCGTCCACGTTTCTACAAGCTGTTTTTCTATCCATGTGATTTGCACAAGTCGCTTCTCTGGCACCTAATTACGGGTGGGTCAGATTGATATGTACTGGAATCCCCATTCATGTTTCAAAATGGGATTCATGAATTAGGCAACAATCCCATTCCATGGTGGGTGGGTCGGAATCCAATGCATTTTTTTTTTCTTTTCAAAATGCGACTTTGTATCACCATCTTGGACGGTGGGAGATTGATGTACACCAACTTTCAGTCTAAACTGGGTACAGCCTCTTGCATTAGTAATTAAAATGGTTGTAAGCTTCTAATCAATTTCAAGAATTTCCCTGATATATAACTGATTCAAAGCTTGTTTTCCATTGATGTTAACACCATACTCATGTGCATGGCAAGTTCAACGCATGTAGAGAGAGGAAGGGAACGGACAGAGAAAATTTCGTAATGTACTTGGGTCCTTCCCCATCTTTCACTAATGTGGGGTAAAAGATTTAACTAGCATAAAATCCATGACGTCCATCAAGTAAACAAATCTCTTTTGTGGCTTTGATTTGAAAAATCAGGCTGATTCAACTCTCAGGTGGACCATTCCATAAAATTATACCCAAAGTATCTAAATTTACATTGTGTGGCCCACCTAAGTTTTGAAATACTGTGATTTTCTGGTAATTCTCTCATTATGATGAGGCACATCAAATGAACGGATTGGATGGTATATAAACAATACAGTAGGTCCTA
The DNA here is from genome assembly GCA_030180095.1 of Magnolia changhungtana. Lineage (NCBI taxonomy): Eukaryota > Viridiplantae > Streptophyta > Magnoliopsida > Magnoliales > Magnoliaceae > Magnolia > Magnolia changhungtana. The sequence goes on from JASAUF010000076.1 coordinate 4,322,565, forward strand.
CACAAAACTAGCTGTACGTATTCCAACCCATCCATTTCATATGGTGTGGGTTACCTCACTTTTAGGTGATCATGAATTTTAAGTTCAATAGTTAAAATGGGGCAACGTTGACAGGGTGGATCTGATTAAGTTCACTGAGTGGTTTTCAGTTTATGAATGAAACCCTATGGTACCTAGTTGTATGTTAATTACCCAAGCTTTGTGGGAGCTTGAACAACGGCTCACAGCAAAGGATTTTTTTAAAAAAGGGTAAAATAAAAATAATTGAGTGGCATTTGTAGGTAAAATCTTGACTGTACATTGTATATTTTTAAAATTCTAAAATGCCCGTAACTTATTTTAAAACGCATTTTCATGTACCTTAAATGCACAAAGTTACCCCTTGTACGCGAAACTAATAGCTAGGGGAAAAATGTCCCCCGCTATGCATTGTAATTGTTGATAAGCATGTGTGGGGTGCGACAACCTTACCCGCTACCTTGTCTTCCCAACGGTCTCTTGCTTGGTTTGCGGGGTGGATATGAGTAATGGCACGTGAGTGGAGTGTGTAACTTAGATTCACCACTAACCTTAGATCTCATAATCTATGGTCGTTTAAATACAGTAGAATCACAATATTTCAGAGAATAAAAAACTCTTGACTTGTATGACTCTTGTGATTGTCTTGCAACTGGGGATTCAAAGTAGAGACATCGATGACGGAGAAGGGATGAAATATGCATTCTTCCCTATTGGGATTTGTGTTGCGGAATCACATAGATATGGATCTAGAATAACAATCTAATGACGCCAAGCGATCACAAGTAACATAGAGATTTAACGTGGAAAACCTTTGCGAGAAAAAACCACGGCACAAAGCAACAGAAAATTCCACTATTAAAGCACATATTACAAAGATTGAGGATTTACCTGGCTTAAGCAATCCTCAATCCTCACATTTTCTCCACTCCTTAAAACCCTATAACCCTTTTAGAAACCCTTGCACACTTTTAGAAATACTTAGAACCTCTTAGAATACTTCCTAATCCCATATCCACTCATATTTATTAACTTAGAAACAAGTGGAACCGGAATAGAAAACAAAATTCACAGAATCTACGTTTTCGCGAACGAATCTACGTAAACCTTTGATGCCGGCTTGAGCAATCCTCAAACCTCACCTTTTCTCCACCCTTTGAAACCCTAGAACCCTTTTAGAAACCCTAACACCCTTTTAGAAATACTTAAAACCTCTTAGAATACCTCCTAGTCCTGTATCCGCCCCTATTTATAGACTTATAAACAAGTAGAACAAGAATAGGAAACAAAATTCACAGAATTTGCATTTCCGCAAACGAATCTGCGTAAACCTTCAATGTCATTGAAGAGACACTAAAAGAGTCTAGCGATTAAATATAGATTTTACGAAAATTCTCGATTACTCGACCGACTTCGATGTCATCGAACATGTCTTCGATGACATCGAACGCCCTTCGATGTCATCGAAAATTGACACCAATATGTCCAGCGACCAACAGAAGAAATCCCGAAAACATTCGATGGATCGAGCACTGTTCGATGTCATCGAAGGTGACATCGAACAGTTAGTCAATGGCATCGACAGACTCTGTATCAGACTAGATTTAAGACACCTAATACAACAATCTCGACCATGTCTTCAATCTTCACCTGTGAAGCTTCTTGATTTCCTTTCTTATCTCTGCATTTCATCATAGCTTTCAATTAATGCTTCTCGTGCACACTTCGTCCTTCTTTTATGCCATCGCCAAGCCCAGAGAATTTGCACAAAACTTGAACTTATCAGAAGGAACGATCTTGGTGAGCATGTCTGCCGGATCTGAACTCACATGCCCTACCACCTTTGCTTCTGTCTTCTCCAAAAAATAAGACGTAGTCTTCTTTACCTCGTATGTATCGAAGTAACCATCTCACTGCCATCCAATGTTGCTAGTCGAGGTATTTACTCACAACACCGATAGCCTGTAAAATAACCGGTCTAATACAGACTATGGCATACAGTGCCAACTGCATTCGAATAAGACCCATAAGGTATATCCTGCTTCTACTCATTTGTTTTGGGACATGTCCTGAGGAAAACTTGAAGTGAGTCACGTAGAGAACGTTCACCGAATTTGCCTGGTCCATCGCATACCTACTCAAGGTATTCTACTTATGATTACCAAAGCCTGCTCCTCTTCTAGTATCTATGAATATTAATGCCAAGAACCATCTTCGCAGTCCCCCAATCCTTCATCTCGAATGTTCCACTTAATCGAGTCTTTAGTATTTAGTACGTTGATTTCAGACATGACATGATTGACGATCTACATGTCATCAACATACAATTCCTGACTCACCATGAAAGAATCAAAATTTATACCACTGCCTAGGCAACAGGTCGTACTACAACCTCCTACAAACTTTTTTTTCTCAGCCCCTTTAAACTTCGAACCACTCTGGTTGCTTCATGTAGATTTGGTCTTTCAATTTTCCGTGTAGAAGTGAAAACTCCACATCCATCCTTTCTAGCTCAAGATCGCATTGGCCAACCAGTGCCAATACAAATCTTATAGACACCTGCTATACTGTCAGTGCAAATATCTCTGAGAAGTCGATCCCTTCTCTCTGAGCATAACCCTTCGTTACCAGCCTCGCTCTATATCTATATTGTATCCCCTTGAAGATCCACCTGCATCCAACCACTTTCCGGTCCACTGGAAGATCCATTAGCTCCCATGTGTCGATCTGATACAACGAGTCCATCACACCGCCTATAGTCACCTTCCACTTCTCAAAGCTCTTTGGGGGCCATGGTATTGGGGAAAATGGAAGGTTTAACCCATCCACGGTACGGTAAATTTGGCACCAGTCCAGTACATCTGATACCACCAGTCTTCTTGTGGCATTAGATCCTCTTAAAGCAATGGTACCATTTGTGACGTAAAAGGGAGCAGCAAGGCTCACCTAGAGTCATCTGAATAGTAGACGGATCCTCCTCGTTTGTAATGAGAGCATATGCGATATACGAGTCGTTCATGTACCTCGCCGATATCGTGCGATTATGAATCGGCTAAATAACATGCATGTGTGATTCTCTCTGGCACGGAGGTCGCTCCACTTGCTCGTATCTCTTTCCGCAGCGTCTCGGCCCATCATTTCCGTACGGATTATGTTCCCGCTTCAGAGAGCTTCAAAACCATGACCGATAACTTCATCCCATGTGGCCATGCCGAGCATGCCACACACGTGTAAAGGTGAAATCCGCGCCCATCAAGATTGCTGGATTTTAATCTCAATGGGGCCCACCTCCATTCTTGATGTTAAAGGTTTAACACATTAGGAAAAGTGCTCCTTATCAACCTGTAAAGATTATCGGGTCATTCCTAACCTTTCAACGTTGGTTTCTTTAAATTCGAGTTTAGAGCTTGTTTTTTGAGCATCATGCTTCTTTTTATGATAACACATGCTCCCTTAGATACTTTAAGGGCATCATTAATACCCATGAACTTGCATCCTTTTATCTCAAGTACACCAATTGAAATCAGATTCTTCTTCAAATTAGGAATGTGTCTGACATCAGTCAAGGTACGCTCCACCCCATCAAACATCTTGATGCGCACTGTACCAACAGCCACAACATTGCAGGCATTGTCATTGCCCATAAACACTTATCCACCATCACACTCCCTATAGCTGGCGAACCAATTCCGATGAAGAGTCATTTGAAAGGATGCCCCTGTGTCTAGAATCCACTCGCCCCTACAATCATTGTATGAGCGACTGATTGTAGACACAGTCAAGACATCACCATCACATCCATTCGTTCCATTTGACGTGGCAGCGTTGGCCGCCTTGTATGAAGCATCAGATTCTTCTCTCTTAGATTTAAGATTTGCACAATCCTTCTTCATGTGTCCTTCTATCTCACAGTTCCTACACTTTAACTTACCTTTACCATTGCCCTTGGATTTGGATTTAGAACTTGAAGATCTTGTACATTGTTTAGAATTCCTACCCCTCATAATCAATGCATCGGAAGATGTCCCCATGTCACTGTTAAGCTTTCTCATAGCCTTCCCTTGAAGGGCTGAGATAACGGTGTCAATACTCAGTGTTTTATTTGCGGTGCACATCGTGTCCTTGAACGACTCATACAATGTTGGAACAGAATTCAACAACATACATGCTTATTCTTCATCTTTGATCACTTCTTCCATATCCAGCAATTTGCACACCAATTTATTAAAGTTGCTGATGTGGGCCTTTAGATCTCCACCCTCTGTTATCCTGAAGTGATACCATTGTAACTTCAAGTGTAAGCAATTTTCAGAGGATTTTTTCGCATAGACATCTTCTAACTTTGCCCATAACTTAGCCGCAGTTTTCTCCCTCATGACATTGTAAAGAACCTCATCCGTGAGACACAAACGGATGGAGGCTGAAGCATTACTATCAAGAATCTCTCATTCTTCATCCTTCATAGTCAGTTTCCGCTCCTCAAGAGCCTTAACTTCGCCTTGCTTGGTTAATAGATTAATCATCTTAATCTTCCATAACTCAAAATTATTTTTGCCTGAGTACTTCTCAATATCAAACTTGGTATTTCCTATTGATGTTAATTCTACAGATTCAAATCTGTGCCCCCAACGATTGCTCTGATACCACCTGTTGGGATTTGTGCTGTGGAATCATACAAATATAGATCTAGGATAACAATCTAACGACACCAAGCAATCACAAGTGACATAGATATTTAACGTGGAAAACCCCTGCGGGAAAAAACTACGGCACAAAGCGACAGAAAATTTTACTATTAAAGCACAGATTACAAAGATAGATAACTTATTCGACTTGAGCAATCCTCAAACCTTACCTTTTCTCCACCCCTTAAAACCCTAGAACCCTTTTAAAAACTCCAGCACCCTTTTAGAAATACTTAAAACCTCTTAGAATACCTCCTAGTCCCGTATCCACCCTATTTATAGACTTAGAAATAAGTGGAAACAGAATATGAAACAAAATTTGCAGAATCTGCGTTTCTACAGACGAATCTGCATAAACCTTCGATGTCATCGAAACACCTTCGATGTCATTGAAGAGACACTAAAAGAGTCCAGCGACTAAACATGGATTCTGTGGAAATTCTCGATTACTTGAACCCGCTTCGATATCATCGAACATGTCTTCGATATCATCGAACGCCCTTCGATTTCATCGAAAATTGACACCGATATGTCCAACGACCAACAGAAGAAATCCCGAAAACATTTGATGGATCGAGCACTGTTCGATGTCATCAAAGGTGACATTGAACAGTCAGTCGATGACATCGACAGACTCTGTATCAGACTAGATTTAAAACATCTAATACAACATTCCCTACTCACACTTACGTGCGGTCTCTACTTTATAAGACTTGAATTTTTGGAGATTTAAAGATTTTGGAAGTTTTATTGCCCAACTAGATGTAAATGAGGTTCGAAGTCAGGTTGAAACTTAGTACTCAACTTTAATCACCACTTAGAAAACCACGATGACTCGACTTTGGTGGTGATAGAGAAAATGGTGACTATCAAAAAGGGGGGAAAAAGAACACTAATGAGACTCAACTACGATTATAATTATGGAGACAGTTTGCTTGTATTAATCTACTTGACTCAAAATTCAGTCGTTGGTATATGTGTTAGCGTCGGGTATGCTAGAGCCTTTTATAGCTCAATTCGAACTGAACACGTATGACTCCAATCATTGAGATAGATAGAGAGATCATGAGTGATTGTCAATGACCGAGAACTGAGACGGTTCGATTGTCTATTCAACCACCTGTAAATGAATGAAATCAGATGATTTGTGAAGGGAAGAGTTTGTCCTTCTAATTAATTTTTTTTTCACAATAATAATAGAGATAATTTGATTTATACAATGAGAGAGTAGAAGGAACTCAATTATATTGAATCGAAATGAAAATAAAAACTTACTATGGTATCCTTCAATGATCCAACGTCTGTGGTGTAGATGGCGAGGCTCTAAATCTAATATTCCTTGGTTTAACGACTTGGGTGAAAACAGATGAAATTATGTTACTGAAAATAAAAGAATAATGTCTTCGATGTGATGTAATGCTTGCCGTAGATGGAAGGGAATCACACTACTCATAGTAGCGTAGACATGCATAATGACGTTATTCCTATATTAAAGCTAGTCCAACATAGTAATGTAAATGAGTTGTCGTAGTGTAAGATAAACTATACTAAGATAAATGATAAGATAAACAACATTATATTATAAATTTGTTTTGATATGTGCTAGGTTGGTAAGGGCTCGAAGCTCTTTGATCTTCCTCCCATTTATAGAATTCTAGGGGGGTCACAAGAGAGAGATCTTCATAGCCACTCTCCATGTTTGCTGATGTGAAAATGACCATCTGGGCCGAAGAGAGTTGTGGCTTATCAAACGATGCCACATTTTCTATCTATTTATCTAGGTTAACCATTAGTTATACCTACGTTCTACTCTTGTTACGTGGATAGGAGTCTCTCTCGAGATGTCACGTGTTGTTGATAACTATTTATTTTTCCACATAAACATGAATAATGCACCGTAAAACTAGACCAACTTGACTCAGTTGTTACTTTATTGCTTAAGCATTTTCTACTGGAAGGCTTCTACATAATGCCAGGGTGCGTAGGCCAAATATGTCACTTGCTACAATTGTATTTCGGTTGAAATTCAACTTTAGCCATGAGGCTACAATGGTGATTAGTTAGCTTTGCCACGTTAGTGGGATATGCGATACTTGTTGTAATGCCCCGACTTTTTAGGACCCGAGTACATGACCCGTTTTTCAAAAACCCGAGTGTTAACCTTAAAGGATGGTCAAATTCGAGTATATATATATTTTTTCTTTTATCAGAGTAAGCAGATGAGCGTAGAATGGACAAGTAAGAATAAAAGAAAATTTTCAATTTCATTTAGAATATACAAAAGGTTGCCCATAATGACTTATACAAACCATTGTCTCAGAATTTAAACAGTACAAGATTTACATGATTCAATACATGAAGAATAACAGAAAGCATATAAATATAAGCCGCAAGATCACACAGCTCGTAAATACAGTCATGCATCCCTAGCGATCGTACCCTACTCCTCATCAAGTCTGAACATGCATATCACTTAAGCTACCTGTACTACATGTACAGTTGTATATTTGATGGATGAGTGGCCAACTCAGTGTAAACTCCCCTCAAGATTACACACTGCCGCATTAGGTAAGCATAATTATAAATCAAAGCATACAAAACAATATATGATGTAGGTCTTATTAAATGCATGGATGCGTGAAGTATGCAATCATCGCCCTAGGGATGCTCATCCATACTGACAGTGAGCTCGTCACCTATGCAATCATCAAACCTGGGAAACATCATCCAGTCGGAACAATACGTACATCACGTACGATAACAATAGATGCTAGTCTGTGCCATGTATGTATGATTAGCCAAACCATTATTAATCCATTTACAACTAGCATGTTTAATAAGCTTAAAGGTCACTACGGGGAGCTCGGAGCCCAGCGTAGGCCAACAACTCAGGCATGGTATCCCATAACCACCATCCCCGGCTCATGAGACTACCACCTTAGGATGTTTAATGGAAACTCATCGACTAATGACCAATCATATTACAGTATATAGGGCTCACCATCGCATGGTCGTATAGAAATGGTACGTTAAACCACATAGGGCAAATACCAAAATCGAGCCATATAGGGCAAATGTCAAAATAGACCACATAGGGCGAGTATCCAAACCATAAGATAAAGACTATCTTTGAAAACCACTTAACACCACAACCCTAGATGGTAGGCCCACATCAATGGTCGATTTAAACCAATCATGTAATAACCACTGAGTCGAAGGTCCATTATAATCACAACCAGTAGGGTTACATCCCAAGTATGAGTGTACATTTATAAGTAGGGGTTTCCCACTAATGTACCAGTTTAAATCCCAAAAGCAATCCAAAAGTAATCCAATAGCATGAATAAATATCCAAGATAATATTTAGCATGTAATGTAGCAATTCAATTCTAACAATTAACACATATGACTATGAAATGGAGATATTAATTATAAATTGAAATAAAAACTATAACTTAAGCTAATGAAAAAATGAAAAGCTCAAGGGAAAGAATCATCACCTTATACTTTGAATTACCTTCTAGTATCGTTAAGTGCTTGCGCCCTTAGAATTGTATCATACCACAAATCATGAACTTGTATAATTAGGTCAAAGTTCTAATCACTATCTACGGTTTAAGATCATCGCCTAGGGTTATCTTTTAGGGTTTTAGTGTAGAATTAGAGTTTTCATCATAGGGTTTAGTCTTAAACTTAGATTCTAGGATTTGGACTCTACTTAGTGTATTAGTTAAAATTACATCTTAATAATTACAAGAATACCATCTAGTTATAACTTATATTAGCTAATATGTTAACAATGATGGTTTATAAGTTCACATTTAAATATACCGACATTAGATTCTACACCTAGATCCAAACTCAACACACCATCTATGTTTAAAATTTTGACCTAAGGTTTAGGCCAGGATAGATTTTTAGGGTTTGAACCCTAGTGGTGCATAATTAATTATAATGTTAACTTAATAGTTATAAAATATTTATTAGCATCCTTGTTACGATTAATGCTAGCTATCGCAACAATGATAACCATTATGATGATATCCATTTGTATAATCTACTATCGATGATAATGTTTTGGGCATACTGAATAGAATGTTAATATCCAATAACTATAAAACTTTTTATTTATTTATAATAACTAGTATAAGCATGGATAATCTTTTAATAGTTAATCAAGTTGTATAATTGTAAATATTAATGATGATAAATAAATACTAAGATCTACCATTAACGATGATCCTTAAGACTACTATTATTTGGTAAATATAATCTTGTTTGTAATAACTAGTTATAGCATAAATAATCTACTAATGTTCTAATTAAAATTTCAATGCAAAATGTTTGAGAGAAAGCGCACCTATGATTCGACTTGAATCAACACAACTTGACATCTGAGTTGACTTGGCTCAACTCTCTCAATCTCACCTTCTCCTTCTTCTTTCTTTTCTTTCTTTTCCTTCCTTCTCCTCTCTCTCTCTCTCTCTATTATTATTATTATTATTATTATTATTATTATTATTATTATTATTTTCCATTTCTGCTGGAAGGTATCCAACAATAGACTTAACAGAATTGAGCCTCACTCAGGTCTGCAACTCAGCAGCGAGTCAACTCGCCTCAGTTTAAGCTAGTGCAACGACGCACCAGCCATTCCTCTCTCTCTTTCTTGTTTCTCCTTCCTTTCATTTCTTTCTCTCCTTTTCTTCTCCCTGTTGGGATGTCCAGCAGTGAGACTAGATGGACCAAACCCCGCTCGACTCGGTTCGAGTCAGCAACGTGGTGCAGCTGCACCATGTCAACCCTCTCTCTACTCTCTTTCCTTCATCTCCTTTCTTCTTTCTTTTGCTGCTGCTGGAAGTATCCGGCCATGGCTGTCAAACCCGGTTTGACTCAGCCCTAGTTAAATTGAGTTAACTCAATGACTGCACAGGGATGGGCAGCGGGGCAGGCCCGACTCTGTTTAGGCTGGTGCAACCCAAACTCGACTCAGTTCGAGCCTAACTTGACAACCACACTCTCCCGCTCTATCTCCTACTCTTCTTCTTTCTTTGAAGTCCAGCAGCACCACCGGACTCGACCCAAGCACGACCCAAACTCAGCTTCGTTCGAGCTGGTACAACAATGCACCTGCTCACGTTCTCTCTTCATCTCTCCATTCTCCTGGCTCCTTGGAGTTTTGCAGAGCTCTGGAATCAATCCAAACTCAAGCAACTCGCGGTAATGAATCAACATGGGTCACAACAGCGGTGGAGGAGAAGATGGTCATCAATGACATCTTCTCAACGGGGGCTTATTCCTCCATTTTCTTTCTTCAGAACAATCTGGATAGAGTGTATGCAGCTTGGAGGATGGATAGATCGAAGCTTCACAAAGGTTTTTCTGGTGGGTTCGAATGAAGAAGATGGCGGCCGTTTTTTAGTGTGGCTACAAGGAATGCATTTAGGTCTCATTGTTGCTCGATCCTCACATCCTTATACGAACCCTAGCTCTTCTTAGAGCCATCGGATGAAGATTTGAGGGCCTGGATCTGGTCCAGTTAAACCGCCACTCAAAACGGTGGGTAGGGACTGAGACCGATCGTTGGTTTGTTCGAGAGCCCTAAACCGCTTTGCTTAGGTGGAGGGCCAAGATTTTTCCCAACCGTTGGACGGCTAAGATTGAAAGGAACGCGCGCCCGCGAATTGCCAGCTAAGGCGCTAACAGTTTCCATTTTTGGAGGAAAAACAGCCGCACACACGCTGTTTCTGTCGGAGTTTGTGGCTGTGCACGTGTGCTCCAGCAAGTTGAAATGGGTAGGGTTTGGTCAGACTAGGGCTCTCCATCAAATGGACGGTTCGGATCATTGGGACGGTGATCGATGGTGGGCCACACTTGCATCAAACGAACGCCCTCCGTTTTTCAAAAACGGCCCGTAGGCGGGAGCAAAGGGAGAGAGAAACTCCCTTTTTCGGCTAGGCACGGGTCAGCTGCGTCTGACCCGAGTCAGTGGTCCGGTGGACCACATGTGCACATGCCTCATGTGAGTGGGGTCCATAGTGATGTCTGTGATTAATCCACTCTGTCCGTTCAGTTTGGGGAGGACTATCAAGGTCCATACCCAAAGATCAGGCAGATCTAATTCCTAGGTGGGCCATACTAGTTGAATTAGCATCCTTTATTGTTGTCCAAGCAAATCTAACGGTTGGTCAAATTATGGATATATGGACTATTATGCTCTCATAACACTAAATATCAAGCTACACTATTTTTTTCACAATGTCATTTATTATTATTAGTATTACTATTATTGCCATTATTATTATTATTATTATTATTATTATTACTACTACTATTATTATCATTATTTTATTTATCATTATTATTGTTATTATTGCCTATACATTGCCATTTATTTATTTATCTGTCTTTATTTATTATTATTTATTATATAGGTATGTAGGTTGTGGGACCACTTGACGTGTGTTATCAAGCTACGTGTGTTACCACATACATGTAGGCTAATTCAGACCCACGTGGTGACACCCGAGTACTGAAAGTACGGGGCACGTGTATCATTGTTGTAGCTAGCTAGGCTTATAATTTTGAGTTACTCATGACTTTATAGAAAAATCTCACATTCGTTTCTTGTTGAGATCTCGCTGCCAAGTGGCACCATCTGAATCTCTGAATTTGATGTGGTTGGATCAAACATAAACACAATCATAACCGAGATTCAAAGAAAGAGATAAAGCTAAACAATCATGGGTTTTTAATGTGTAATAATCCGAGAACTTGACAAATCACATAGCATACACTCGAAAGATTGTCCCTAAATGAGTAGGTTGGTGTACGTGAAAGAGATTGTTGCAACACATAAACAAATAAAGTAAATGAACAATAGAAAAATCACTTGTGCACATGAGAGATTGGAGAAAAGAAATAAAAGCTACAACACTTTTTTAGAAAAGATTCTCGTGGATCTTAAACCCTGACCCTACAGTGGACAAGTTGAATCCTCTTGATAGCTTGAGTTGTTGTGTCGACCAGGCTTGATAGCTTGGATTGAATGAATTTTCCTTCATCTCTCTCTTCCTTGATAGAGAATCCAAACTTGTTGAGACGAGAAGAGGTGGGGGTATTTATAGATGAGCTTGTAACATTTTTCGTTGGAGCAGCAGTGAGAAGCATCCCTCCCTACCTATTTTCTGCCATAGTTAAGGACTTCTTCTTCAATCCTATCTCTAGGAATTTGGATGAGGTGTGTCCCTTTATTCTTCCAGCGGTGATGAGAATAGTCTCTACTTCCTATGTTATTCTTTCTAACAGAGCTGACTGCCTGATATGGGATTTGTCCTCATCGGGAAGGTTCTCGATTAACTCAGTGTGGAATGGGACTAGAACTCGTCAGCCGGCTCTCAGATGGACCAAATGGATATGGTCCAAGGCCCTTCCGTCGAAGATGGCCATCTTCTCTTGGAACACTATTCAACAGGCCATTCCAGTCGACTTGGCCATCCATCGGTTCGGCATTGCCTTGGCCTCCAGATGTGAATGTTGCAGGCCCCGCCCCTCCCACTCCCTCAGCATGTCCATCCCTCCATCCTCATGTACATCTCAGAGCACTCCCGGGTACTGCCAGGCTGCTCGGTAACCCCACCACTGCAACATCAATCAGCTTCCCCCATCCAACTTTTCTCTCATCCAGGGAACGGTGGAAGATTTAGACCACCTGCTCAGCTTCGGCATTATTGCTGAGAGTGTATGGGCCCACTTTAGCAGCCTTTTTGGCAGGGTTTCTTCTTCTCACCAGTCCATCATCCAGGGAATCAACTCTTGGACCTCTAGCGCCATCAAGAGGTCTAGAGTTTCCTTTCTATCCGGCCTAGTCCCAAGCATAATCATTTGGCAGATTTGGATCAGCCGGAACAAAGCCCGATTTAAGGGTCTCGTAATGTCTTCCAAGCAGATTATCTACAGTGTTTCCTCCTGGCTGAGAGAAATTGGAGCTTCACTACCTCTTCCAAACAGAAACTCTATGGCGGAGTCTATAACTCTCCAGTCCCTCAGAATCCCCAATGCCAATCCGCCTCCGGTTGATAAACCCATCATAGTCCAATAGTCTCGCCCTGTGATCGGCTGGTTGAAATTAAATGTTGACGGCTCCTCCAAGCAGAATCCTGGTGGTGGGGGAGTACGTAGAGACCACCAAGGTAAGCTAGTTTTTGCATTCTACCGTCAGTATGGGCTTTCCACGAACATGAATGCTAAGGTGCAGATTATGCTGGATAGAATAACTCTCTACTCTAAGTTGGGCCTCTCCAACATATTAGTCGAAACTAACTCCATGATTTTAGCCAATGCGGTGGTAGAGCCCCAAGCCCTCAACTCTTGGAAGAACTGGTACCAAATGAGTGCCATTCAGCAGCATCAATGACCCTATCCACTTCAGCCACATTTTCAGGGAAGGGAATTCTGTGGTGGATGCTTTGGCAAGATTGGCTAGTGAGGGAAGCCCAAACAGGATCTACAGTTCCCCTTCTATCCTTCCTCATCCTGTCAGGGCCGGGTGCTCTCGTGTTGGATAGGACTAGCTTTGGAGCCATCAAGAATTCCTGACGGAAGCCTGCGGTCCCTTGTTTAGTGGTGGAGCTCTCCCCAGCTTAGGCCGTGGTGTCTACCACTACAACAAAAGGGACCTAAGCCGACCGATGGCCCAACCCTTTACCCGCCGCCAGTTTTACCGGCTGCGGGCAATGGGTACACCCTATAAAAGCAAAAAAAAGCCCTAATCTATTCGAGCGCCGACCCTCCCTCTCTCGCTCTCCATCCCTGTTGCTCTCTCTCTCTCTCTCTCTCTCTCTCTCTCTCTCTCTCTCTCTCCGTCACGCGATCTAGAGATCTCCTCTCTCTCGTGTTCTCCTTCTTCCTCTCCCTCTCTCTCGTGCTCTCCCTCCCTCTCTCTACCTCTCCCTCTCTCCCTCGAACGCTCTCCCTCTCCCTCCCTGCCTCGCCTCCGCCTCGCCTCTGCCTCTCCCTCTCGCTCTCCTCTCACTCTCACTCTCCCTATATATCTCTCTCTCAAAACCTTATTCCTCTCTCTCTCTCTATCTCCTCGGCCCTCTGTTTGCATTTCGGTCTTCTTGCTTCGCGGATCTCGATTCTCATCCATCTCAAGTATCTTTGTGTCGAATACAAATCCCTAATTAGGGATTTGCGTTGTCGAAAGCCATTTTTAGGGATTTGTATTGTCGATTTCCCATCTCTTTTTTTTTTTTCCAAACTCATTTATTTCATACATCAGTTATTGATTTCTTATCTTGCGATTTCTGCTGTTTTAGAGATGGATACTGCAAATAAGTTTTGAACTCGAGAATGTCTGTGCTAGAGCCTTAGAAGTGCTTGTTTGCGTTTTGTTCTTAATATGGTGAATTTGCTCGTGGTTGGAGATTTTTGGGCTTTTTATGCATGAATATAGGCTATCTCCAATCTTTAGATGGGCTTTTTACTTGTAAATTTTTTCCGTTTTTGGAAAAATCTGATATGCTTTTTGTTTGTTATCCAATCTCCTGGTTTGAGACACCTGTGGATTTACGTCTGGTTTCATAGCCAAAATTTTAATCTCTGTCTCTCTCTCTCTCTCTTTTGTTTGCATTATACAGATGATTTGCCTTGCTTATTTATTTAACTATCTAATGCAAGTGCTCAGGTCCTATCCTTTGTTTGAACAGTTATGTCAGAGGACTTGGTGTTGTTTTTCCAATCGATGCTCATGCCTTGAATTAGTATTGGGCTTGCTTTCAATATGGTTTTGCTTTCAACTGATAAAAGATCAAGACTTCTATGTACAACTTGTGGAATTAGTATTGGACTTGCTTTCAATGTGGACTTGCTACTAATATTTATGGATTCTACAGTTTGTATATGAATATTCATATTGGCCTTTGTGGAAAAATTTGTATGTAGGTCTTTATGCTTATAATCATTCCATTGAATGGCCCATTCATAAATTTATGCCCGTCTTCTATTTTAACTGCCTGATGTAGCATAACTATTGACATGACCATGATAAGGTGATAATTGATTTTTGGTAATTATAATGATGGTAATCAATAGATAAATGGTACATATTACTAGGCCATGGGCCCCACTTGTCATTGTTGAATACCTGATATATACTGTTAAGAGACGCGCATTATGTATATAGGGAGTTATTTGATACTCTGGCAGCGTATGACTCTTTTACTAAAAGTATGTCTCTAATCATTCCATCAAAATTATGTTCCGCTCATGCATTTACTAAAAGTAAATGAGGCTAATCTTTTCAAATGAATTCTTTTTGTCTCGTGACAATCAACGTGGGTCCATAAGCATCAAGCATCTTTTAAAAGGTAAGCTTCGGATAATTAAGGTAGCAAAAAATGATTCATGCTTTCTTGAAGTATGGATGTTTGGGCAATCCCAAACATAGGTGTTTCTACTTGTGCAGTTTGTGAATTCATTTCATTGATAGTGATCTGTGGTTCTTTGACACTGCTCCTAAAAAAAACAGTTGGAAAGGATGGGCTTCTCTCCACTCGACGACAACATGAATGGTTTTAGCGGGACCTATTTTCAGAAACTGTCTGCATTTCAAGTCCTCTTGGATTTGTGTAGCAGAAATGAGCTCTAAGGGAGGGAGTCTCATATGTGGATCTCAATAACCTAGGACAATTGCTTGATTGTACAAATTATTTCTGACCATACAATCAAACTCTATTCTAGCAATACAATACTGTCTTTAGCCTTTACAATAAAGTTGCTTGATTGTACCAAAAAAAAAAAAAAACTCACATCTTAACATATTATAACTTGCTGCATCTCATTGGTACTGTGTATTTTTTTTGCATTACCCAAGTTCCTTCCATTGAAATCAGTTATCATCTACCTCTCTGTTCTGTAGGATAGTTCCTGGATCATGACAAGCAAAGTATTAGAGTGTGGCAACATATATTGTCTTTAGCCTTTACAAAACTGAGCCATCTTATGCATCCTATTGTATCTTTCTCCCATTTAGATAAGATCTTATCATTTAGATATATTTAACTCTGTTCACAAGTAGAAGATAACTTTAAAACCTCTTGGGTAGAACAAAATGAACTTTATTTATTGAAGATCATCGTCAGGGTATGACTAGTTTATTATCCTTTGGTTATTTCATGTTATGAAATATTAGTACATGTAACAACTAATTCTCTAAAATTGTTATGACGAGTAAATGTATCTTTGCGTGTGCAATTTCGATCACTTGAGTGTTAGCTGCCATGCTCGATGGAGTATCAAATAATGTGGCAAAGAAGTCAATTCAAGCTAAACCATCCAAATCATGGGCTACTATAGATCATGAACCAATAGCTACACTTTTGCACAATGATTTGCTTTTCTATGAACAGATGTCCATTAATCAAAAGCTTGGGATTGCTCAATCAATGCCCTCCTTTTCAACCTACCAGGACCCTAACCTGATCAGTTGACACCTGACAGTACTATCCTAGGGCCTTGTAACACGATTATGACTTTGGATGGTGCCGACAATCTAGTACACATGAGAGGTGATATTGCAAAAGAAACATCAATTAAAAATCTATTCTATTTGATTCAGGAAACTCTAGAGCAATGTTACAGGTACACCATGACAAACTTAGGGACCCTTGGACACGCTAAAACACCATTTGGATGAAGTGCCTTGGTGATGTCATAAAAAGTGTCATTTGTCAGACACTTCAACTGGTAATTTATCATGTAGTCAACTACATATGGTCATTCTTCATACACAGAAATGATGGTCAAGAGAGCTCTCAAAGTGAATTGTTTTGTTACCTGGGCTCTTCAGTGTTAAAAATGGATGGAGATTGACTAGGTTTTTTTTTAATAACACACCCATATAACATTTTAGGGATTTTTACAACACATTTATTTTACTGGGTCAAATGGGGCATAGTGTTGGCCATGTTGGGCAATTAAAAGGCAAAATGAGCACATGTTGATATTGCATAGATGAGCATGTTGAGATAGATGTGTGGGAAGGCTAAGAAGGACATAATTAAGAATGAGGTCAGCCAAAGAAGCTTTAGAGTAGTTCTGATAATAGATAAAATGATGGGGGGTATATTGAGATGGTTTAGTAATGTGCAACAAATATTGGAGACGATTTTAGTAAGTAGAGGACTGCTTAGGGTTGAAGAGCTTGATAAGAAGATCAGTTGGAAAGGCCTAAAAGGACTTGCATTGAGATGGTGAGAAGGGATATGAAGGACTATTGACTTACCGAGGATAGACCCTTTGATAGGAATGACTAGCAAATCTGGATTAGTAAAGCTGGCCCCAAATAGTATGGAACAAGCTTTTTTTTTTTTAGAGGCAATTTGGAAAAAAGCTATGATGATGGTATCATAGATTTATAATTTTTAGGAAATAACAAACAAGCTAAAATGGTAATTGCAGAGGATCAAGTTTGGGAGAAATGATAGTGTAGTTGAGTTAAGCAGATAAATGTGATTGCCATGTTCAGTACACACAAAACAGATCAAGAGTACAGACTGAGCAATGCACTACATTCAGCAGTGAGTGATTGCTTTATCGAATTTCACATATTGGCGACAACAAGAAGTGTGCAGTTGAATCTCTTTCCTAGGAATTATGACCCAAATGCCTCGACATTGAAGTTCACGCTTCAATCTTACCACTAAAGAAAGACTGGAAGAAAAGAAACACAAACAGAAGGGAAGGAAAAAGGGTAAAAGACAAGGAAAGAAAAAGTGCTAGCACCAAGTCAAACTCATAAAAAAAAAAACAAAGGTTGAACAAAAGAGTTTAAAGAAATACAAAGAAAAAAAGTGAGATGCGATTCGATATCTTCACCGTATGAAGTAATAATACTGAATTGATTCTTTGGCCAAGAGGATCGTGGACTTTGCCAATTTCACGTAAGGCAATGAGAGTCAAGTGCACATTTAGTTCAACAACTTCAATCTCTTCCTGTAACAGCCCAGATTTTTGCCAACTTGGAATTAGACGTCCTTAGGCAATGGGTCGCTCCTAACACCTTATTAACTTGTCAGAACTCAATCCCAAAGTCTAAAACTGCTTTTGAACCCATTTCCTTCACAAATCCAACCCTTCACCACCTTGTTCTTTCAATTTTCCTAAGTACTTTCACCCTAGACACTATCTTAAACTAGCTAAGTAATATAACTTGGATCACTTTATATACAAACTATAAAGGACTAAGTACCACCTCAGAAAGAAATCTTATAGGACTAAATCCTTTAGAAATGAGACAGAGTAACTAAGTACTAAACTAGATTAGCTACAAAATCCGTTTGAATCGCTTTAAATACGATCTGCAAGACCCAAAACTTGTAGAATCATTGACACTAGGTTACCCTAAAATCTAAGATCAATCTCATTACCCGGCTGCTTTCGGGAGCATCTCGAAACTCCGTATCAGTTCTAGACCGCACATCGGGAGTCCGAATAATATGAAGTTAAGGAATTAGGACCGCCTCGCTGGGCTTGACAACCATCTCAAAAATCAAATCCAGTCAGTGTCCCATGGCTGGTTGCTTGAGTCCGGAGCGAGGGAGTGTGAAAACACTTGTTTTCTTTACAAAATAAATATCTTGAATAGTAATCTAAGACTTGTCGCTTGTGAGTCAGTATTAAGCAACCTGACCGTCAGAATTAGACCAAATTACACCCTCGGATCAGGAAAAATTTCATACATATATCCATGTACTCGGAATCTCCGATCGAGATCCGCTGACCGTTGAACTGAAACTGGTCCGCCACGGGTGATCTGAGAACCCTACTAGAACAAAAACTTAATAGAACCTAGATCTATAGTCTGTGAGCTTAAGTCTGACCTTTGGCTCAAGGGGGCCCGCCAGAAGTCCTTCGTTGAGCTGAAACCAGCTCACTTTGGTTATAACCTAAGTATACCTTGTCCACAAGTCTATTTCAGTGAGTTTTTAGGCTATATAAGGACCTTAAACCCTCTCTCATTTCAGCCATCTGAATTTGAGAAAAACCCTAGGGAAAGAGAGAGAAAGTGAGAGAGATGTGAGAGATTCTTCCCTGCCATGCTTCCCTGCCGCTCCACAAGCTTCACCACTCCGTTCTAATCACTTTCTCGGCGATTCCAGCTCCGTTTCTAGGTAAGAAACTCTAACCCTAATCTGTTTTGGGGTTGTTTAGGTTGTAGGTTATGAAATAGCTAACCTATTTCATTCTGTAGGTTACCAAACTGCCGTATACAGAAACTTAACAATTCTATCGACACCGTTTCGATTCTACGATAAAAGGTGCAGACTTTAGGTGTATAGGTTACGGTTTTCAACGCTTTCAATGTCAGATAATGATAGATTCATGATCTACATGCAATTGCACATGTACAAAGTGCTTTCCATTTTCTGTTTCGATTAAAGTTGTAGAATATGAAATTTTACATATTCTAGGTATTCGTAGAAAATATCGTATACGTATATTTTTTGGAAATGTACTTGACATGATTATTTGTTGTATGAATATACGATATATGTATAAAATACTTATTTGGCGAAAGGATTCGCCCAAATACATATTTTACTAAAATACACTATGTATGTAGAAATTGTGTATTCTAGAAAGTACCGTATACGTACATATTTTGGAGATGTGTTTGCCATGACTATTTGTTGTATGAACATGCTATATATGCATAAAATACTTGCTTGGCGAAAGGTTTTACCCTAATGCATGTTTTGCTAACATACACTATGTATGTTGAAATAGTGTATTCTAAGTGCTTGTGAAAATGCTTGTGAGAGTAAGTGCTTGGATAATGTTGCCTTAGATAGGTGGTGAGATGGGATTCTCAACTACCTTAGAAACCTGTATGATTTCCTCCATGTAGTTGATTACTTTAACCGCTTACTTATGAAACATATGTGTTTGTGTGCTTGTTTACATAGTGTTTTACAACAAGCTTTATAACATGCTTTATAACATGCTTTATGATTGTATGATTTTGTTTATGTAATGCGTATGTTTAAATTCATGTTTATGTTGTATGATCCATCATGGGTGATGGGGGAGTGGAGCAACGAGTGCCTGCAACAGCCCTGGCAGCCTTAAACGGATAATACCAAACTTAATTGTATGATTTGAATCTTGATCCATTACTGCTTTACCTATCTGCAATTGAATGTGATTAGGGCTATTGTATGGTCCAGGCAGTCGGTAATGGGATCGAATTCGTGGCTGAGATTCATTCGCCACGTAGGACGTATTTGACGAACCCGAGTTGTGCGTTGCTTGTCGGCAGTGGTTAGGCCACACGAAGTGTTTATGCACTTCATGTCGTATAACTCAACAGCGCTCGTGCTAGTCGAGCTCGCCAAGTAACCCGATCTGTCTAATGTTTTTTCACCATGTTTGGATGTAACTGCTTGAACCTAGGGTACGAAACTTACCAGTGAAATCCCTTTAACCATGGTACCTCGATCCATTAAGACTCATGAGCGGGCATGGTGGTATGGGACACCGTGGTCGAAGCCGTGCCCACGCTTGGGGCCATGTGCCTCCCCGTAGTGACCCGGTGAGCAACCAGACTGGTGAGCCGATTATGGTGGTATGAGACACTATATTCGAGCTGTCGACACCTACGGCGAGAGCCGAATACGGTGAGACCTATATTCGTGCTGACGGGCGACGAGTCATTCGTAGTGTCTTCAAGTAAACTCTAAAGTCTGTGATTGGTGACGAGCCCTTCACAGCAACTAGCGCATGAGTTGGGCCGAGTATGGTGGGACCTGTATTCGAGCTGATGGCTAGCGATTGAGCCGAGTACGGTGAGACCTGTATTCGAGCTGACGGCCAGCAATTGAGCCGCATACGGTGAGATCTGTATCTGTGCTGACGGGCGACGAGCCCTTTGTGATGCCTTTGCGATGCCTCTCAAACCATAGTATCGTATGATATTATCTAGGAGTGACGACCCTAGAATGGATCATGTTTGGGAATGATACAAGGGAGGTACCTTAGTTTCCCAATACTACTGTTTGAAATGGACTAATAATAACTCGATAATCATGCTCATCATAGCATTGCATGTGCCTGGTAGATGTGGGGCACTGAGGGATGAATGCATGTGCGAACGTAAGATGGTGTCGTTGAGGGTGGTTTGGCAAGGGCATACATCATGACTGCATTCATACTTGCATTAATAAGAGTATTTAGAATTGTTTGATTGTACTGCTTTATCATTACTGCTTGACTGAGTGGATAACATGTTAACCTATGCCTTATTGTTCCACTGAGTTGATCACTCACTCCCACGTTACGGTACGGTGTTTGCAACACCAACCAGATCTATTGAGTTTCAGGAGATGGCGATGTTTATGAAACAGAGCCGGACCACTATTATGATGTTGAGGAGCTCTCCTACATATAACTCTCTCTCTGACAGGTCTATGAAGACCTGGTAATGTATTGACGGGGCTATGGTACTCGGGATAGAAGACATTACACTTCCTCACATTTGGTAAATTTTAGAATTGTACTTGTAATTATTTAACCTGATAACATTATCACACTCTGGAGACTCACCCTGCCTTTTATATTCTATATGTCTATCACAGTCTTCCGCTTGCAATTTAAGCTTGTCTCTCTCGGAGTATGATCATTTGTTTTGACTTAATCTCACTCATGTTCAATGCACGAATACAGTCAACATTCAATCATCATTCATTTTGTTGCATAAGTGATGTTCTGGAACTCGGGAGTTGAGTTATGCTCGACCCCCGATTTTTGGGACGTTACACTTCCTGAATGCGTAAAATAATTTTTGAGATCTGCTCTTTTGAGGGACTACTTCCCCGACCAGATACTGGAAACACATTATCAACAAGATCTGAAAGGCGGCGCAAGTAGTCTTTCTTAAATTCTGTCTGGAATATGTCAATGGCAGCAACCACTTGAACTTTTCCTTCTGATGTGATAGCTGGGAGGACCCCTTTGGCTAGTTTATTATCCTTTGGTAATCCACCATGTATGTGTGTAGCATCCAAACCATTCATAAGGTCCCAGACAATGGGGTCACACCAAATGTCAGCCATTCAAAAACTTAAGTGGGCCACACCATGTGAATATATTGGCTTTAGGCATGATTCTACATTGTTTCCTATGGTGCATGGCACTTGAATTTTAGATCGAGATAATTCTTAGGATGTATGGTGAAGATGAGGTGATACACCATATGCATAGTTTGCATTTCACATGCACATCATGGTTGGGCCCCACCCAGCTCGAGTGCATGGTAACTTCACATAGTTCAAAGACGTGTCAACAAAACCCATCCATCAGCATCTTAACATTAGGAAGTGTTTGTTTTTTAATTCACACGACAAATACCTAGAAAATATATAATAATTATTTACTGGTGTAATTCCAACACCAGTCCAATGGTTTAATTCCAACACTATTCCAATGCAAATAGTGACATTTTTGCTTTTTGAATGCTTAAAAAGGGGCATGAATTTTGATGTATATGGATTATCGAGGCAGTTCATCTGACTAGCTAATTTTAGGGCATGAGTTGAAAAATAAAGCAAATCCAAAGCTCAAGTGGGCTGCACCCATAGGAAATAATAGGAATTGAACACCAATGGTTAAAAACATTTTGGGGCCCTTGGAATAAAAAAGTATGGGAATTGAACACCAATCATTAAAAACTTCTTGGGGGTGGGGAAGGAAAAAGTTTTGGATGGGTCTTTACTCATGCAATGGTGGTAGGCTCACAAGAATTTCAACATGAGATCATGGGTTCAAGTACTTCCTATTAGCAACACATGTAACAGACTGTAACTTCCTATTCACATTGTTCTCTTTGCTATAGTTGAAAATTTTTATGTTTATTTTTTCATTGATTAGTTGCAATCTTTTATAGCAATCTTTTATTGTTTGCTACTGTCATGGATATGCTTAGATACTTAGCTTACTCTTGACTTGTAACAGATCATTCTCCTTTCCCACAGTTTCCTGGAACTTGTAACAGATCAATCTTTAGTAAGAGTATTGTCTCAACCCATCAAGTACATTGGACAGTTTCCTTTATCTGGCTACAGTCCCTGTCAGACCAAAACTCCCTATTTGTTTAAGACAACTACATTTACAGCACAAGTAAGATGCAATAGATACAGATTCCTTCATTTTGATGGAAGCAAACCTACTCTTTACTTTACCAGGAAACTTTAAATGACATTTGTTGCTAATCTTCATAACCATATGATATATGCTTTATATGTTTATTCAGAGTTGTTATATATGAGAATGAAGTTGTTAATCTTGATAACCATATGATATATACTTTGTATGTTTATTGAGTTGACTTATATTGCAAGGTCATATCAAAATTTATGCAAATCCAGTGCTCACGTGAGTCACAATAGGAAAATACAAATTTGGGCAGTTTGCTTTATATGTATTACATTTTTTTTAAATTATTATTGTGACTTGTTAGTTTATAATTGTGACTTGTGATTTGTAAGTTAGATAATTAGTTACTCGTTTGAGGATTTCTATGTGGCCATACATAGATATGGTGTATTTTTGGTGGCATAGAAATCGCTCAAATTGTCCCATTTTGGACAGTTCAAGGTTAGATGGAGAGTATGCTTTCATATAATCTATTTAAATGTTCATGCCTGATCCGCGGTCCATCTCCTCATTTATCTCTGGATATATATGTTTCTTCCGTTCTGTATCCAATGCCAAATATCTTTACATTGCTTTAGATATTTGGCATCGGAATATAACGTAAGATCAACTTATCTGGAGAGGTATGGGGAGATGCTGCCGAATTTTCGGCGTGGACGTTTAAATGAGAATATGAAAGTATTACAATCTATCCAACCTTGGATGAGTAACTAATTTAGGATTTAATTGAGCGGTGGTCCCTAGAAGCTTGCTAGAGATACCATTAGCGATTCTATTGGATGTTTAAATCTTTGACAATAGTGAATCATCAAGTGAGTCATTCTAGTTAATCTTTCGTAGGAAGCTTTGTCGGGCCCACATTGTATTTCCACCAACTTGTCTTTCCAAGTGGCTGAGGAACATAGTAATGGATAAGAGTTGGATTCATATGTCAAGGTACCTCAATAACTTTTAGTTGTTATGGCCCATTAGTTAAGATGCATTTTTTTGACATGTCCTCCAATTGCATTGGATGGTTTAGGGTGAGCAACGAATATTTAAGTGGAGCTGTGAAATTCCTAGATTTTGCGTTTGCAAATGCAAACAATAGAAGGAGGATCCTATGTCCATGTAAGAAATGCAACAACAACTACTGGGTGTCTCGACAAGAAGCATACGATCATATTGTGTGTGATGGATTTAATACGAGTTACACACATTGGCGTTTTCATGGAGAAGCTACGTCTTCTTTTATGCCTGCTACTACAAATGTTGAAGGTGATGATTTGGATCCATGCGACGATATGCACGGATTGTTGGAAGATGCATTTGGTCAAGAGAGTGATACAGAATATGGACCTACACCGAGGCTTAATACCGAAGTGCAATAATTTTTCTAATTGGTGGAAGACGCCAATCGGGAATTGTACCTAGGGTGCAAGAAGTTCACCAAGCTATCTTTCGTTGTTCGACTATATCATGTGAAGTGCCTCGGTGGATGGAGTGACAAATCGTTCACCATGTTGCTTGAACTGCTGAAGGAGGCACTCCCCGAGGGTGAAACTTTGCCAAAGTCTTTCTATGAAACCAAGAAGATCATTGGGGACTTGGGCTTGAAATATGACAAAATTGATGCTTGTCCCAATGATTGTATGTTGTACTGGAAGGAGGCCACTGGTGAGCAATCATGTGCTACATGTGGTGCTTGTAGATGGAAAACGGTTAAACATCAGTCAGATGACGAGGCAGCTTCTTCATCAGCAAAAGATCGAAAAATTTCGACTAAGATATTACGCCATTTTCCCTTGAAACCAAGGTTACAGAGGTTGTTCATGTCGTCAAGCTTCCTCAATGAAATGGCATTTCGAGAGTCGCACCAACGATGGAATATTAAGGCATCCTGCTGACTCCCCAATGTGGAAAACTTTTGACCATGACCACCCGACATTTTCTTCGGACGGACGCAATGTTAGACTCGGGTTAGCAGCTGATGGTTTCAATCCATTCAGGACGATGAGTATTGCCCATAGCACATGGCCTATTGTTCTGATACCATATAACCTACCACCATAGATGTGCATGAAGCAACCGTATCTCATGTTGTCTTTGCTTATTCCTGGACCTTCTGGACCTGGTAATAACATCGACGTATATATGCAACCTCTGATAGATGAGTTGAAGGAATTGTGGGAGGTGGGCACAGACACTTATGATGCCTCAAGCAATGAGATATTTCAAATGCGCGTGGCATTGTTGTGGACTATTAGTGATTTCCCTGCATATGCAAACTTGTCTGGATGGAGCACTAAAGGACGCCTTGCTTGTCCTTGTTGCAATAAAGACACTTCATCTAAATAGTTAAAACATGGTTGAAAGTTTTGTTATATGGGTCATCGTCGATTCTTGGAACCTGATCATAAGTTTAGAACTGATAGCAAATCCTTTAATGGCATGAAAGAATTTTGTGAGGTGCCAACTCCACTATCTGGGTCTGATGTGTTGGCTCAGTTACAAGGAATTAATGTCACCTTTGGAAAGAAGACTGTAGGCAGTCATGGGCATAAGAGAAGACAAGAAGATAATGAGGAAGAAAGATATAACTGGAAAAAGAAGAGCATTTTCTTTGATTTGCCGTATTGGGGGCATAATCTAATGCGTCACAATCTGGACGTGATGCATATTGAAAAGAATGTATGTGACAATGTGCTTGGGACATTGTTGAACATCGAAGGGAAAACAAAGGACAGTATGAAGGCACGTCTTAACATGCAAGATATGGGTATAAGACAAACATTACACCCAAGGCAGCTCTCATCAACTAAAATATATTCGCCACCTACATGCTTTTCTATGTCATCGAGTGAGAAGGATGATTTCTGCAAAGTTTCGAAGCGGGTGAAAGTTCTAGATGGTTATGCAGCCAATATTTCACGATGTGTGCATCTCAAAGAGCACAAAATTTTAGGACTCAAGAGCCATGATTGTCATGTTATGATGCAACAAATACTTCCATTGGAGATACAAACAACACTTCCTCAGCGTGTGAGCTCAACCTTGCTTGAATTGAGCAGTTTCTTTACGGAATTATGTTCCAAAGTAGTCCGAGTAAAAGATTTCGACCAACTGAAATCTCGAATTGCGCTAACACTTTGCCATCTAGAAAAGATCTTTCCACTTGCTTTTTTTGATATTATGGTGCATTTGCCTATTCATTTAGCGGGTGAGGCCAAATTAGCAGGACCGGTACAATACCGATGGATGTACCCCATCGAGAGGTGCGTGCTAATATTTATAAATTAAATTTATTTTCCATGCTATTCCAGTCATGCTAATCGATCATATATTTCTAAACTGTTTAGTGTTTAATATTGGTGACCATAGATACCTACATACACTGAAGTCCTATGTACGTAATAGAAGTCGGCCCGAGGGTTCAATTGCAGAAGGGTACTTGGCAGAAGAATGCTTAACTTTCTGCTCGAGGTACTTGCATAATGTACAAACAAGGTTCAACCGACCAATACGGAATGATGATTATGGTAACACCGTTACAGAATAATCATCTATTTTTTCACGAATAGGTCGTGCATTAGGGAAGGCTAAAGATTGTGTACTGGATAAAGTTGCATTTACACAAGCACATCGATATTTTCTATTTAACAGCAGCGCACTCATCCCATTTCTTGAGTAAGACAATTATGACACTTAATTTATACATGTGAAAAATAACTTCCCACTGTTTCTTACTGGAACCAATTTATATACAGAGAACACATGAATGTTATTAAGCAGAAGAATCTTCGCGCATTCACAATGAAACATTTCATGAATGGTTTAGCGATCATGTAAGTAGTCGATGCAATAAGTTAGTTGACTGACATGTGCATGTTCATTTATTTTCATTGTCTAGACACATGCTTCTATTTTAACATTTTTTTATATTCGAATAGGTTGAACAGTTGCGCTATGTAAAAAATGAGCAGGTCTCAGAAGACCTTAAATGGCTAGCTCGAGGTCCTAATATGACAAGAAGATATGAAAGTTTTATAGTAAATGGCTTTAGGTTTCATACTAAAGATCGAGAGAAGAAAAGAAAAACTCAACATAGTGGAGTTGTGGTCACTGCAAAGACATCAAGCTTTTCAAGTGTTAATGACAAAAACCCTATTGCAGGAGATGTAACTTACTATGCTGTCTTGACAGACATCATTGAACTGGAATATTGTGGTGATCGAAAGGTTATATTATTTAAGTGTGATTGGGTTAATGTTCTATCTCAAGGCAGGGGTGTGAAGAAGGATAAGTTTGGGTTCACGCTCGTGAATTTAAAACGGCTATACTATACCGGTCAACAGTTGTTTGACGAACCATTTGTGTTCGCATCTCAAGTTGAGCAGGTGTTCTATGTGCAAGACCCCGTCAAGAAAGATTGGCATGTTGTAGTGAGGACGAAACCCAGGGATTTGTTTGAGATGCGTGGGGAAGAGTCTGCAGATGATGTTGACACCAACTTAGAGAGTTCGTCATTCAATGATTAAAGTTTGGAAGAATCGAGTGATGACATTATTAGTTGGGAAAGGATAGATATAGATGGTACAACAATTGTCACACCTTTACTACCTACCCAAAAGATGGTAGAGGACCAAACAGATGATACCGATTTTTCTGATCTCGATGGAGATGATAGTATGTACAATAATTGATTTCTTATGTACCATATTGCCCTGATATATGAATAAGAAATTTAAATATTTTTTTATGCCATTTTGTTATTATTATTACTATTTTTTAAAATTTAAATGTCTTTTCATTAACTAAAGATGAAGAATATTTTATTGTCATACTGTCATATTGCTAGACATATACAGGTGTTAGACATGAAGCGCATTAAACGCACGGCTAGACAATCGATAGGTCCTATGACTGATGCGGGACCTAGCTAGCCTCAAGTGACCCAGGCTACAACGGGTCCCTCTAGTGGTATGTTATGCATAGGTTATTTCATATATTTTTATGCTAAGGAACTATACGAGTATCCATATTAATGTTGTCGTTTTAACAGATTCACAGGGTGTTATGAAAAAGAGAGGCCACACATGATGCCTCGAAGTTTGGAAGATGCGTGAAGGACAACGCATTCCTATTCCCATCAACACTAAAGGACAACCCGTTGGTGACAATGTTAACAAGTTGACAAACTTCCTTAGGACTATAGCCCGCAATGGGGAATATGCACCCCTTACATTTACTGATTGGAGGGCAGTGCCGAATAAGAAGAATGATGATATGATGGAACTTGTTATAGTAATGGTGACAATGCTTTGTTCATTTTTTCATTTTTTGTTCATTATGTGATTTTCTGGTTTTAACATGTGATGCAGTCCAAGTTTGAATTTGACACGGATGCAAAGAAGTGGGTGTTACAATCAATTGGTAGAAAATGGAAGGATTGAAAATGTGAACTGAAAAAACTCCACTATTCTCCTCATGAGACTGACGAGGAGCGGCTCGCGGACCTTGGTAAGCGGGTCAAAGAGGATCATGGAAGGCACTCGTTCAATTTTGGAATTCGAAGAGGGGAAGGTATGTTGATGAGTAAATATTGATTGCTTTATATTTTAGAATTACACAATAATCTTTCGTTGATATCTTATAATTTACTCTATCTATGTATTCACATATAGGCTCGTACTAAGACAAATTTAGAGAATCGAAAAAGGCAATTAATCGGTCACTACAGCTCAAAGAGCTTTGCACGGATACGTGAGGAAGAGGTAAATTTTCTTAATCACTCAATCAACCATGTTGGTCTATTTCTTATATATAACTTGTTTACATAATGATAGAGGAAGAAAACGGCTAGTGGCGAGGATCCAAGCCAGGCAGATGTGTTTATATTGACCCATACATGCAAGAGTGGTAGGCCTGTGGATGAGGCTTCATTAAGAGTAATGGTATGTCTATGCATCTAATTATTATGTTTTATACTTGAAAAAAAAACAATTCTCTCATTTATCATTGTACAATCTAAATCGATATTTTTTCTATTGCAGGAACAACTTAATGAACAAATTTCCAAGCAGCCCGAGACCTCACAGAATAGCACAGGAAGGAATAACTTGTTCTCTCAAGTAATGGGAAAAGATCGACATGGCCAAGTCCACACTTATGGGTTAGGCCCCACTCCGACTGATTTGTGGGGAACAACACCTAGCCAACAAAGAATTGCCTCCATTTGCTCGAGTAGAAATGAAGAATATGAGGGACTGTAAATTGAAGTATCATCCCTAAAATCGGAAGTATCATCTATAAAATCGGAAGTATCATCCCTAAAATTGGAATTTTCATCTTTTAAAGAATCAGTGGCGCAACTGATATCCTCTAGGACAAATCTGAAATCCACAGTATCAGATAATTCAGCTAATATCAACCCAAACCAACCGGCCTCATCATCAAGCCAGGTAATTATATGATATATATTCATATATTTACATGTGTATTATGTCCTATATTATATAGAGTTTAGTCGGTATATGATGATTGAAATTGATTTATAATTTGTAGGGATACTTAGCGAAAAAGGGAAAGACTACGACTTGCAATAGTACCGGGGTAAATTTTCACACCAATTGAATAGTTCTTTTATTATGTTTTGAGATTATTGTGTTCTTAATTAGATGTGGTATACAAATGATGCAATTTATTGCGTTAAATAGTAAATTTTATTTGTAGGACATGATCGAAGTTCTTCTTACTAGTGTTCGTGGGGTTACTGTTGCTAGAGGAATTGTCTTGAGTAAGGATCCGCTCACAAAAGTAGGCGGGTTCCCACTTGGAAATGGTTTTTGGGAAGTATATATTCAGGTATCAATTGTACGTGAAGAAACTTTGATGAGACCCTATGGACAATATAGAACAATTGGGGATGCGGCTGGAACAAGTAATTTTTGTCTTGATTGTTGTTGTTTGGTAAGATTTTTATTTTTTTTTTTTTTTTTTTTTTTTTTTTTTTTTTGCATATACAATAGAACTTCTTATATAAGACTTTGATGAGACTAATTTCTTTTTGTTATTTTGTTTTGTAGGTTGTGACAATCCACTAGTTCTCTGAGGCCTGGGATTGTGCTTCATGTGTCAGTGGGTTTAATGTGATATTAACTACTAGCTTGTTCCACTATGGATTGAGCTAAATGGAGGGATCTCTCCCCTTCTCTCTCTCTCTCTCTCGTTATTTTTGAAAACAAAAAAAAAATGATTTTGGCAGTTGGTTGTGACAGCTATGTTTGTTTCATGTTAGTATTTGCTTGACATATTTGTGGTGGGATTCCGTCGCTATGTTCTTGAAATATTTAGTAGTTTTGCTTGACTAATCTACAGAGATTTATGTTGTGATTTGTTTAAAAACTAGTTTTTTCATATTCTTATGCATAAATGGAAGGTACACATATTTTTATTATGATTTGTTTTGATTTTTTTCTCTGCTTGTGCGTAAAATGTTCTGATTTAAATATTAAGAACTACGTAGTGGCTTGATCCCAATCTTCCGAACATTGTGTACGTAGGCAGCCGTTCATACTCAACCGTATCGGTGTAGCCACAAATTTTTTTTTTTCCCCTTCTTATAGTGTAGATGCATTTTCATCATGACTACTTGGTAGTAAGAGTGAGGTGGATGTAAGTTCTCAAAACCTTAAATTAATCAGTGACTTTCATAAATTTGTGCCTATATCTTCTATTTTAACTACCTGATGTAACATGTATAAATTTGAGCATGATTGCCACGTTTCCGAAACTGCATATGTGCCATTTTTCTCTTTAAACTTCCCTTTTTTTAAAAAAAATGAGACGAACTATCTGTTAAAGCTTTGTCTACCTGTTTCAGTTTAAATAATTTGCTGAAGAATGTACAGTTAAGGTGTGTTTTTCTTGGAGAGCCATTGTTTCATGCTCTGTTTGGGCTTTTCATGCGGCATTCTCACTTCCTTTGTATTCCACTTTAGGTGTCATTCATGTTGAGCTTGCATAACCATTTTTTGATGGGTTACATGATTGGTGTTTCTTGCAACTCAAATCACTATTTGTTTTAGTATTTTATTGAAAATGGTGTCTTAGTGGACAATATTTTAAGAGTATATATTATACATCTAAAATGTAAATATATATTAATATATTTGTATAAGAATGCAATATTTAAATTCTGGTGAGTTTTTCAAAATCTTGTGATTTTATCAGGAGATTTTTTAAAAAAATTCATATTTTTGCACTGACTGAAACCATAAAATCCTCTGTGTATTTGTTCTTTCTCAGCATTTAATTATGCTTTGAGGTTGTATAAAATATATTTTTAGTCATGTGATATTAAATCCTGGCTAGAGCTTGACCTTTGAAAGCTTTTAGCTGTCGGCCAGTGATGATATCCGTTTACCAAAATACCATCTTTCGGGACTGAATGGCATTGAAGCCTTGCTGTTATTCTGCAATTCTGAGGCCTATGAATTGATTGATTGTAATGCTTTTCTTAAGTATTTTATTTTCCCAATAAAAGACTTGATTGATCGGTTTGAACACTCTTTAGAGCTTGGTTCTGTTGGCCGGTGATGATATCCAATTACCAAAACACCATCTTTCGGGACTGAATGGCTTTTGAAGCCTTGCTGTTATTCTGCAATTCTGAGGCCTTTGAATTTATTGATTGTAAAGCTCGTAATATAGTTTATGTTTCGTTAATTTCCAATATGTTTGATTAGTTAGTTTGAAACATCTAGCCCTTTGTGGATGCTAGTGTGTTAGTAAAACACTGTTTTGTTGTTTTTTCCCCTCATGGTCATCTGATGACCCTGGGAAGCTTTTTTGCTTGTGACAGATCTTATTAGGAAACTAATAAGCAATGGGAAGCAACTTGATGCTGTTAACTATGCATATGCCTTCAATGTTGTGGGGGAGTTCCCTCCTGTGCCTCTTCTTAAGGCCTACTAGAAGGAATCAAAGAAGGTAGCCCAAGAGGTCCGGAAAAAGGGAAATGGCTCCCTTCAGGCACAAGTATTGCATTTTTCTTTCTAGGCACATGCCATGTTTTTAAACTTTAAGTGTATGTACTGAGATTGCACAACACCCTGGATGCATCTTCAACAGAATGAGGCCATTGCTAAAGAACTTGCTGCATTGAGAGCAATAATCAAATGCATTGAAGAGCACAATCTCCAATCTGAGTACTTGCCAGAAGGCCTTGAAAAGCGTATTGCTCAGTTGGAAAAGCAGAAGGCAGATAGGAAGTGACTGGCTCCGACAATCCCAAAGACCCAGCAACAGCAGGCTGCAAGCAAGCGTCCCCGACCAGCTTTGGTGGGTGCAGCTGGCCCCACCACTCTAACTGCACCCCTGGTTGCACAAATTAACCAACAACCATAGCATTCGTCAATCCCAAAGACAATTTCTCCAATATATGCTATTGATCAAAGGAATAAGGTTGTGTTTAAATGCAATGTGATAGTTGCAACAAATTCTATAGACAGGAAATGACGAAGGGTTTATGCCTTCACATCTCGTCCTAAGTGCACCACTGACATGGTTGCTCATGGTCGAGCAGGGTTGAACTGAGTGGTCCAGGTTTTGAAACCTGCATGGAAGGTTTCTTCTGAAGCTTGATTTGCTGAACTTACATTCATCAGCTACAACTAAGTTTAAATTTTTCTTATTGCCGTTATAGGTTGCTAAATGCAGATGGCATTTTCTTCGTTGGTTGATAAATGTAGATGGCATTTTGCTTCATAGGTTGCTAAATGCAGATGACATTTTCTTTCTTTTCCCTGCTTAAATCTCTAATTTTCTTTTGCAAGTAAGCTGCCTATGAGTTGTGATCCCAAAGCCATGAAACAGAGTCACGTTCAATCACAGTAATGTCTGGAGTGTTTTGTATTTTCAGCAACTCAATTCTCTATGACTGTGAAGAGTATGAGAAAATACCCAAGTGGACAAGAAATTATAGGTCCTGTTTATATGAATCATGGACAAGAAATTAAGCTTATTTGCTTATTTGACTGTTAGATTGGTGGATATTTAGGGGGCGTTTGGATCGTAAGTTACTTTAGATAAGCTACTTACATTTTCTGTTTTCCATTCTGCCCTTACTTTACATAAGACCTCTTACTGTTTATCTCTTTCAACATAAGTAGGACGTAGAAGAATTTGGAAAGTGAGGACTTTGCCAAGAAAGTGAGGACTTTGCCAAGATTATTATTATTATTATTATTTTATTTTATTTTTATCACATAATGTTGTTTGTAGATTGTTAAGATCTACTTGAATAAGGAGGTTGATTGTTCTATCTTCATGATTTTGCTTTTACTTCTCCAGGATACACACATTTCATTATTTTTTGTCTATTAATTAGAGTTGGATTGCTAATAAGGTTGATACCATACAGAGCCTAGTAGAATTTCCTTATTGGATAAGATTGGATTGGGATCAGACCTCCTAATGCAATGTTAATCTATTATTGTTTGTTTACCTTTTTAGTGTTACCATTTACAGACCTCCTAACTGGATTAGTTGAAAGTTTTCACTGCATAAATGTTAATAAAATTGATACTTTGTAAAGAAATTTGATATAATTGACATAATTAGTGTTTCTTCCTGTTGCTTGTGATGTCACTTTAGTGAAAT
The DNA here is from genome assembly GCA_030180095.1 of Magnolia changhungtana. Taxonomy (NCBI): domain Eukaryota; kingdom Viridiplantae; phylum Streptophyta; class Magnoliopsida; order Magnoliales; family Magnoliaceae; genus Magnolia; species Magnolia changhungtana. The sequence goes on from JASAUF010000076.1 coordinate 4,356,122, forward strand.
CCATATCTAGATAATTAGATAATTAGATGTAGCTATGTCTGGTAATATATAGTATACTGGAGCTTGTCATGACCAATTGTGCTTGTGAAAATTTCAGGGAATTCCACAAATTATTTTGTTGATGATATATTGTTTTATCAGACCAACTGTTTTTGTTTTTCCTGAAAATTGGTCTCTGATTTCTTTCATTTCTGATGTTTGGTGCTTTTCATCTGTCGATTCGAATTTATAAAAGTCACTGCTAGATTTCAATCTTCTTATCCTTTCATCTCTTTTTTGCATGAAAGGAGAAAAACCCATAATTCATGTAAAAGTAAGGGGTTCTATTTGCTTTGCTTGACAAACAGCCTATGAAGATTTTCAAAGAGGAAGCTGCAAGGTATCTTCAATGAGTAATTCAATAATTCCCTCAATTTTGAGACTCCGACCAAGAATGGTTCTTCACGGTTGCCATGCCATTGTTTTTTTTTTTTTTTTTCAGTTGATAATTGGATACTTCATGGCTGTTTTTGCATATCTTTTGTAGCCATGGTCACAAAAATACCATGCTCTATGTCAAGGGGAATCAAAATGGTGACTGGGTGCTAACTGCCTCTAAGGATCAAATCATTAAGGTTTGTGTTACTGCCACTACTAAAGCCATTATTTGTTGCTACCTTGATTAAGATTTTTTCCCCCATCTTTTCATCCTTTCCAAATCATGTTTTCTCTCATTCTTTTCTTTTAAGGGAACTATATTTTATAGTTCTTGTAACCAACTGTTCTGTGGATTTTTAAATTATTTTTTTTTATATAGGATTTATGTTGGCATTATCCATAAATTTTGTTAGCTAGAACTTTATTTTACCAAATTGTTTCATTTTTATGGATATTTCTGCATCTAAGATTCTTATTACTAGGAAATTTGCACTAATCTAAAATTATACTTTTAGTACTATTTATATATTATTGTTGCTTCATGACCTCCCATTTGAAATGCATTATTGTTTTATGATGAGCCTCTTGGTTAGGAGACTTGATGCAATTTGCCAATGCAAATGTCCAATATGACCCAAACTCGGGTTGGGTAAGTCGGGTTCAGTTTTATGAGATTTACTTTGGTTCATGAAGTATGGATTCTTTGCAAAATGTTTCATTGTTTTTGTAGAACACTTTCTGACAAATGATTCTTTTTGTATTCAATGCGTGGGCCAAATAAAATCCTCTTTTAAATTGAATGTGAATTTAAGAAGGTTACAAAAGATCTGCTCATACTATAAAATTATGAGTTTGACCCTTGACTCATGACTTTTTTTTCCTTTTTAAACAGTTGCCACTACAACAAAATGGGGCTTAGCCGACCGATGGGCTTACCCTTTACCTGCGGCCAGTTTTAATGGCTGTGGGCAAAGGGTCCCTTTATATTTTTTTTAAAAAAATTCCCTAGCCATTTGCGTCATATCTCCCTTTCTCTGCCTCTCGCTCTCCTCTCCCTCCCTCTCCCTCTCGCATGCTTTCCTCTCTCTCTCTCTCTCTCTCTCTCTCTCTCTCTCTCTCTCTCTCTCGCTCTCACTCTCGCGTGCTCTCCCTCTCCATCTCCCTCCCTCTCTTTGCCTCTTCGGCCCTCTCCCTCTTGCGCGCTCTCCCTTTCCCTCTCCCTTTCTCTGCCAACGAAGAACTCAAAGTAGAAATGAAGAATATGAGGGACTGCAGAAAGTGAGGCTTTTGAAGGTACGAGGCATAATTGAGCTATTTGAGGTGAGATGCCTTGAGGCTTTCCGATGCTTAAGCCTCAAATTAAATAGAAAGTAAAAAAGGTAAATCATACATGTTAAGGAAATGTTTGGTTGGATGAACAAAAATGTTGTTTCTTGTGATTGAGCATCATGCAATTCTAAATTCAGCTCTTCCAAGTTATTCCTTCCTGTGGATTCCACCATTTCTCTATGCTTTTTTTTTTTTTTTTCAATTCTTTTCTTTTGTTTTTAATGTTTCTAAATCACCTACCACTGTTTATTCAGTTATACCAATGACATTTTCTAGCCTTCAGCTAATTTTTGATATTGTAACTCAGATTATCCATACTGAAGCATACATTGAGGCGTCAAAAGTGAAATCTGCTGCTGCTTGCTTGTCGTGCGTATGTTATAATTGTTTTTTTTTCCTTCTCTTTTTTTTTCTCGCATCATCTAGTTGGTTCCATGAAATATAAGTGATGTTAAGTTGCAATAACTATACATATTCGCCACCACCAAATAAATAATTACTGACTTTATGCATAATTAATTGTTTATTCTATCTTCTTTTATGACTTCTTCCTTGTGGAATCCGTGATCCATTTGCCTTGTTTAGAAGTCAGTATTTCAAGACATTGCACGCAACAGAGAAGGTAATTCCCATTCTTTGTTAATCACAAGTATATAGCTAGAATTGAGATCTAGAGTTGTGATGAATGCTCCATATGCAGTGAACCGATTCTTGTGCGTTTCATGTAGGCTTTGTGCTAAGCAAAGAAGTCGACATTATGCTTGCTTCTACTGATTGTGTGTAATCCATACACAAGGATCGTGTTTCTTGCACCTTTAAGGTCGAGTAAACCCCTAAGCAAGAATCCGTCTTCAATGCCAATCACCGGTTTCGTCTATTTGTCGTCGCCATGCGACTCATATGTCAACCAGAGTGACTCTCTACCGCTTTTGTTCTTTAAATCAGACCCTTGACAATACTTTTGCTTCCAATTTACCTCGCTTTTTGGCTCATGCCCTAAAATGAGATAGTAACATAGATCATACACATATATTATTGTGAGACTCACAAATTTTAATGGTACTAAATAATTTTTCATTTCATACATTTGGACATTATTTTCAAGGCCTAATTAGGTAGTTACTTTTCTTTCAAACAAACATCTTTCAAAATTCATTATCAGCTATTTACCCCCATTTATGACTGCAATTGAAAGAACAAACAACGCCTACATCACCATGCAAATTGGTAATCCAAATAGTCCCTCAGTGTAATTTCCTAACACTTACCACCAACCTTAAAAAAATAAAAAAGAGAGAGTCCATTTTGACTGTCTCCTCATTCATGCCACTAATCATAAGCTACGGTGCAAAGAACCCATTTATATTATATAAAAATAAGAAAAAATACAAATCTACTATAAAAATCTCTACAATCTTGTACGTTGAATCGTTGGCCATGCTTTTATTCCATAGCTCTAAAAACCCAACAAAAGAAATTAGAGAAAAAATATAATTACAGCTTTATGCTATTTTGTTTTGCAGGTTTTAGGCATGGATGAATGGGAGCTATAGATCGATTGATTTTTTTTATTTTTTAATTTTGAAACTATTTGATTTATTATTATAAATATTATTCGCGGCAGTTCGATGCATGTGAAAGGGCCACATAGGCATGTATTTTTTTTTTCAATTATTATTACAAACTGAATGTTTGCAATCTAATGAGCCTGTACATCCGAAACTGCAGGCAACATGAAGCTGCCATAGGCAATGGAAAAGAAAGCTTAACCATACGATTTTCATATTTGAATTTGGACCGTTAAACTTGCTTTTTTAACTGTTGATTTGACAGCCCCGCTGGTTGGACGGACTAGATCTTCTGATTTTATCTGGTTAGTTTCTGTGACATGCTCTTTCCTTCATGGACCCACCATTTGAATGGTCTAGATTACATGCACGCTTTGTTGGCTGTATCAGTCGTTTGTAAGCAGTTGCATGTGATTAACCCATATTATCATCATGTTAACCTTGCCCAAGTACCCGGGTGGGATGGGCTTTCTGATTGTTTGGCAGAAGTTCAACGACTAGCTATTTATCTAAATCAACACTCCTTTATTCAAGTTCAGATCCAGTCCATTGTGTCTGGGGTTAAGTGTTCAATCATACACATGGAATGTAACACAAAAGTCCAAGTTAATTATTTTATTTTTTTTTAAAATAAAAATATTTGATTGTTTGAATCAAGTCCAACCATTGTAGATGCACTTAAAGTAGGCCTACCAGATCTATGATTCAACTGCATGAACAAAAAAAAAAAAGGTACAAAAGAAAATGACACAACCCATGCTTAGACAGAGACATATGCACATTCTAATGCATCTCCATCATCCCTTCAAAGAGAAAAGACACCTGTCGGTGAATCCTACATGCAGCGGCGGCTAGGACAACCGCCAATAAATCCCGCATGTCATGGCGGCTTGCACAATCGCCAATAAAGGGAGCACGACCGTCGGTAAAGCCTTTACCAACCGAGGCTTCGCCGGCTGTTAGCGAACTGCGGGAAAAGGCTTTGCCGGCGGTTTTGACCGCCGGTAAAGGCCAGTTTTCTTGTAGTGTACTCACATTCGTATGGAGTTTTTCCTTTTTTGTGTATAGCTTGAGCTTATATGATAGGTGGGGCATGACATTTTTGCCAGATCCTTCCTGAATGGCTGTACAGTTTCTCGGTCAATGAAATTTTGTCGCTACCGTCCACTTTCCTTTAAAAACAGAAAAAAAGAAACAAAGCTTGTAACATTTTTACAGATAGTGAAAAGTTAAAAGGTGAAAATGCCATGTGGCATGGGTTAATTAAGTGTTGGTCACATGGCACCATTTGATTGGCTAGGGGATCGTAAAACTTATAATTTCACTGAAAAATGGGAGGAAAAAAGTGACTAAACATTCAGCGGAAATCTAAATTCTTTTATACTCAAAGTTGCCTAAATCTGGATGCACATCAGCTTATGATCTGCGGCTGCGCAACATTTTAGAAGCCCGATTGACTTTTGCTGGGTATTAGAAATTCGATTTCTGCTAAGCTACTCTCACCCATTTTATTATGGTTCAGTAGCTTCTAATTGCTTGAAAGGTGTGTGAAAATCTAAATTTCCGCCGCACACGGTGGTAATTATAGCCAATTTTTACTGTTAAGAAGGATTGAGTTGTAGAGCTGTTTGGATCCCTGGTTTGCAATGTGATGTGCTGCATTACTGTAATGATGACAAAATGCAATACTTGTCTCCAAGTACCACAGTGTTTTGACTATCAATGTCAGTGGTTGGATACCACTATTTCTTTGAGAACCAAACACACTATTTCTTTGTGAACCAAACACTGTAATTGCATATGGTTACGGTTGGATAATGAATGAATTGAATACCAACTACACTTAAAAAAATATGATAGTCCAAAGACATTAAATGTAATTACGACAACCATTGATCGAACTTAGGCAAAAGGGACTCTACCAGCACAACAATCTAAGGGAGCACGCTACCAGTCCAGGGTATCAGCTGACTGTGTCAGACCCTGACCGTGGGGCCCAGTCTCATGTATGTCTACTTCATCCATGCCGTCCATCTGTTTTGTACTCTCATATTATGGGATTTGGTCCAAAAAATTATCCACCCTTAGAGGGCCATTTGAAGAAAGATGAATAACATCTAGAGGGCCATTTGATCACTGGCCTTCATTATGGAAAATCAAGATTGTTGGCACAAATATAGGTCCAGTCGACAATTTATAAATGTATTTGTTAGGGCTGATCATGGGTTTCTTATGACTCCAAATAACACTTTTGTTAGGTAATCAGGACCATCCCATCCATAGCTTGGAAAACGGATGGCTATAGAAAATAAATCCAAAACCATCCAACTAGTGTAATTTTTTACGGTAGCCCCAGAAACATGTTACAGACTTTAATAGACAGTTCAGATCGAACGATCAAATTGTTAAAGAAAATAGATAGAACTAGGAGATTGTAACTAAAATGAGATAACTCATTTTTAAGTGACAAACAATCAGGGCCTTAGGTGTTTGTTGGAGTCTTTAAGTTGTGGTTAAACCAGTTGCATGTGTCCTTTAAGCCTGGATTTTTCCATAGTGGGACAAACAGAATAAAATCAGTAGATTAGTGGGATTTGAACTTAGACATTCTCCGTTAGAAAGGGGTGGCCCACCAACTTGACTGCTAGTATCTGGCTGGTAACAATGCCCTATGTCGATTCGAGTGCAAGATCACCAAACGTTCCATCATACCAAATTCTTGTATCTTGTGAGAGCAAGATCGGAATCCAAAGTGATAACTGATCTTAATCCATAAGGTATCCAGAAAGAGACCTTTATTGGAAGAAAAACAATTGGGCACCTCATCCCAACGTACCTACCAGGTTATAACTTTCACCGACATGAGATCAACGACTTAAAGTGCATGAAATCGACACCGTCTATCAGCTACACCAACTCTTCTTAGGCCTTGATCCCATAAATCAGGATGATTCAACACTTCATCAGTGAGCTACCCACCAAAATATACCGAAATCCTCTAAATTCACGTGGGATGGTCCACCTGAATTTTGTCATGCTGTCATTTTTGGAGTATTCTTTCATACAGCTAGATGAGGCACATCTGGTGAATGAATTGGATGGCATATAAATACTGTGGTGGGTCCTACATAAAACTAATTATTGGCATTTCATCTCAGATTTGCATACCTGAGATTTGCATAATCATGACTTTTGGTTTTAATGGTTAAAATTAGGTAGTTTACCTGAAGGATGGGGTGGATCTTATGAGATCTCCACACAAGGGGCTCTTGGTCTGCCAATGTAATGCTGGCATTTACCTATGCGAGTTACCCAGTGCGGGCTATTATTAGAAATAGATACACTCTTAGCTGCGTTTATATATCTCATGGTTATGGCTGTCCATGAGCTTGGCTTGGACGCGGATTCCCTGCGAAAGTCTTTCTCAGGAACCTGCGACGGGAAGTTTCGGTGGGACTCACCGTGATGTTTATGGGAAATCCACCACGTCCATCAGTTTTGAAAGATTATTTTAGTGGATGGACCCAAAAATGTTCTAAATCCAAGACTCAAGCGAGCCGTACATCAGGTAAACGTGTGTAGGTAAATTCCTACCGTTGAAACCTTCTTGGGGTCCGCCGTTTTATTAATATACCATCCATACCATTCATAAAGTAATTCCTACTAGGATGAACTGAAAACATAAAAAATATCCTGATTCAAATCTTCTGTGGCCCCATGCGTGTTTCAACAGTGGACATTCAATCCTCTGTTGTGTGGCCCATATGAGATTTGTATTTCCGTTGCGTATGATCCCATGTCTTAACATGATCTTGCAAAACTGATGGACGTGTTGGATTTCCCATAAACATCACAGTGGGCCCCACCTTTGTTTGCAGTATCGGTCAGAGGGCTGGGCTCGGACTTAAAATTCAGGCCTGTTTTCTCAACAGGCTGGGTTTGGAGAAAGGGTTTGGACTTTGTCGAACAGCCCAACAGCCTTTGTCTGCAAGAGCAATTTTGTAATATATACAATATCAGAAAATTCTAACTTACTTTTCATGTTGTTATTTCAATCCATGCTTTAACTGGACCAACCCTAAGCTCAAGCTCCGGCTTAGAATAAACAATTCCAGCTATGCTCAGGTTAGACTATTTTGACTCGTCCTGGGCTCAAACCTGTCTTGGGCCTATGTTGAACAATGTCGGCCTGGCTTGCCTAGATCTTGGCCTGGTCCAAACCTGGCACGTTGACAGCCCTACACATGGGCAAATTGTGATTTTGGAATTTCTACCATTAGTAAAACCTCCAAAAATTAAGGAATTGGATCATTGGATGCCTCTAAATTCACTTGGTGTGGTCCACCTGAATTTTGCAATGGCTCGTTCTTTGACATGTTCCTTCATCCTGGTGCGGTGTGTTTGGTAAATTGATTGGATGGAATATATAAAACATAGTGGTCTCAAAAAATAGCGTGAAAGATTTTCATTGATTGGAGCGCGCAGCTATCCCTTGTTGTGTGGCCCTCGTGAGTTTTCGATCATGATGATTTTTGGCAGCCTAACATCGAAGGCCGCACCTAATATATAGGGTGAGCATGATGTACTCATCATGGTGGGCCCCACAAGGAAAACAGCACTGTAATCAATCATTTTCTGTATAAATGTGTCTATTCACACACATAGGGAACAATCCTTATACAGTTATGGGCTGATACTTCCGTATGTTCGTAATGTGTGGGATCCACTGTGATGCCATGTGTGCCCTAGCTCGAAAATCTTAAGTGGACCCCAAAGGAACAGTGAGGGACGTTGGGGAGAGGGACGCCCATCATAGAAACTTTGGGACGCTCTGTGGATGACCCAGTCACTAGACGTGGGTCCCATTATCTGGAAGTATGCTACCCAATCCAGTCATTATACGTGGGTCCCATCATCTTGTGTATATGCCCATCCAACCTAGTCGTTAGTGGCAACCCACTAGTATGTAGGACACTCCAACAACCAGGTAGACCCAAAACTCAGGTGAGTCAAACCACATGAATTTTGTTAGTCTTATGAGTGACTTTACATATTCCCAGTGGTGTGGCCAACCCGAGTTCTGGCAGATTACTAGGATGCACCGTGATATGAGGAGGTGCACCCGATGCACAACTTGTATTCCACACACATACCATGGTGTAATGCAGGGGCATTTTCATACCGAGCTCAAGTGGAGTGACATGTAGGATGTAGGGGCACACTCGGGGTTAACGGCCTGTGTGAGGTGAGTGGCTCATGTGAGACGGTACCCATATAATTTGGGGCCCATGAGAGGGGTTTGGCTGATGCCCTAACCCATGGGATATGGGCATGTGCTATGAGATAAAGAGATTAATTTGCCATATTCTATGAATTTGAACTTTTAGAGCATGTGGCTAATTATCTTGCATCACAGTGAATTCCACAAAAGCTGAAACTTAGTACGTTAGACTAGGTTACATTCAGTGACTATTGGTTGGACCAAATCACATGCATGTAGACTTTGATGATTTACACACAACAAGGTAACTATTTCATTAGCTAATTTCTTGAAATACCAAGTTAATTAATTGAGTATTTCCCGTAGTAGTAAAATAAGAGAAACCTCTCTATGATAATGTAAATCTTACCATGCGTGGAAAGGGAAACATAGATGATTAAGAGAATCTTGAAATCACTCCCTCACTTTTCTCTCCACAAACAAAGCATCAAACCCTAATAATCACATCATGGGTCTCTTTTTTCCTGCTTTCTCCTGTTTCATCTTCCCCTCTCACCTCTCAATAAAGCTAAAGGCAATATTGATCAGAAAAGGATAAGGAGACAAAGCGCACAAACACACACCCAAAACACCTTTACATTACACATAATTAAAATGCATTGTATAAGAAGTATGTTCCATGAAAGCTTTGAAACAAGTTTCTTTCTCATGTCTATTAACACATCTTCTACAATTCATGCAATGAAATCACAGCAACATGGAAATAAAACAATTTTCTATTCATGGGTCATTCACTTCTACAGATAAGAATGCCATACATTCACCCAAAGTGGGCCATCCAATTACAGCTATAGCTTCAGATCTAAATCTAGTTCTTGTGCATCCCTTGTGTCGGAGTTCTGACTGGTTGATCCCATTGAATCGCACCGATCCTGCCTTCTCTTCTTTTGCGTTGAATCCTACAATACGATGGTTAATGACTTTCAGTCAGGTCTTACAAAGAACATATGATCAGGGAGAAAATGATGTTAGAATTACATTTGGAAGAGAGTTCTTGATCCAACCTCAGTGCGTAGCGCCAGGAATTGCCGTGTCACATTTGCTTGTGCTGCTTGGGGCTGTAAGACACTGCTGGTTTGATTCCATGTAGTTCTAACGAAATTCACAATATTAGAATTTTATATTTGTAGTAATCTAGCTAGAGTTCAAAGCTGTTTTTAGATATTTCATTACAATCCTTGTGTAAAATGAGGAAGTATGTTAAGCACACGAAAGTACCTTGGTATGGCACCAGAGTGGGAGTCTCCATATCTGATGTCTGTTGTTTCCATGTCTCCAAAGCTCATCTAAAACCATGTAAAAACCATGTTGCAACTGAATAAACAAAAGATAAGAAAAAGAAGAAAATTCAAAATTTCCAACTATCTCATCTTGCAATGCTTCTTTCACTCGCATGAGAAAGCCTGACCCATAGGCAGTGAATTTGTTAAGGGAACCCACCAGAGCCGTTGCGAAAACGAGTCTTCATAGAGCAATTTTCATTGCTTATGGACCAAACCTGATTGATCTCACCATGACCAGGGTGAAAAGTAAGCGGAGGTTTGAATATTGTTAATGAACCTGCTTTATAATTCGCTAACCGTATCTGATCAGATATTTCTAAAAAGCATGAGATAACAAGTTATGGAATCTGTGGATCTATTGCTTTTTAAAGACGATTGTTTGGGTCTTTTTCAAATTGATTTAACGGTAAAATACAACAATGTATGTATCTAGTGAATAGTTGCTTCCAAGAGAATCCACCCTAGATTGAAATCTTTATATCATTTTGTCACATGAATATGTCATGTCAACTTGTTACACTATGCATCCAAAAAGAACTGTGCAGATCCGAACAAAACCCATGTGGTGGATTTTTTCCCTTGCCTGCGAAATTCATATCTGGCATGACTAGGATGGCAGCAGACTACATCTGAGATCTGAGACATGAAACACGTCATCCAAAACCCATGAAGTTTCTTCCTTCTTTCTTTCTTTCTAATTTTAATATACTTGAATCATGTCCCACATACCATGATGTTGGAATTAAACCCAAATGAAGATGATGGTGTAGCTGATGATGATGGTGGTGCAAATGCCATTTCCATTGGATAATAAAATCCAAACAACCATCTAACCAAAAAGAAAAGAAAAGAAAAGAAATCCAAAATCAAAATGAAAATGAAAAAGTAGAAGACCTGATTGAGATTGGTGTGGGGTGGACCATGAAGGGAGGGAAGATAACAACCGCCTATTTGGTTTTCTAATCTGAGCTTCTCTAGCTGTGCTACTCCAAGGCCTCTTTGAGGTTGCTTTGGTTTGTCTGAATTGCTTTTCTTCCCTTTTCTAGAAGACCCAGATCTTCCATCTCCTGAACTTGGGTCACCCAAATAGCTGTTGCTCATCTCTTCTTTCTCCTGCAATTCTCATCAAAACCAGCTTCTATCATAATAACATGCGAAAGCAGCTCAAAAATCACACATATCTAATATCCCCTTTTAAGGCTCTTGCACCAAAAGTAGTTGAGCTTTGCTGGATCCGATTGCAGAAGATTCAGTGCAATATTGGTATATGAGCTTTATGCTTTCATCTCTCTTTTGGTGATTTAAGGAGTTCGTAGTTTCGTGCTCTTTCTTTTTCTTTCCTAACGAAGTGGCGCCATGGTAATTTCTATGCACGTGGCAAACATGTGTGGTAATCTGGACTGTTGGTCAGGTGGGACACGACGCTGGTGGGCCATTTTTCAACAGTAGCGGGATTGGACAGTGGTAACCGTTTGTTCATAGGCCTACCTGGGGTAGAGAAACTGTTGATGTTCGACCTAGAAATTGGATGGTTGGAGACTGTCCAAAAACTGCGACTTTTAGCCTATACCCATATATTCGGAGGCCCACCAGATAAACGGTTATGATCGGCATTAGTACTGTTGGTAGGGAATCGCATGGAACTTGTACGACGCCAGCTGCATAATAGCTTTCTATTTGAAGCGGGTTCCTCCCTTCACAACGTTTGGAGGATAACTTCACCCTACAGCTGCATGTGCGGGGCCCACCGAGATATATACAAGACATCCACTCCGTCCATCATGTGAAGTCCCTTATTTTCTCCTTGATTCCAAAACTCAATGTGGGCCACACCACACCCCTAAAATCATGTGAGGTACTCATTTTATGAATGGATTGGATTGAATATGAAAAATACAGCGGGCTCCACACACACAATGCACAGTAGAAGAGGGTTTTAAATCCTGGAAAGTTGGCTTTGATACTGTAATCCAGACCACTGATTCGAACATGGGCGAGCTAGGATCTTCCAAACTGGGAGATCTTTTGGGCCAGGGCTCGCCCTTTGTGTGGGTCAGTCCCCAAAGGATCACCAATGGTCTGAATCACTTAACCACAAGATACAATAGTCCAAATTGAAACTGTGCATGACAGCAGATCGAGGATCATATGGTTCCTCATTAAAAAAAATATATAATAAGGGCAAATCATATCCCCCACAGATTATAGTTTCAACACATTTCCAGCTCAACGTGTCAAATCTTGTTATCTCTCGAGAAGTTAATTTCTCGACAATTATTGGGAAAATCTCGCCACGTACAAATAGATACGAGTCGTAATGGTCCAGGGATCGGGGCCGTTCATCTAGTGGCCCTCTGGTGATGGAGCACATCCAAATCTTCATTTGTGTCCTGATTTTTTGAGTTGCAAAACAGTTGACATTGCCAATTAGTGAACCATTGGACAGCTATGATAGACCGTACGTAAAATATACACATTAGATGGTTAGGATTGTCCAGACTCCAAGCACCCTGAGCATCCATTTACTGGATCCAAAGGTTAGATTCCCTCCAAGGGAGATGATATGGTGGATCCGGCCAAACCGAAATATGGTGGAGCCCTAGCCGGTCTAGCTAGGATCTAATATGCTAAGGAGGCTCTTATGCTAGCCTCCACCTATTGAAGTTAGAAAAACTGACCTTTTAAGTAAAAGATAAGTTATATTTTCACTACTTGTATAATTAATACTTGATCGATATGAGTGTACTTATAAATTTCGTTCTCTTCTAAAAAATTAAAGTTTGGCATGCATATGTCAAATAAAATTATTCATATTTATCACCCTATCATCCACATATGCATGGATTTAAATAAGTCTATCAATATATTATTTACATCTAAAGTGGAATTCACAATTTTAACTATTCTTAAAAAAAAAAAAATTTATTTATTTAAAGAAAGAAGACTTTTTTATATACGAACAGAGGATGAACAGTTGCAGTTTTTGAGGCTGACCTACAGTTTGGACTATTCATAAATACATATATACATATATTCTATTAACATATCAAAGTTCACACCTGAACCATAGCTCAACGGGCAGTCTGAGTGGAGATACCTCGTTTCAACACTTGAGGTCTTGGTATTGATCCCTGGCGGGGGTGGCTAACATGGAGTGTGTACTGACATGGGTGTGTACTAACAAGCTAACCTACCAAAAAAAAAAGAAAAAAGAACATATCAAAATTCTTCATGCTACAATACTTACTAATGCACGGAGTATATTCTACGTTACAAAAACGTATATTCCATATTCCATATAATAAAAAATGTCAAGAATGAACTAAGCTGGACTATTCATCATTGGTCCTATCCTAAGTGGGCCAAACATCAGGACTAGATTTCAAGCTCTACCCCAACCCTCAGGCTAAGTTTAGGAGCCTGAGGCTTGGCCTTCTAAGGGTGTGTACTGACATGGGTGTGTACTAACAAGCTAACCTACCAAAAAAAAAAGAAAAAAGAACATATCAAAATTCTTCATGCTACAATACTTACTAATGCACGGAGTATATTCTACGTTACAAAAACGTATATTCCATATTCCATATAATAAAAAATGTCAAGAATGAACTAAGCTGGACTATTCATCATTGGTCCTATCCTAAGTGGGCCAAACATCAGGACTAGATTTCAAGCTCTACCCCAACCCTCAGGCTAAGTTTAGGAGCCTGAGGCTTGGCCTTCTAAGGCTGCACTGAGCAACTTAGCCCATTTTCACCCCTAGAGGCAACTCTTCACAGTAGAGTAGAGCTCAGGTGGAAAGGGTAATGAATCAATTGGGTCTACCAAAATCTAATTGACCCTAATTTCTGGATGAATAGCGTTTCTATAAATACATAGACATTCGATTGTTCCATCCAAAAGGTAAGATGCAAATACTCAATGGCTAGACATTCATGATCAAAAGGAATTGGAGAGAAGAGATCGATGGAGATATGATTGTCTGATCGGTGTGGATTTTTGAAAATGACACATCCATGGTAGACCCCAATAGATGGACGACCCAATTCATGCATATCCATCCAACGTATATGAGATGGCTCTACCATCGTCCATTTCTTTTAGCTCTACCATATCATCTACCATGCATGCTTTCAAATATCTTCCCATTTATATAATGCAAAACATGTGTACAAGATTGTAATAGCTCATTGGACCACATGCCATGGGCCATAGCACAAAATACAGGCCATGTACCCAATCTCAACTGCTTGATTTGAGGAAAACTAGACCATGGAATATGTTTTTGGGCCCTCTTTGACCTACCTTGTCATGCGTTTGATTGACTTGATTAATGGCCTCATGTACTGTATATGGTGGGTCCCACTGCATGAATCTGGGACGTGCCCTGCAATGATCTTCCACGAAGGCTCATTTTCAATTTCACGAAAAAGTCACGAGATTCAAGATGAACAATAAAACAGATCGCGGTATTTTGGCCCCGTCCTAGTTGCCATGCACCATATCAAATCAAGATGTTGAGCGCATGATTCGTGTGATTGTTTTATTGCGGCATCATTTGATACTCTGTCAGACTGTGACATTTGATACACAGGCACTCAGAAATTATAGGCATAGTATACATGAAATCAAAACAAGCCGATTGAACTGTTGGATCCACAGTTGCTAAGTCACAGTCCCCGTGTCAGATAGGTTGAACGATCCTAAACTCTTGATTTTTGGACACTTGTTTATTGAAACAGGACTAATGGTAGCTATTTATTTTTAAACCGTCCAATAAATGTCCACCAATCAAGTAGTCAGATAATCAAATGATTTTAATTTTTTGTTCATGGTACATCTGAACTGAGACCCATAATTTGGACAGTTCGATATGAATAATTATGCAACACGTATGCAATTTCTAAGTAAATTTTAAATTCCTGTGTATCATAGATCACGCTGTCAGAGTATCAAAGCTTTTCTAATTTTTAATGGGCGTAGATTCCTCATATATATATATATATATATATATATATATATATATATATATATATATATATATATATATTGCTAGCATGTGAACTCGGATATGACAGCAACATGAGCACGTCCACTCACTTGAAAGGCATGACCAAAAGTTTCAGTACAAATGCCATAGGTGCGGTTTGTCCGATATTGAATGGAATGTCACCATCTTCACGGAAGAATTCTACAATCTCCATATAAACCAAAACTAACTAATTGATATCATCATTCTCATAAGATACTTCACTACTCTTTGTTGAATAAGTGATTCTAATTTGAAGAATTTATAAACTCAACTTAGATGGGTAAGCTTCTAATTCTGGTGGCTTAATTCAAAACTCAACTAAAGTCCTCTATGGGATTAGCTGAGAGCAAGTCTCTCTCTTAGTAATAAAACTAACATGTAAGTTAATAATCCCAACTTCAGAAATAAGAGACTGAAAAATGATAATAAATTACATGCTTCACGATGGGGGCAGAGTAAATCAGCCGCCTTCGATGGATGGATGGCGAAACATGCTTTTATGGAAGCATGTTCAGTTAATGTTAGGCTTGGGCTACGCCTTTACAAAATTTGTATCACAGTCTTGGATTGAATTATCAAGCGGGCATTTGATCATTGTTAATTAGTATCCAGGAGACCTATTCAATTGGTAGAGTGAGATTGAAGATAACCTCGTTTCAACACTAAGGTCTTGGTATCGATTCCCAAGTGGGGTGTGTGCTAGCGTTTTAACCCCAAAAAAAGAAAAAGAAAAGAGGAAGATCTATTTGATTGGGAAGCCTGAAAAATGAATCCACCTCATGGTTCGATTGTTAATAAGACTAGGTGATTTTCTTGATGAATTATTTCAGTCTTTATGATCTGCTGATCATCTAACCAAAACAATGAGGTTCTCCAAAAAATCTGATGAGATTTTGATCTAAATTAAAGTATTGAATAACCATCAGTTTGGCTAGTTTTGTTTCAAGGGATGAACAAAAAGCAATAATTCCATGTGGAATCCTCCATGAATGGTGATGGGTGTGCCATAGCTATGTTAAGAGATTCAAAGTTTTCAAACTAGTTTCACCAGACTTGACCAGTACACTTTCTTTCTTCATAGCGTACCTATCCCGCCAGGCGAGCCAGCTTGAAAGTCCATTTTGACATCCGAAAATTCACACTCAAAGGATTCCTCAGGCTCCTAAGATTGTGTCAGAGCCACGTGCACTATTTGAAGGGAGGACCACCTTCTTGTGAGAGACACGGTCCAATGGTCCTAACGAGTCTGTCAATTTGCTTCAAAACGCTTATGATTGTAAGGCCCTACCCCGGTAAGTGCCAACACGCAAAATGACTTAGCTATCTAGCTTCAAAACGACAATATATTAAGACGTGCTAGTGCATGTAGCGCTTTTTTTAAAACATATGAGCCAGATCAAGAGCCCTCAGTATTAGAGAGAGGGATAGGGAGAAAGTCTTTGTCAGTAGTTCATTAGCTGTGCCTTTCTTTTCCATTGCCTAAGCACTTTCCAGTTCACGGTTCAGATCCTTTGGAGCTTAATTTTTCAACCGACATCATTCCTCAAGTTATTATAGATACATCTAACAACATCTAGGTATGGGATGAACTCTCTAATATACATTTGCCCAAGAGTCCAAAGCCCATGAACTTGATTGGCTGTATTTTCATCTATTGCATTTTAATGATTAGATGCCGTCCAAATGCATAACCATCACTTTGTAACCAAGCATCAAAAGTGGTAGATTAAGATAAGATTCATTCTCCATATCAAGATCTAGAGCTCATCAATGTTGAATCTATGATTGGTTGTAAAGAACTGGGGAAAAAAAGCCATCCGGCCCTACCAAATTAGGAATACAAGGACTTTTTGCAAAAGGCAGGGAAAAAAAAAAGAAGAATTATAACTATTGATCACCGACCCTTTTATAGTAACTTTGAATCAATAGGCCTCTCTTTTTTCTATTTTCTGATGAGGCGGCATATTCCTATGTCAAAGATACCCTTATCAGGGTGATTTGTATACTTTTTTCATTAAGTCTAGCAATTATCTAAATAGTGAGATGAAATACACAACCACCACACAACCTCCAACCAACGGATCATTACTCTATGTACTCCAAGCGGACATAGGCATCCTTTAGATTTGGACAATGATGATAAGGCATCGCACATCTTAATCCCAACTGGATATATATGTTGACTAATAAAGTAGTGAACCACATACACCCATAGTCCTCTCACAGAGTTCCAAATGATTTATACACAGTTGTATTTTAAAACCGTGTCATAAAATCAATAGTTACAAAATAATGAGCTCATCAACATACATCAATGCATGCATAAATGAATCTCAACTATATATATAGTGCCACTAGCAACAGAGAATTTTAACAATGCAATTAGTTGAAAGAGTAATAGACTTTGATATTACAAAGTACATTAGGACTATCGAACATGTTTAAGGGTACTAACACTCTATTTTTTTTTTTTTTTGAAACTGAGACTTCATTCATATCATCAACAAACTTACAGGAGAGGATTTCAGGCGCACACGGGCAGACAAAAAGAGTCCCAGTGCCGCCTATTGTGTAGCTATACAATAAAAAGGATGAGTGGAAAGAAAAAAAACCGGAAGGTTAGCTCTCTCTAACTGCTCCTATACCTGCTCTGTCAAGGAAACAGAGCCCCGGATCAGCCTAGGAAGAGCCCACTTATCTGTCCAAAAGGAGGCCTGATTTGTCGCTCCCAAACGAGCGAGCCCATCCGCTGGACCATTGATTTCCCTGGGATTGAGAGAAATGGAGATCATTGTCAAAGTACATGCGCTTATCAACTTATAGCTCAGATTTTAATTGCTCATTGTCACGAGCCACTCGGGGGCATTTGGATTTTTCCACCTCTCCCCTCTATCTTACTATTTTTTGTAGTTTGTATCATTTCTCTCTGTGTATTATGTATTTTTAACTATAAATCTTTTTTCCCCTTCCTTTATTTACATATCTTGCACGTGCTTTACCTACCAGTATCCACAAAGGCAATGGACACTAACAATGTAACAGATGACTTTAAAAAAACAAATGATCTTAACCGAATATTTGTGTTTCCATCTAAGGTTTAAGATCTTCCAACCTTGAAGATTGTAGAGGCAGACTGCTTTAACTGTTCATCTCATCAGATCAACGACTCGATCACAAAAATATGTCCTGATCCATGTGACTATTATCTACACTAATCTTGTATAAATGGTTTCCTTGAGGTAAATTAAAAAAAAAAAAAAAAAACAACCTCCATATTTTTCGTTATCCTTGGCTATTTTTGCCTATCTAATGCCTTCCGCTATTCTTATATTATTTATCTACTCTCTTTCTTTTTCTCTCTTCTAGCCTTTTTCTGCATTGGAAAGGCACCTTCGCTTGATTATCGATGGATTGATGTCGTTTTAAGCAAGTGTGGCCCACGTTGGGCTTAGCCAAGCTAACCAAGCATGTGTAGATGCACCAAGCAAGTGACTCACATGTGCCTATGCAGCATATGTTAGAGATTCAGAGCATTCATCAGATACACACCTCGGCGAATGTATTTGCGCCCAAAAATCAGGCTAGACTGTTCATTAGTTGGGCCACACATGCACGTTGGATGTGTACCATTGATTTTCTTCTTCTTCTTTCTTCTTTTTTTCCTTGTCCATTTTTTAAAGCAAACTAACCAGATTTTGAGCCAAGGAATATTGGATTTGATCGCCCACCTTCTGACATCCAGGATCTCACACACGTATGCCATTTTAACATGTGTCAGAGCTGCGAATAAGGTAATGTTTGTTAGGCTGGATTTGATGTACTAGTTTCATGGATGAGAAAAGGGAATTATATCCACCGGCTGGGTATGATGTTTGATATGCAGTCATCAAGAAATAGTACACGTGGCATATATAAACTCAAATTAACCCTACTAAACTGTGGAACCTACTGTTGCTAAGTTACAGTCCAAAAATCAGATTAGTTGAATAATCCTTATAGTTGATTCAGAGATATGTTTGTTTGAATAAGACCATTGGATATTTTTCATTTTAACCATCCAAAAATGTCCACCAATCCAATATTTAGAAAACCCAATAAAAGTAAGTTTTGGTTCTTAATACATCTAGGCTAACACACATAATTTAAACGGTTAATATAAATTAATTATATACTATGTATACAAATTTTAAGTAATTTGTAAGTGCTTGAGTATCATCCATTACCCTCTGCAGAGTATCGAAGTTTTTCTCGCTGGGAAAAGGAGCAACAGTATCTAAGAAGATTTTGGTCACATGAAAACGACTTCGTGCATCATTCCACACGATTCACAAGTATCCCTTGAAAAACGCTATGGTTTTAGCCCTCTTGACTGCTATTAAATTAAGGACGGCTGCTCTCTATGTACGTGGAAGGCCCATTTATCACAACTCCATCCATCACCCAAATCAACCACTAACGTGCTCACGTGACCCACCTATGAAAAAGTTGCAAGCCGTCCATTAGGTGAACCCGCATCATGTTTGTGTACTGTTTCAAGAATTAGGTTGGTCAACTATCCATCTAGAAGCTCCTGTACCATATTGCCAATGGACACGTTTTTTACTAGCTGGAGAGCCTCACGTCACGGTCCACAAGACAATGAGTTAGAAATTGATTTATTTTATTTTATTATTTTTTTTTTTTTGGACGGTTGTGGCCCACACCCAACGCGTGCCTTGATTGATATGACCCCTTATTGGTTGGGAATTCTAAATGAATAGTTAGGATCGTCGCGTGGTGAGGCACAAGTCACGGGTGGGATGGGCAAGCCTCCATGGGAGTAGAGAGAGAGAGAGGCGAAAGGCGTGCAAGCTACTCACATCAAAGATACGAACTTTAACGTATTGGAAATCGATCCTTTCTAATATACTTTGAAGATACAATTGACTATTCTCCAAAAAAAATAAAAAATGACTATTCTCCAAAAAATTAATTGTGGGGATGAAATTGTTCTTTTGGTACTCACCTTAGATATATGAAAGCTTACATGTGAGCTTGCTTCAGCCCCTCCAGTAGAGATTGTTCCAACTTGCAGCAAAACCATATGTTGTGGTGAAAGAGTACATACCAGTTTTCATTTCTGACCGGTATTGGATTCTGTAATTCAGATCATTAGTCTATCATGTCCCGCCCTAGATGAAAAGTCATTTGGTCATTAGCAGATGGGTTAGCTTGGATTGGGAGTGGGCATGCAGGTGACAAGATCTATAGATTCTAATATGGACTTCTGAGGGATATAAAAATCCTAACAATACTCGACAAGGCAGGCCCCAGCAGCTTGAAGACTGGGTGAACGGGTGAACGAAGAGAAATCGGCAGCCATCCCCATTTTTGGACTGGGCTGCTAGCTGCTTCAAAATAGAATTTTATATATATATATATATATATATATATATATATATATATATATATATATATATATATATATATATATATGGGAAAAGGTACTATGCGCTCGACTTCATGAGTCCATCCCATGAGGTCGAGCTGTGTGGGCCCCACTGTGATGCATTTCGAACATCTACCCCATCAGTCAGATGCACCATTCCATCGTGGGCCTAGGTCTCAAAAATCAAGTCAATCCGTGACTTGTGTGGGCCACACCACATACAGAAGTGAAGAGGGGCCGTGCACCATTAAAACATTCATAATCATTTTTGAGGGCCCACCGAGATGTGGTTTGCAAATCTAGCCCATCCATTATGTGTGTCCCACTTGAATGAGGGTTCAGACCAAGTTTCAGGCGCATGCAAAACTCAGGTGGGCCCCACCAAGTGCTTTTATAGGTTTTAACAGTGTCTTCACATAATTTTAGATGGTATGGCCCACTTGAGATCCGTATACTGCTGATTTTTGGGATATCCCATATTTTAAAGGGGACCCATCAAATGCACGATGTTGATGGTCAACACACATCACGGTGGGGCCCACACAGCTCGACCTCACGGGAGCTTATCGTTAGCTCTAGCGCATGGTACCTTTTCCACACACACACACACACACACACACACACACACACACACACACACATATATATATATATTAGAGCTGTACACGAGTCGAGTCGAGTCGAGTATTGCCTTACTCGTACTCGGCTCTTAACACCCGAGTGCTGCTCGTACTCAGCTCTACTCAGCCAACGAGCATGGACTCCCTACTCACCCGAGTACGAGCCGAGTACAAGTAGTAAATGAGTCGAGTTGAGTCCGAGTTTTCAAGTACGAGCAGAAATCGAGTCAACTAATCCTCCGACCACAGTCGGCACGGTATCAACTTGAAGTTTAGAAATTTCAGGTTAATCCCAAATATCAAGAGAAAACACAAATATCAGGTTAATCGCAAAAGGTCAAAACCTTATTGGGTAAGCTGGGCAAGAAGCAGCGGCGGTGCGTCGTGCGAGCGGATGGTGACGGCGGGCAGAACGACCAGCCAGCCTACGTGCGGTGGTAGGGCGTTGACGGACGTGGCAGGGACGAGCTGCGGCACCGAACGAGTAGCAGGGACGAGATTTGTCACCGGACAGGCCGCAGGGACGAGTGGCAGGGTCTAGCACCTCCGCATGTGCAGAACAGGGGCAACCGAGAGAGAGAGAGAGAGAGAGAGAGAGAAGGAAGAAGAGGGACAGCCGGACGGGGGGGGGGGGGAGAGAGAGAGAGAGAGAGAGAGAGAGAGAGAGAGGGGGGGGGTTTCGAACATCGTTGGGAGGGAAGAAAGAAGGGTTTGGGCGCTGCTTGAAAATGACGGGTGGGGTAGGATTCTGTTTTCGAGTAGACTTATATATAAGTGTACGAGTCGAACACCGAGTCGAGTACCGAGTCGAACACTGAGTCGAGTACCGAGTCGAATACCTCTAGACTCGTACTCTATTGTAATCTAAACAAGTCGTGGAAACCCGCTCGTACTCGGTTCTGACTCAGACGAGTCGAGTATTCTGAGTCGAATTGAGCGAGTACTCGATCTTTAGTCTGCTCGTGTACAGCTATAATATATATTATATAAAGCTCTATCCACAAGGGGGCCCACAATTTGCATAGTCTGAATTGGCATGGTTGCATGTGTACGGTTGATGAGTCTCTCATTTAATGTGGTTGTATAAATGGACACTCCTTGTATCATCGAATTATTATATGCACTGGCAAAGCATGAAAACCACATGCATCTGCTCGGCAATTGCGCATGCATGAAAGTTAAAGCGGTCCACATAATGAAGTCATGGGACCCATTCCAGATGATTCATAACCCCAAATCAGAGCAATCTTAATTAACCTCTGATCAGTGAACATCTGTTCGGTGGCTGTGTTTCATTTTACCATCCATTGTATGTCTACCAATCCTCCAGCTAGGTCATCAGTTCAATATAAACTTGGTTGGACCCACCTACGGTGGGACCAGCAATTTGGACGGTTTAATTTGAGTTGCAATTAATATACAGGCATGCCTAAATATTTTGATGGGTCCCTTTCAAATCTGATAAGGATGACGTGGCTCAAGCTTAACCACGTGATGCCGGGGGCCTCCCTTGGTTTTCATCTGATGTTGGAATATAAAAGCATATACACAATACAATCATATGTATGCTCATCCAAACCATCATTGGCGCTGCTGTGGATGATGGCCTAATTCAGTTATTGCAATGAAAGACCGTGTGGTCTTATTCCCAGCAATCAAATGATATGGCTAAAAGTAAAGAGCAGTTTCTTTCAGTGAACATTTGTCTATTCGTTGGAGGTTAGGATTGTCTAATCAATGTGATTTTCGTGTTATATCCATTTATAAGTGGGGCTAGCAATTTGGATGGTTTGGATGGAGGTACATATATATTTCCCATGGGTACAGTGGCTGTCCACGTGGATGGACTGCCCGGCTCTACCAGCGTATTTTCATCTCTCTTGTGATACGGATGTGGATTTCAAAGTAAAAAAGGATTTTATTCTTGGGAATGATTGAATGTCCTTATTAGTTGTACGATGTCCTTCTTCTGATAGAGTTATGGCCACGTGGGGATGTTCGACTTCAAACCCTACTCCAAGGGCCTGTTTAGTTACATGGAAAGCATAGGTAATGAAATCATGTTTCTTGAAAATCTTATTTCTAAGAAACCATGAAAAGATAATATTATTTTCTTTATTCGTTTTTCAAAAAGAATATCATGAAATTTTAAGATTTATTTTCAAATTCGTTATTTGATAACATAACATAATTTTTTTTATTTGAAAACAGAATTCTAAGTAGTCATTAGTGTTATATTTTGTTTTAAAATATTATTAAATTTGAATTTTCAAATTTTCGGTGATTTCCCTCCACATTTGAAAAGTTGTGATACTTTTGTGTTGTGGGTTTTGTCCCACATCGGATTTGACAAAGTAAACTATCTTGTATATAAGATAGTATTTTTGCCTAGGGCTTGTTCTTCGGGGGCATGTGAATTTGGTCCCGTGGGGGGCTATGCCAATAGCTCTAATCATGCCATTGACCACACACTGCAGGAGTCGAAGCCGGCCAGCCAGCCGAGCCGAGCCCACGTCTTGCGCGTGCTGCGTCTTGACAGTGGACACTGGGTTGGTGTGGTGCGGGTGCGGGTGCGGTGTAAGTGTACTCGCGTGAGTGTGTGTGTATGGGTACTCGCGGGACTTTATTTGCGAGAGTGTACTCGCACTTGCGCCTTTTCGTTTTAAACCGAGAGATGCATCCTTCCGGTTGGTCGCACCGATTGGGTTTAAACCCAACGGACCTAACCTTTTGTAAAGGGTGCTTAGGCACCCTTCTGAGTCTATATAAAGACTACCGATTTCGTTTCTAAAATATACGAAAATATTTCTTTCTTACAAAACTCTCTCTGATACGAATTTTATTACTAAGTTCATCGCTGAGTCAACTCAAAGACTTTTCGGATAAGCTATGAGTGGTTCGAGCCAGAAGGATGAGTGCATTGGGACCGGGTCATAGTCGTTGTATCCTGGAGGTCGATTGCTCTGAAACTGTTGCACTTGGGACGCCATTGTCCGAGGGAGCAAATTCGATTTCAAGCCGAGTGACCCACGCCGACTCAATACAATAAGTTCCTTTTTCTCAAAATTTTTATTTTCTTTTTTGGTTCTCGATTTTAATAGTCTATTTAATTCAACCAAATATTCCAACAATCTTGAAATCGAAATTTGTTGAATTATATAGACTATGGCTAAGTAACCGTAAATGCTTCTGCTGAGTTAGCCAAAATCGAACCGATTCCGGACAATGTTTTAAACGGTGGAAAAGTAAACCGATGTTCGCTTTGACCACCCCCGAAAGTTTCATACATATTATCGAATCATTTACTATAGAAAAAGAAATCAAATCAAGTAATGTGTGGAAAATAATTGTAAAAATTATATTCTCAATTCTTTATCCAACGAATTATATGATGTGTATGCTTCTTACGCGTCCTTAGAGACATATGGACGCTTTGGAAAAGAAATATATATTGGAAGATGCAGGTTAAGAAACATGCAATTGCTAATTTCCTTCATTATGAAATGACAGACGATAAACCGTCACAAATCAAATTCATGATTTTCAAAGTCTAGTTCACGAACTATACGGAAGGAATTAAGTTGGATGAAGTATTTGTCAGAGCGCTAATAGAAAAACTACCGCCCTCCTGGAAAGAATATAAGAATAGAATGAAACATAAAAGAACGGTGTTTCTTTGGAAACCACTATCGTACATATACGAATAGAGGAGGCCAATAGAATCGTGGACCAAAAAGAAAATGGAAATGAGATAGATTCAAAGCGAATCTTGTGGAATCAAGTCGGGCAAATAATAAGAAAAAATCATAATCTTGTGGCAAACCTGGACATTACGCAAATGAATGCGGTGAAAAAGAAGAATGCAAATAATCAATTCAAGAAAAAGGGAAATCACATAATGGAAAGCCTGGACATCATGTTAAAACCCTGCAGCTTAAGAAAAACAAAGATAAGCCGCAGCTAATCTTACGTAAATGTGCAATGAGTCGACATGGTAATAATTTGTGGTGTGAAGTCTTCCTGGTAAACAACTTGGAGTGGGTACTAGACCTTTGTGGTGCAACTAGGCACGTATGCAAGGATCGTAGCATGTTTACCTCCTACTGAAGTATCAGGAGATGATGAACAGTGTTCATGGGTAATGCTTAGAACGTCTGGGTTGTAGGGAAAGGGAAAGTACTTCGAAACTCACTTCGGAAAGACTCTAATGTTGAATGATGTCCTACATGTGCCCGACATTAGACGGAACTTGGTCTCTCGGTTCGCTCCTCAATAATGGTGTTAAGTTAGTGTTTGATTCAGATAAGCTTGTAATGACCAAGAATGGAACTTTTGTTGGTAAAGGATATTGTTGTGATGGTTTATTCATTGTAAATGTATCCAATGATAATAATAAGAAGGCATCTAGTTCTGTTTATATCGTTGAACCTTTTTATCATGGCATAGTAGATTAGGTCATGTGAATAAAGTATCTTTGAAGAAAATGAAAAGATTAGGTTTATTGTCTAATATATCTAATGAAGAATTCGAAAAATGTGAAACATGTATAGAATCAAAATTCATTAGAAAACCCTTTAAACGAATAGAAAGATCATACGTTCTATTAGAGTTAATATCTGATGACTTAGGTGATTTTAGAAATCACATGTCTAGAGGTGGAAAAAGATATTACATAACTTTTGTAGATGACTACTCTAGGTTTACTTAGAGTCTATACATAAGGAACAAAGATGAAGCTTTAGATGCTTTTTCTAAATACAAAATTGAAGTTGAAAATCAATTAAATATAAAAATTAAAAGACTTAGAACAGATAGAGGAGGAGAATATGAATCTTCTCGTTTAAAGAATTATGTGAAAAGAATGGAATAGTTCACTAAACTACACTCCTTATACACCGAACGAATGGAATAGCAGTTAACGTAAGAATAGAACCCTAAAAGAGATGATGAATGCCATGTTAAAACATTCGGGCTTACCCTCAAATATGTGGGGAGAAGCAATTTATCGCTTGTTATATCCTAAATAGGATTCCTTCCAAATCTTCTCGAACAAACACCCATGAACTTTGGAAGAATCATGTTCTTAGTTACGAAATATATTAAAGTGTGGGGGTGTCTTGCTAAAGTAGGATTGCATGAAACTAAGAAAAGAAAATTAGGTCCTAAAACGACTGACTGTGTATTTATAGGTTACGCACAAAACAGTGCAGCCTACAGGTTTCTAGTTTTAAAATCTAAGGACAATGTTCTAGATCCTAACACAATTATAGAAGCTAGGGATGCAGAGTTCTTTGAGAACGTATTCCCTATGAAATCTAAATCTATAGGAATAGAGGAAGTCAATGAATCAGATATTGCGTCTACTAGTAAAAATGTATGTAATAAAGTAATAGAAGAGATACAACCAAGAAAAAGTACTAGGGGTAGAAGAGAAACTAACCTAGGAGATGATTTTTTCACATTCTTAGTAGAAGATGATCCTACAACCTATACAGAAGCTATTAATTCTCCAGATGCAACCTTTTGGAAGGAAGCAATAAATGATGAGTTGGAATCTATAATATCTAATAATACTTGGGAACTTGTAGACTACCACCTGAAACAAACCAATAAGTCAAATGGGTGTTTAGAAAGAAACTAAAACCGGATGGAACTATTGATAAGTTTAAGGCTAGGTTGGTAGCAAAAGGCTTTAAACAAAAGGAAGGAATAGATTACTTTGATACATATTCCCCTGTAACTAGAATTACATCAATCAGGGTTTTAATAGCGATACTCCATATATAAACCTGGTGGTACACCAGATGGACGTTAAGACGGCTTTCTAAATGGAGACCTAGAAGAAGAAATATATATGGAACAACCTGAGGGTTATAAGATATCAGGTAAAGAAAATAAAGTATGTAGACTAGTTAAATCACTATATGGTTTAAAACAAGCTCCTAAACAATGGCATGACAAATTTGATAGTGTTTTAAAATCAAATGGTTATCATATTAATGATGTAGATAGATGTGTATATAGTAAAATTTCTGGAAATGATTATGTTATTATATGCCTTTATGTTGATGACATGCTTATTTTTGGAACTAATATTAAATTAGTTAATGTAACTAAGAAATTCTTGTCATCTAAGTTTGACATGAAAGACTTAGGAGAGGCGAGTGTAATCTTGGGTATTGAAGTAATCAGGAAAAATGGTGTTATTATATTATCACAATCTCATTACATTGAGAAGATATTGAAAAAGTTTAACCATTTTGATCAATTTACTGTCACAAGATTCTTATGATTATAGTGTGACTTCATGAAGAATAAAGAAAATAGTGTGTCTCAATTGGAGTATTCCGAATAATTGGTAGTCTTATGTATTTAACAAACCGCACTAGGACCGCATAGCTTTTGCAAGTAGGAAGACTAAGTAGATATACACATAATCCCTGGAAAAGAACATTGGAATGCCTTGTCTAGGATTTTGAGATACCTAAAAGGCTGTATGGCCTATGGTTTACATTATAATGGTTAATTTGTATTAGAAGGATATAGTGATGCTTAACTGGATCGGTGATTAGGATGAGACAAAATCCACAAGTGGATATGTCTTTACTTTGGGTGGAGGAGCGTCTCTTGGAAGTCTACCAAGCAGACATGTATCGCTCGATCTACTATGGAATCGAGTTTATTGCCTTGAAAAGGTGGATCGGCGAGTGGCTTAGAAATCTTTATCCGATATACCATTGTGGCCAAAGCTGTATCGGCCGTGTCATTCATCAGGATCTGCGGCTATAGCTAAAGCAAAAGTAAAATATACAATGGAAAGAAGCAGGCATATTAGACTCGAGACACAACATGGTGAAACACATGTCATGATGGAGTCATATCTATTGACTTTGTGAGGTCGAAAAGGATAAGAAATCCTCGACTAAAAGACTATCTAAAAGGTTAGTCAATGATACATCGAAGGGAATGGGGCTAAGCTAATATATGAGTCCAGTGTCGGCAACCCAACCTATACAAGTGGAGATCCCATGAGATAGGTTCAATGGGTAAACAACAAGACACGAGGGGACGATTGCACTTGAGTTGTATGAGCCCCTTCTATGGTGTACAAGGTGCTGAAGAACGAAGAAGGATGAGTTGTTAGAACTCTTAATGAATCCATAGCCATATATTTGGTGGTGTATACGATTCTTTTCGCATACACTTGATGGAATTCACCTATATGGGTGTGGAGGTGGAGGCCGCTTCCTATGAGAATCGGGCGAATTCTCTAGAGCACTCATGAAATCCGTGTAATGGTGTATGGCCGAAACGCACCGAACCGCGAGAATCACTTGAGAGGAAGAGTTGTGTGAGTGGCATGTACTTGCGATCTATATTAAAAGGATTCGGTTCAAGACTATGGTGTCACCCGATTCCGTAGACTGCTCTTGCTTACTCTAATGTCGGTTCAAGTATGGTGGCACCATTGACAACTATTACGCTTTAATCCGAAAGAGTTTTATTTTAAAACATGTGGGGGATTGTTATATTTTGTTTTAAAATATTATTAAATTTGAATTTTCAAATTTTCGGTGATTTCCTCCACATTTGAAAAGTTGTGATACTTTTGTGTTGTGGGTTTTGTCCCACATCGGATTTGAAAGTAAACTATCTTGTATATAAGATAGTATTTTTTGCCTAGGGCTTGTGCCCCTTTCGTGGGGCATGTGAATTTGGTCCTGGGGGGCTATGCCAATTACTCTAATCTATGCCATTGAGTTATGGCCGAGCCGAGCCGTGCCGTGCCGTGCCGAGCCGAGTCCGAGTCCGAGTCCGTGTCCGTGTCCGTGTCCAGTGTGCTTCGTGCGCGACGCGACCCTATGATCTGCCGGGCCGGGCGCGAGTCGAGTGCAAGTAAGTGTACTCGCGTGAGTGTGTGTGTATGGGTACTCATGGACTTTATTTGCGAGAGTGTACTCGCACTTGCGCCTTTTCATTTTAAATGAGAGATCATCCTTAGGTTGGTGTTGGGTTTAAACCCAACGGACCTAACCTTTTGTAAAGGGTGCTTATGCACCACTGAAAAAGTCTATATAAAGACTACCGATTTCGATTCTAAAATATACGAAAATATTTCTTTCTTACAAAACTCTCTCGATACTGAATTTTATTACTAAGTTCATGTTGAGTCAATTCAAGACTTTCGATTAAAAAGTGGTTCGAATGAGTGCATCACGGGACCAGGGTCATAGTCGTTGTATTGGAGGTCGATTGCTCTGGAAACTTTTCACTTGGGACGCCGTTGTCCGAGGGAGCAATTCGATTTCAAGCCGAGTGACTACCTCGACTCAATACAATAAGTTCCTTTTTCTCAAAATTTTTATTTTCTTTTTTGGTTCTCGATTTTAATAGTCTATTTAATTCAACCAAATATTCCAACAATTAGCAAGTGCAAGAAAAGCATATATGGAATCCTTGAATCTGGACAACATAAATGAGATGCAGCATACATGGGTGATAGAAGCTAAATTATGACACATGTGAGATGCTTAAAGATGTATAGTAGCATGTGGTACAAGACATATATAAGCACATATGACATGTGGCCACTTGAAGCTAGTTCATAAAACTTAGTACACATTGGCACCATTGTCACATGAGGTATATTTTGGAGCTATTGAAAATAGACAATGGTATGTGGCACATTGGTGCATGTGAAATGCTTTGCACATGTGGCATAAGAGGGTGGATGGTAGTACATGTGGCACATTAGCACATGTGAGGTGTAAAAAAAGATAAATGGTGCGTGTGGGATGTTTTGCATATATACATAAGGCACAAGAGAAGATGGATAGTGGTATATGTGGTACATTAGCACATGTTAATCATTTGATTTCGCCAATTGAATTTTAACTTTGGACATATTTCAAACCTTTCAAAAGTAATCAAATGGAATGTTAAGATTGTTATTGTAGTTTGATTAATTATTGGGTTGTGCTCCATCATGGGGTGGGTCCAAGACCTCTCAGATTGTTATGGTTTGATTAATTATTGGGTTGTGCTCCATCATGGGGTGGGTCTAGGTCCTCTCAAAATCAACCCTAATTACTAAATGGGTCGGTTCTAGGTCCTCAACAAGACATGGACTCAGTTTTTAGGTGAGTCCAATTTGGGCCACGCTAACCCTGACTTGGAACCAACTTAGATTATCAAAAATAGTGAATCAAGCATGTTTTTTCTTTTTCTTTTCTTTTTCTTTTGGCATGCAACAATAGTTCCCTACCTTTCTTTTAAAACCTAACTATGCTTATATGTGACAATCTAAATTATGTAGATAATGAGTTTAGAATCTTTGGACTACTATAAATTTTATACTTTTAAATTAATAGCACCATCAATTGAATGATTAGAACATTATTTGGTACTAAAACTTGATTAATTGTAATTTCTCAACTAACCCAGATCTGACCTGGACCTAATTTATGTGTCTAGGTCCCCCCTGTACTAGACCAACCCATTAAATCAATGAGTCATCTATTTTTTGTTTGGACCTGACCTAAAATTTAATGGGCTGGTCCAAGTCCAAATTTCAATGTGACCCATTGCACCCATATGTCTGCCACGTGGAATCACCACAAGTTAGTAATTTGTGACCAATATACATTCAAATCTAGCCAAGAAATTCCTCATGGCCCATGTGATCATCACTCACAAATAAACGGGGATCAATCCGAAAATTTGTCTTCTTATTGAAAATTAATGACAGAACCAACATCCGAAAATGTCTTCTTATTGAAAATTAATGACAGAACCAACATACTCGGTATCATTAGGATCTGCTTTGGATATGATTTGTTACGGATAGACAAACAAATCCAGGTATTTTTAGTTAAACTACCATTATTTTATGGAAAATGATGAGGATGGTATGATTATTCGTGTAATAGAGAGATTATTAAAATCAGACGAGATAATAAAGTAGCCAATGAGATAACATGAGGAGATATGGGTGTACGGAGAAGCTTCCTCTTCATCATCTTCAATGGGCCCTGCTTGGGGGACCAAAATCAAAACCGGGACCCAAATCAAACGGGAACCGCCCACTGACAGCCCTGTGAAAGGAGATTAGGTTTACATCCAGCCCCATTTAAATATAATTAACATGTGCTTGGTTCCACATATGAATATTAGGCCAGATGTAGTGTACATTGAGTCATTTAGTGCTGACAGGCCATTGCATGTATAGGGCAGATTTTTCCTGTTTTTTTACATTGTGATTGGTCCATGTTATTATTGGCATTGTCAGCACTGCTGCATTAAATGCAATATGTGATGATGTGGTCCAATCACATTTCAACAAACATGTTTTTCTAGTGTGTGGCAAACAGAGAATTCAGATTGACAGGGCAGTGGCTAAAAATTGAATGTGGATTGCTTTTTACCCTCCATAGATGGACTCGTCCTGGTAAGGGCTCTATAGGGTGCACTCTAATGTATGTATTTTATTCGCACAATCCATCCATTTTAACATATCATTTTAAGGTATGAATCCAAAAAGGAGTCAAATCCAAGGCAAAAGCGGGCCACATGACAGGAAGCAGTGGTAATAATAATGCAATCATTGAAACCTTCCTAGGGCCCACCATGATATTTATTCTCCTTCCAACCTGCTCATAATGTTACTTGGACCTAGATGAAAGGAAAACACAAATATCAGCTTGATCAAAAACTTCGGTGGCCCCAATAATTTTCTACAATGGGTGTTTAATCCTCATTATTTTTGGGGGCTTTGCACAAAACCTTAGGATCTAGCCTCCCAAAACAAACCAGAATTATAGAATAATAATGCAATGAACTAAATCAAAATATAAACCACACCACACCAAGGATTTTTACGTGGAAAACCCTCAAAGAGGTAAAAACCACGGGACCTCGTCCAGATCAACAATCCACTATAAAGCAGAACGTTACAACCGATCACAAGCACACACCGCTTGGATCAAACCTTCTTCACTCACGCAGGAGTGGATAAACAAGAAGAGAATAATGAGAAAACAGAGGGATCTCACTGATCACGAGGACGTAGAAGTGTTGAGACGTGGACTGCGAAGTAGATCACCTCTACGAGCAGAATCTCCCTTCCACAAGCTTCCTCTCTCTCTTTCTCTCTCTCTCTCTCTCTCTCTCTCTCTCTCTCACCTTTGATAACCCTAAGCCCTCCTAAAAAACCTTTAGAAAACTTATAATGCCCTGGAATACACCCCTTTAGATAAGAATAGAAAGATGTAAAATCCAAATAAGAAACAAAATTTGAAAAATCTGTGTTTCCGCAATCGCATCTACGGAACTCGTCGATGATATCGAAGGTCTCTCGATAACAGCTTCGATATCATCTGAAGGTCTCTTGATGATATCAAGACGGGACAAAAACTGTCCACTAACCAGGAGTGGAAATTCTAACAATTATCGATGTCATCGAGCCACTCTCGATGACTGTCTCGATATCATTTGAAAGTCTCTCGATGATATCGACAGGACTAAAAACTGTCCAGCAACCAGCAGTGAAAAATTCTGTAATTACCGATGATATCGAAACCTGTTCGATTTCATCGATACCAACAATGAAGAGAAAAATCCCCATCGAATCTCTCCCTTTTCGACTCAGGAGGAGTTCACCTTCTTCAAGCCAGCCTGGTTTCTACAAACCTCAAACTTGCCCTTGAGAAAAGCCTTGGTCATCATGTCTGACCCATTATCGTTCGTGTGGACCTTCTCAAGCTGTAACATCTTCTGTTCTAAAGTATCCCTAATCTAGTAATATCGAACCTCTATGTGCTTCGACTTGGAGTGCTGACTTGGATTCTTGCTCAAGTGTATAGCACTTTGACTATCACAATATACCATGTGCTGCTCCTACTTCAAGCTAAGTTTCTATAGGAACCTCTTCATCCAAAGCATCTCTTTACTTGCCTCTGTGACTGCAATGTACTCGGCCTCTGTCATCGACAATGCTACGACCTTCTGTAGCTTGCTCTGCCAAGAAACCGCTCCTCCTACAAACATGAATATGAACCCCGATGTAGACTTCCTGGAGTCTATGTCGCCTGCCATGTCTGCATCTGTGTAGCCCTCTAACACAGGTTTTTCGTCACCATAGCATAGGCTCAACCTGGATGAGCCTCTTAGATACCGTAGTATCCATTATACTGTATCATAGGTGTGGTTCTTATGCAAGAATTCTATCTCCTCTTGTATAGCTTTCAACCACTCCCCCTTACGCTCGTCAACTAGGGCCTTAGAATAATCTTCTGGCTCTCCTCCATCGGTTAGGATAATGTACTCATGCGGCGAGTACCTCTTAGATGGTTGTCTGTCCCTAGATGACCTTCTCACCTGTGGCTTAACAGGTGGATCAAGGGGGGTTGCTGCCCTGGTCCATCTTCTGAAGGAACTCCCTCGTCCTCTGCACCTTGTTGTACTCTCCCGTCATCAGGCATCATGGGAGGAGTAATCAGATCCATGCCCTCTAGCTTACTTGAAGTAAGTTAGTTCTTCTCTAGCTTACCAATGTCTTCTATACACTAATCTTCAAATAAAACCACATCTCTGTTCCTGATGAACTTCCTCTCGGTCGGATCCCACAATCTATAACCAAACTTTTCATCACCGTACTCCAAGAACACACATATTGAGCTTGATCTTCATATTGAGTTTGGACCTCTCGTCCTTTGGTATGTGAACAGATGCTCTGCATCCAAATACCCTGAGATGACTGTACGATGGATCATGTCCAGTCCACACCTTCTCAGGTACTTCTCCATTCAACGGGGCTAATGGAGACCTGTTTATCAAATACACTGCCGTGTGCATTGCTTCTCCCCAAAACGTCTTGGGCAACTTCGCATGAGATAACATGCATCTGATTCTCTCAATAATGGTGCGATTCATTCGTTCAACTACACCATTATGCTGGGGGGTCTTGGGAACCGTCTGTTCATGCCTTATACCTAAGGACTTGCAGTACTCATGAAAGTCGTCAATGTATTCACCACCATTGTCAGTGCGGATGCACTTCAATGATCTACCTGTCTCTCTCTCGACCATAACATGAAACAATTTAAACACACCAAAGACCTCGTCCTTGAATTTCAAAGCATAAACTCAAACCCTCCTAGATGCATCATGTATAAAAGTAACAAAATACAATGCCCCACCCAAGGTTTTTGTCCTCATAAGACCACAAACGTCAGAATAAATCAAATCTAATGCATGCACTTTATTAACATGAGAAGTAGATTTAACAAATGAAACTTTATGTTGTTTCCCTGATAAACAATCAATACAGGTTTTGAGAGATGTACCTGTCACATCTGGAAGGAGCTGCTTCCTTGCTAGTAGCCGAAGTCCTTTTTCACTCATGTGGCCTAGACGCCTGTGCCACATGTCAATAGCTGAATCTTCTGCTGCGTTCAACCCACCCTTGCACATACTGACACTTGCCTTATAAAGTGTGCAACACTCCTTTCCACTAGCTGTGATTAACGAACCCTTGATGAGCTTCCAGCACCCACCAGCAAACCGGTTTTCATAGCCATCATCATTTAATATTCCCGTCGACATCAAGTTGAGGTGAAGGTCTGAGATATGCCTCACATCCCTGAGAACCAATGTGCTACCCACATCGGTCTTCACACAAATATCACTGACTCCCACGATCTTCGATACGCCAGAATTTTCCATCTTCACAGTCCCATAGTCACCAGACTTGTAGCTTGTGAAGAAGTCCCTACGTGGAGTCGCATAAAATGAAGCTCCTAAGTCAATCACCCAGTCGGTGTCCTATCTTGTAGCCGTGAGACATACATCATGATCTGCAGAAAGAATAACTACAACGTTACCATCTTAAGCGACCACAGTGGAATCTGATTCATCTTCCTTCCCCTTTCCTTTCTTGTCGTTTTTCTTACCAGGACATTCATGCTTGTAGTGGCCCTTCTTGCCACAATTTCAGCAATCAACATCCTTTCTATTACTCGACTTGCCTCTTGATTTATCTCGGGCCTTCTCGCCCTTCCTGTTCTTTCCTCTCCCCCATTCTTGTGTTACAAGGGCCTCTCACTGAGTAGACCCCTGAGACTTCCCCCTTGTCTCCTCATTGAAGAGACAACTGGTTACCTGTTCCATGGATGTCTTTCCGTCTAGCGCGGAGTTACTTATAGACACCACCAATATCTCCCAACTGTCAGGGAATGAACTAAGCAATAGTAAAGCCTGCAATTCATCATCCAAGACCATCTTCATAGAAGAGAGTTGGTTCACTATATTATTGACCTCATTCATTTGCTCGGCCATAAAACCATCATCTTTGAACTTGAAATTCACAAGTCGCTTTATCAGAAAAATTTTATTACCGGCTGTCTTCCTCTCATACAACCCTTGTAATTTCAGCCATAGGCTAGCGGCTGAGGTCTCCGTAAACACATGGTGAAACATGAAATCATCCAACCATTGTCTAATAAACCCCACCGCCTTTTGGTCCATCTTCTTCCAATCATCATCAGTCATATCCTTTGATTTTGCTGATATGCCTAAAATTCGAGAATATAGGTCCTTGCAATAAAGCAAGTCCTCCATCTTAGCCTTCTATATGGTCCAGTTAGAACCATTGAGGCTGAACATCCTTGATGAGCCACCTTCCATAATTCAAAACCGATCCTACCTGTTCAATGAACTTAGCTTTGATACCACTTTGTTGAGGGCCTTACACAAAACCTTAGGATCTAGCCTCCCGAAACAAACTAGAATTATGGAATAATAATACAATGAACTAAATCAAAACATAAACCACACCACACCAGAAATTTTTATGTGGAAAACCCTCAAAGAGGTAAAAACCACGGGACCTCGTCCAGATCAACAATCTACTATAAAGCAGAACGTTACAACCGATCACAAGCACACACCGCTTGGATCAAACCTTCTTCACTCATGCAGGAGTGGATAAATAAGAAGAGAATAATGAGAAAACAGATGGATCTCACCGATCACGAGGACGTAGAAGCGCTGAGACGTGGACTGCGAAGCAGATCACCTCTACGAGCAAAATCTCTCTTCCACAAGCTTCCCCTCTCTTTCTCTCTCTCTCTCTTTCTCTCTCTCTCTCTCTCACATTTAATAACCCTAAGCCCTCCTAGAAAACCTTTAGGAAACTTAGAATGCCCTAGAATTCACCCTAATCCTGTATACACCCCTTTATATAAGAATAGAAAGAGGTAGAATCCAAATAGGAAACAAAATTCATAAAATCTGTGTTTCCGCAATCGCATCTGCGGAACTCGTCGATGATATCGAAGGTCTCTCGATAATAGCTTCGATATCATCTGAAGGTCTCTCAATGATATCGAGACGGGACAAAAACTGTCCAGCGACCAGGGGTGGAAATTTCAATAATTATCGATGCCATCGAGTCACTCTCGATGACAGCCTTGATATCATCTGAAAGTCTCTCGATGATATCGACAGGACCAAAAACTGTCCAGCAACCAGCAGTGAAAAATTCTGCAATTACTGATGATATCGAAACCTGTTCGATTTCATCGATACCAACAATGAAGAGAAAAATCCCCATCAACTATTTCCCGTAGTGTGGCTTACTTGAGCCTTAGATTTGTCTCCTTTTTGCTCTCATACCTTAAAATGCTAACCATTTGATGCATGCAGAACTACCCAAAAATGGATATTGGATAGGATAGACCTAAACTCTTAATAGTTTGCATTTTTGGCCTATAGATTGTCTATTAAGTGGTCCACCAATTTGAATGGTCTCGATCACAAATTATAGTGGATGATATTTGTTCCCGATCCATTGTTCCATAGATGACTTGACATTGGTCCGGAGATATCCAGAGGCAAGAGCACACTCTTCCTTAGGGGTCCTTTGTTGGGGGCTAGACCCATGGGCACGTTGAAGTCTCATGACCCTAAGGTTGGTGGCTTATCTTTGTTTTGCCAGAGAATTTTGTTTTGATTCCTCTTATGTAGAGGTACTTTATTGAGGGCTAGGCTTTTGCCCTACCCTGTCTAGGTGTATATCCTTTGATTTCATCCAATATACACCACAGTGGCATAAAAAGATTTTTTTTTTTTTAAATGGATGCTTTGGATCCACCACCAGAGAGTTCTGGTCCACAGCTTGTGGGGTTGGTTCCATTTCAATTATTCCTTAACAAAATGTTTTTTTTCATTTATGTTTTGGTTTGGGTGTATGAGATATATCTTCAAAGGAATGACCCAAATCTTATAAAGAAAGAGTATATTTTTGGACAAAATGTATTGCATGTGTGTTATTGGTTTGGGTGTGTGAGATATATCTTGAATGGAATGACCCAAATCTTATAAAGAAATGGTATCTTGTTGGCTAAAGATACGTTATTTGATAAAATATAGAAGGGGAGGATCATATAAACTATCGATTTCTTGATAAGTTAACATAAATAAAATAAAACTACTTTACAACATTGGGAATCGATGCATGTCTTCTTAGAAAGTCTTCTTTATCATCACGCACAGCTCTGAGTCAATATTGTTTGAATTCAAGTGAAACAAAAGAAAGAGCTTGGTATATGCATTCATGTGATGTTTGGTACACTACCAGTTTAACTTCACCATGGTCATGCTTACATTTATTTATTTTCTTTGGGGTTAACCTGCTGAGCTGGCTCGACTCCTCGCTCAAACAAACAAACAAACAAACAAACAAACAAAAGAAAAAGTCGTTTAAATAAGAATATTTGCATACTCCAATCTCCTTAAGTCTCCCATTGGAAAAAGCATAGGCAGTTAATTTAAATAGAAACATTTGTGATATATGTAGTTTGGCACATGTGATGTGTCTTGCCTGTGAGAACAATTTAGGTTATGTATGGGTTAACAGTAGGTGGTTGTGTGTGTGTGTGTCTATATATATATATATATATATATATATATATATATATATATATATATATATATATATATAAATTAGTCACTATCAGAATTAGTGATGGTACATCTCATGAGAGCTTTGCTAATTAAGCCCATAGGAATGTACAAGTTAGCTACTGCACATGCCACAACATGTGCCAATGTGGCACATAGGTGAACTTTGCCAGCCACCCATCATGTGGACCTTACTCCGTAGATGTTGCCAAAATATAAAGGTGGTCCACCTAGTTTGTCTTGCCCAAACCTAAAGCCCTAAACCCTAGCAACCCTATCCCAGCCGGGCTAGGGCTAGGGTAACATGAGGAAGAGGAATTCAAATATAGAAATCTATAACAACAATCCAAATTCAACTAGAAAAGGATACAATGATTCAATGAATAAGATATTCTAATCTACAAGATTTTGCACATGTTCCCATCATGGTGCACCCACTATTTCAACGATTTAGATCAATTGAATAATGGGTCATGGAAATAACTTATAAAAACCAAGACATATTACACGTGATGATTAAACTAGCCAAAATTTGGTTGGTAGGCCAAACTTGATAAATGTCCAGTCTCTTTGTTGCACAACTATTGTCCGACAAAAACCATCTCCATTCGTCATTTTCCTTCACATTCACATCTTATTATGAGGCTTTATTTTGGCAGGCGTTGATCCTGTTCAAATGTAGAGCGGATCATGGACAGTTTCATGGCCATGATGGATCAGAAAAGGTTCGGTCGATGACAGAAGTGATATGAATTGTTGGACCTTAAATCGGGTATATTTCGCAATTTGGAATGAGTTATCGGACGTAAAATATATGATTTGGGAGTAGGACGAGCTATTTTAGCCACCCAACCTGCTATGCCAGGTTGCGCAAGCTAGATTTGCAAAATACTATCAGATCGACCGTCGTTTCCCTATTTTAATTTTGTTTTTACTATAAATAGTAAGTTTTAGTTTGATTATAACTCTTCATCCGTTGGACTCTAGGAGTTGTGCCTAATGTGAAAAGTGCTTAGAATAATTAGGAGAATAGCATGGTGAAGTCAAATAGAACACTTACATTTTTGGTCGAAAACCTTGCGCACTAGTAGACATCTTGACCGTCTAAAAATAGTAAGTTGCGAATTCTAAGAGTTTTAGTTGTAATTTGTTTATGAAATTTCTCCCATTGCTTAGTATCTGTATTTAAAAGGTTATGAACTTGTTTATTTCATTCATCAATCGAATTATGAATTTTATAGAATTTATTTCTATTTTTCTTGCTTTTTTCTCGTGGATTCAAGAAGTGTTTATGAGGAGTACAGAGAAGCTCTGTGGATTCAAAGTAGTTATCCTTGAGGAAGATGGTGATCGACCTCATCACGCTCATCTATGCATCATGTTCACAAGCAGCCACACATGTGCATTGTTGCTTACATGTGTATAAAATCTTGAAATTACTTAAGATTTTATTTTATTTCTCATATTATCTTATTTTGGATGTCAAGAATGTGATCAGCACATATTTTCCATTTTTGGCCAAGCTAGATTACTATACTATATGCTTTATGTGTGTTGACTCATTCTGTAAGTATGAGCTCTCTATGGTTCCTTTTTCATCTTTGTCATTAGCCAAATACATTTGGTGCTACAAATTTATAATTATTCTCACAAATGCTTCCTTTATAAGGTTGCACCTGCCTGTACTCACAAATTAAAATTACATATTAAATGAATGTTTTTCTGTCGTAGAAATATCCAAGTAAATTTAAAGGAATACTACTTTCACATTCACATAATTTTAGGATAGTTCCCTGATGTAGAGCAGGTCGCGGACAGTTTCATGGCCAAGATGGATCAGAAAAGGCCCGGTCGGCGACAGAAGTGATCCAGACCATCGGACCTTAAATCGGGCATATCTCACAATCCGGAATGAGTTACCTGACGTAAAATATATGATTTTGGGGTAGAACGAGCTACTTTAGCCAACCAACCCTGCTATGCCTGGTTATGACCCCCGGAATTGCGAAAAACCCCTGGATCGACGATCGTTTCCCTGTTTTAATTTCGTTTTTACTATAAATAGTAAGTTTTAGTTTGATTATAACTCTTCATCCGTCGGGCTTTAGGAGTTGTGCCCAACGTG
This sequence comes from Magnolia changhungtana, assembly GCA_030180095.1. Classification (NCBI taxonomy): domain Eukaryota; kingdom Viridiplantae; phylum Streptophyta; class Magnoliopsida; order Magnoliales; family Magnoliaceae; genus Magnolia; species Magnolia changhungtana. The sequence continues at coordinate 4,396,164 of JASAUF010000076.1, forward strand.
AAAAGAACTTAGAATAATTAGGAGAATGGTTTGGTGAAGCCAAATAGGACACTATTTTTGGCCGAAAACCTTGCGCACTAGTAGACATCACGACCGTCTATAAATAGTAAGTTTACTATTTATAGTAAGTCGCGAATTCTAGGAGTTTTAGTTGTAGTTTGATTCCGATTTCTTTCCTATTGCTTGGTATCCCTATTTAAAGGGTTGTGAACTTGTTTTTATTCATCAATTAATCAGTTTCGAATTCATTAGAATTTATTTCTATTTTCTGCTTTCTTTCCTCGTGGATTCGAGAAGTCTCTGTGAGGAGTCCAGAGAAGCTCCGTGGATTCGGAGTATTTATCCTCATCACGTTCATCCCTGCGTCATTCCCTCAAACTTGCCCGAATAAAATTTCAAACATACTTCCAAAGTAATTTTAAAGATATAAATGAAACTAATACTACTTTCGCATTCATATAACTTTAACGGGTGTGTTTTAACATCGAGGCCATGAGTTCAGGTACCCATGTGTTGTGTGATTTTTTTTTATATTTTTTTGGTAAAATATCCATCTTCGATTAAAAATTGGTGATGTCAACTAATTATGGGGATGAACTCATCAATCATCAATTTTTACCATCGTCTTCTAACTTATAATTCTCTCATTCACCCACTTGATAGCAACCAAATGAATGGTTAGGTTTTCCCAACTTGGGAGATTTTTTGTACGTTCCACCATGGACAACGGGTCTTATCGCGCGTATCAGTGGTTTGGATCACTAAACCATTGTCCCCATTTACATGAACTAAAACCTGAAAGACTATAGTTTTTCTTAGGTAGAGCAATATCCCTTGTTTCACATGGTAAAGAATCCACCTATCTACTGATGTGTGCAACTATATGTATAGCTGGTACGTATACTACCCCAACAATGTAAACCACTGATTACATGGGCCCCACTCACACATGATGGATGTCCCTAGCTGGCCAATTGTTGGACATCCAATGGATGGTTTACATTATATTCAACCATAAAATGCCCAATATTCTATATGATATTCCAATTAAGGGGATTTTGGTGCATGCATGGTGAGACATCATATTAACGGTCTGGATGGTCCATCCATGGCCCCACTTGAACTAAAATTCGAAGTAGTGTACTAACTTCGGTTCCTAGAATGCCTCTTGAAAATTCAGCGCAGTAAGAAAACGAGACAACCATTTAGTTAATAGTGGGGCCCACCATTTGGTAATTCCTCCGTCAGGGCGCGGTTGGGGTGGATATGCGGATCCACCAACGTCGTGGATCCCTAACTGTGGGGCCCATTGTGATGTATGTGCCTTACATCCACACCGTCCATCCATTTTAACAGCTCATTTTGGGGCATGATCCCAAAAATGAAACAGATCCAAATCTTAGGCGGACTCTACCACAGGAAACGGTCGTGATTGAATCCCCATCATTAAAACTTCATGGAGGCCAACCGAATGTTATTTTCCATCTAACGCCTTGATAAGGCCACAAAGACCTGGATGAAGAGACCATACAAGTATCAGCTTGATCTAAAGCTTTTGTGGCCCGCGAGAAGTTTTTAATCATCGATTACCACTGTTTCCTGTATTATGGTCCATCTAAGATTTGGATCTACTTCATTTTTTGGACCATGCCCTGAAATGAGTTTTCAAAACGGATGAACGGCGTGGATATAACACATATACATCACGGTGGACCCAACGATCAGTGAAGCCACCCATCTCGGTGGATCCGGGGATCCACCGAAGCCGCGCCCCCCCTCTGTCATCCATAACCACACAGCAGGGGACCACTGTTGGCAGAATGCACGGACCGGACAATCCTATCCATCCTAGTAGGGGTAGGGGCATCTTCACATCTAGCATTTGACTGTTACCTAATCTTGTTTTCTACCGTTCGTTCTTAGGTCACATATCACGTGGTTAAGATCATCAAACAGATGAGATTTCTCTATTGTCTCTATTGTCATTTATCCATGGTGAGACCAAACCACTGAATTATCCAAATCATGGACCCTTGTGCCATGCACCTAATCTGCTTGATGTAGAGATCCAAGCCGTTCGTTAGTATGCAATGCTACTAACATAGCAACCTTCTAAAAGATTGTCACATCCAAACTGTCCAAATGGTATGAACCACTTTCGTGAAAGAGATTGATGGATGATATAACTCCTAATTAATTGACATTTAGTTTTTGAATTAGGGCCAGTAACTACTTTTACCTAGACCCATCATGACATGCCCACATCCAAAAGGCCTGTTTGTTACATGATCAGAATCGATGCTTCTTAGCACCAGATGTGGACGTGGGCATCTCTTTACACCATCCGTTTTAGAAGCCATGGATTGGATGGTTACAATTGCCTAAGAATTTATACAGAATCATAAGCAATCTATGATGGCCATACCAAATAAATGGATCAAATTGCTGATTGGACTTATTTTCGTGCAAGTGATCTTACCCGTACGTCCATATAATAAATACCATTGATCAGATGGTTGATATTTATCAGATTGGTACGATGTTTTGGATGATAGCTAGCCTGTGAAGTGTGTCCTAAACCTAGTTAACAGTATACATCAGTGTTTGGATTGTCTTAAGTGTCCCAATGCAACTAAGAGCAGCGTAAATTACAGTGCCCTGAGAGAACCGGAGCAATTCTCAAGGAATGTAAGAAATGTTTTTTGCCCATCAATAGCTATAGATATAGGTCACAATGGGTCAGGTCGCCCTGTGGGTGAACTTGACTGACCCACTTTTGAGGAGGGTCGGGGCCAAGCTATATGTGTACTGAGTTGGGTTTGGGTTTGAAATGTGGCCCATTTACTCAAATGGGTTAGGCTCAGGTTAAACTTACCTAATCTCACCGGCCCATAAGATGACCCAACCCAAAACAAAATTAATAGACAGTAATTAGATACACTCATAGCATATGTATAGAGTGGCTGGATTAGCCCAGTATTGCATTCTTAAACTCATGTGCGGTCGTGCATAGTGAGTCAAGCCCAACGCAATTTCCTTTAAATGCGTCAGGTTCAGCCACATGGTAATGGTTTGGGTTGAAATTCCTGGCCCATTTAGTAAATGGATTGGGTTAGACTGACTTGGAACTGGCGAAAACCTGTCCCATCGCTGCCCCTTCAATATAGATATAGAGAAAAAGTTATACTTTGGCACGATGCATCGGATGATACGTGTGGTGTGGGGAAAATTGAACTGGTCTACCGCGCGTTAACCAACCATAAGAGGAACGATAGGATGAATTTTAAAAAAATGGTGAGGCATAAAGTTTGGAAAGCTCAGGAGACACTGTTGATAATTCTCTCAATTGAGAGAGAGTCTTCAAACCGACCCTGAGCTAAGCTCTTCGAAGGCAGAACTTGGTTGCAATAGCCATTTTTTGAGATGAGCAGTTTGACCACAACCAAGGGGGGGGGGGAGGATCTCAGAAAATATCCCGCCCCGAATCAAGAGATAAGACCACAGAATATCCAAAGATATTTAGAGATCAAGTTGACTGAGGCAGGCTCAACAATAAATGGGAAGGCAGGTTCATATCCAGATAAGATCTTCTAGCATATCTTATGAATCCTATAAGGTACGCAATCTCAACATTATCCAATGGATCCTATAATTACTTTTGCTGCAATTGGAAGGGAGGTAAGGAACAAAAACCCTAACTCAAGTTTGCCTGCATGTCTAACTTAGGCATCAGAGGGTTCATAGCCATTGTCGGCTCCCCCATTGTTCGCTACATATTATCTGTGCAGGTACATTTAGTGGACTCATTTCTGTAAGGGCCCGTTTGGCCAGTTGGATTGGAAGGGATTAGATGGTAGTGGAAGGGATTGGATGGTAAATCCCGGGAATGGCCGGGCGTGCCAAACAATGTAGGTGATCTGATCCAAATCCGATGGATCTTCAGACAATCCACTGACAACACCATCATTACTTTTAAATCCCATCCAATCCATCCTAATCCGTTCAAATTAGCCGCGATGTGTTTGGTTCGTGGGATTGGAAGGGATCGGAAGCTTTAATCTCCAGATTAGCAGGGTGTGCCAAACGGACTGGATGTATCAATTCAAGGATATAGCAATCCCATGGATCTCAAGACGATCCGCTGACAACACCATCATTACCTAGAAATCCATGCCATCCACCCTAATACCATTCACTCCCTTCCAATCCACCCGGCCAAACGGGCCCTAATTGATTACATCTGCCCACCCAAATTTTGGCAGATAGTTACATGGCCAAGATGGATCAGAAAAGGCTCGGTTGATGACAGAAGTAATCCAGACCGTCGGACCTTATATCGGGCGTATCTCGCAATCCAGAATGAGTTATCGGACGTAAAAATATATGATTTTGGGGTAGAACGAGCTACTTTAGCCAACCAAACCGGCTTTGCCCAAGCTTGATTTGCGAAATACCGCCAGATCGACAGGCGTTTCCCTATTTTAATTCTGTTTTTACTATAAATAATAAGTTTTGGTTTGATTATAACTCTTCATCCATTGGGCTTTAAGAGTTGCGTCCAACGCGAAAAGAGCTTAGAAAAATTGGGAGAACAGCTTGGTGAAGCCAAATAGGATACTTACTATTTTTGGCCGAAAACCTTGTGCACTAGTAGACATCACAACTGTCTATAAATGGTAAGTTTATTATTTATAGTTAGTCGCGAATTCTAGGAGTTTTAGCCGTAGGTTGATTCTGATTTCTTTCTCATTGCTTGGTACCCCTATTTAAAGTGTTGTGAACTTGTTTTGAATCATTCATCAATCAATTTCGAATTTTATAGAATTTATTTTCTATTTTTCTTGCTTTCTTTCTCGTGGATTCGAGAAGTCTTTGTGAGGAGTCCAAAGAAGTTCCGTGGATTCGAAACAGTTATTTCCTTGACGAAGAAGGTGCTCGACCCCACGTCCTCCCCCGCGTCAGTTTGGTATTAAAGCGAGGTTTTTCCTTAGATCGATGGCTTCTAACAACAGGTCGGGCAACAATCTCATGGACATATCTCTATAGAATCATCTTTTAACAACTTTCGAAGCAGCGCAGTGAGAGAATCGGCAAGCCATGCAAGGGTTACAGGCTTCCATCTATCGCATGGCAGATCGCTTGACGGATCACATAGCGGAGGCCCTAGGGCAGCTCCATGTTCCTAATGGTAATCCTCCACCACCAATTGTTGAGACTCGTAATCGCCTTAATCGCAGGATAGTACTAGCAGTGCATTCAAGGGTCATTCCTGAGAAAAGGGGATCCAGCGATGAGGAGATCGACGACATAATCTTCCAACACGCCAGACAAGGCAGTGATCGAGTAGATCGAACAAATTGGAAATTCAAGATGCAGATTGATATTCCTAGCTTCAATGGCTAACTACACATTGAGGATTTCCTCAATTGGCTTTCTGAAGTTGAGTGATTCTTCGACTATATGGACATCCCTAAAGCAAAGAAGGTTAAGCTTGTGGCCTACAAGTTGAAGGGCGGAGCTTCAGCTTGGTGGAAACAACTGCCAGTCGCACAAACCAGGCAGATGAAAGCATCAATTCACACATGACAGTGGATGAAGTAACTACTACATGCCTAATTCATTCCTAGCAACTATGATCATGTGTTATTCCAACAATACCAAAATTGTCAACAGGGTAGTCGGTCGGTGAGAGAATACGCAGAAGAATTTTACCGCCTGGCGGTGTGTAACGATTCAGTCGAGACTGAATTGCAGCAAGTCGCCCGATTCAACGGTAGATTGCGTATGACGATCTAAGATCAGGTCTAGATGCAATTCGTCTGGACGATGAATGATGTAATCAAGGTGGCTACCCAGACGAAAGCCAACTTGAACATCCTAACATACTGACCTATTCTACCACAAAGGTCGTTGCGGCAGGTCTGCCCCAGGGAGCTCCACAGCCCAAGGGGAAGGAGCACGTACTCAACCTCCTATGTTCGAGAGCCGAGATCAGGGAAGTGGGCAAGCTAGACCCCAAAGGGGCATGTCAACTGGTGTTGGTCTAAGTAAAATCCTGAACCCTTATTCTCGGCCAAGGCCCTACAACTGCTATTGTTGTGGCTAATCGGGCCACCTATCAAATACTTGTCCCCAGCGAAAGGTGGCGAACATCGCCATTACTGATGGTAGTGTCGATAACGCCTATGAAGATCCAGATGTTGAATAACAGGAGCACACCACCGAGGACAAGGCAGATGAATCAGGTTGGGTTCAGTAAGATTGCGGCGGGTCGCTCATGGTTAGGCAGCTATTATATGCACCAAGAAAAGAAGTGCAATCACAGCGGCATAACATCTTCCGAACTAAGTGTACGGTGAATCGAAAGGTTTGTGACGTGATCATTGACAGTGGGAGCAGCGAGAACATCGTCTCCAAGGTCATAGTAGAAAAATTGTAATTGAAAACGGAGCATCATCCCTCCCCATACACAATCGGTTGGATCAAGAAGGTCAGCGAAACAAAGGTAAATGAACGGTGTACCATATCATTTTCAATTGGCAAACATTATAAGGATGAAGTAGTATACGATGTGATTGACATATAAGCATTTCATATACTACTCGGTCAACCCTGGCAATCTGACCGTGACGTCACTCATAAAGTGCGAGATAACATATATATCTTCGTCAAGGACGGCCGAAAGGCCATATTGGCCCTTATGGATCCAGATTGACCACCTGAAACTTCTAAAGTGGAGGGTTATTTTCTCTTAACCATATGGGACTTTGTGGAGGAATCCAAAGAAACAAGAAATGCCTATGCATTAATCATTAAAGGGAAAGAACTTAATCCCCCCAACATCCCTGATGAACTAAAACCATTACTACATGAGTTTAAAGAAATTTGGCCTGACGACCTTCCCGATGGATTACCTCCCATGCGAGATATCTAATACCATATCAACCTTGTCCCTGGGTCCAGCTTACCAAATCGTCATCATTATAGGATGAGTCTGAAAGAGTGCAAAATTCTGCAAGGGCAAGTGGAGGAACTGATCCGTAAGAGTCTTATTCGAGAAAGCATGAGCCCATGTGCCATACAAGCTCTATTAACTCCAAAGAAAGATGGGAGTTGGCGTATGTGTGTCGAAAGCCGAGCCATCAACAAAATCACAATCAAATATAGGTTTCCTATACCACAGTTGGACGATATGCTAGACATGCTGGAGAGCGCAAAAATATTCTTTAAATTGGACCCAATGAGCGGCTACCATCAGATTCGAATACGGTTAGGTGATGAGTGAAAAACGGCCTTTAAGACCAAAGAAGGATTGTACGAATGAATGGTCATGTCCTAATGTCTTTCGAACGCGCCGAGTACATTCATGAGATTGATGAATCAAGTTTTGAAACCTTTCACTGGGTAGTTTGTCGTGGTTTATTTTGATGATATTTTAATATACAGTGAAGACGAAATAACCCATATGGAACACCTCAAGAAGGTCCTTCAAGTGCTCACTGAAAATAAATTATATCTCAATTTTAAAAAGTGCAGTTTCATGACTAATAGCCTGTTGTTTTTGGGTTTGGTCGTAACATCCACGGGCATTCGGGTGGATGAGGAGAAGGTGAAGGCAATCAAAGAATGGCCGGTTCCCACAAATATTCATAAAGTGCAAAGTTTTCATGGACTAGCAACATTATATCATCGGTTTGTCAAAATTTTCAGTACCATTATGTCACCAATTACAGATTGCATGAAGAAATGACAGTTTCAGTAGACTGACGACGCTGACAGGAGCTTTGCTGAAATTAAGCGCAGGTTATCCACGACCCTGGTTCTTATAATTCTCAACTTCGACAAACTGTTTGAAGTCGAATGTGATGCCTCGTATGTCGGGATTGTGGGAGTTTTGTCTCAAGAAGTAGGCTGGTAGCATTCTACAGTGAGAAACTTAGTGATGTACGCAAGAAGTGGTCTACATATGAGATTGAGCTGTACGCAGTGGTCTAGGCACCGCGACACTAGCGACATTATTTGATTCAAAGAGAATTCATACTTTACATGGCCCATCAGGCTCTCAAATTCATTAATAGTCAAGCTAACATTAACCGTGTGCATGCTAGATGGATCTCGTTTTTGTAGGAATTCAAGTTCGTACTAAAACATAAGTCTGGGCAACAGAAGAAAGTAGCTGAAGCGCTGAGTCGCCGTACAACTTTGTTAGTCACTATGAGCAATGAGGTTGTCGAGTTCGAACACCTTAATGACATATATGCCGACGACAACGACTTCAAGGACGCATGGGTTAGATGCCAAGAAGGTCACCTTGGCGACTTACATATGTAAGGCGGTTCCTTTTTAAGGGGAATCGACTGTGCATCCTCAAAATTTTGTTAAGGGAACAGGTAATCCAAGGGCTACATGGAGGTGGCCTTAGTGGACACCTTGGGCGAGACAATACGCGGGCTCTTGTGGATGAGCAGTATTACTGGCCGCAATTGGTACATGATGTGGGAAAGACAATCCAACATTGTTATATTTATCAAACTTTTAAGTGACAATCTCATAATACGGGCCTCTACACACTGTTACCTGTGCCTGACGGCCCTTGGGAGGATTTATTTATGAACTTCATGCTTGGTCTCCCACGAACACAACGCGGCATTGATTCGGTATTCATAGTAGTAGACCATTTTTTTCAAGATGGTGCACTTTATTTCATGCAAGAAGACTCTCGATGCAACATACATGGTAAATCTATTCTTCAGAGAAGTTGTGAGGCTACACGAGGTTCCCAAGACATTACTTCTGGCCATGACAGGAAGTTCATTAGCCACTTTTGGCAGACTTTGTGGACTCGATTCGATACACGACTTCAGTTCAGCAGCGCCTACCACCCACAGACTGACGGGCAAACCAAGGTTGTGAATCGCATGTTGGGAAACTTCCTTCGATGTATTCTAGGAGAAAAACCGAAGCAGTGCGATTTGGCCTTGTCTCAAGCGGAGTTTGCATTCAACAACATGGTGAACCGCTCGATAATGAAATCCCCATTCCAGGTTATTTACGGATGAGTACCTCGTCACACACTCGACTTGATCCCTCTACCCAAGCTCCCAAGCATGAGCATTGCAGCAAAACATATGGCAGACGGGATCATAGGCATTCATGTGGAGGTGCAGACCAAGATACATGCCTCAAACGAAAAGTACAAGGAACAAGCGCATAAGCATTAGTAACAAAAAATGTTCAAGGTGGGCGACCAAGTAATGGTCCATCTGTATAAAAAAAGATTTCCGACCGAAACATACAACAAGTTGAAGAATAAAAAGATTGGACTGCTACCAATCATCCGAAAGATCAATGACAACGCTTACGTTATTGATCTTCCAAATGACATGGCAATCTCACGGACTTTCAACGTCGCGGACCTGACCGAGTATTATGAACCAGAGGAAGATGAGAACTCGAGGACGAGTTCTTTTAAAGTGGAGGAGACTGATGTAGAGTAGGTCGCAGACAGTTACATGGCCAAGATGGATTAGAAAAGGCCTGGTCGACGACAAAAGTGATTCAGACCGTTAGACCTTAAATCGGGCGTATCTCGCAATCCGGAATGAGTTATCGGATGTAAAATATATGATTTTAGGGTAGAACGAGCTACTTTAGCCAACCAACCTGGCTTGCCGGGTTGTCCAAGCTGGATTTGCAAAATACCGCCAGATCGACGGTCGTTTCCCTATTTTAATTCCGTTTTTACTATAAATAGTAAGTTTTAGTTCGATTATAACTCTTCATCCGTTGGGCTTTAGGAGTTGTGTCCAACACGAAAAGAGCTTTAAAAAATTAGGAGAACAGCTTGTGAAACCAAACAGGACACTTACTATTTTTGGTCGAAAACCTTGCACACTAGTAGACATCACAACTGTCAGACATTACAACCGTCTATAAATAGTAAGTTTACTATTTATAGTAAGTCGCAAATTCTAAGAGTTTTAATCGTAGTTTGATTCTAATTTCTTTTCCATTGCTTGGTACCCTTATTTAAAGGGTTGTGAACTCGTTTTTAATCATTCATCAATCAATTTCAAATTTTATAGAATTTATTTTCTATTTTACTTGCTTTCTTTCTTGTGGATTTGAGAAGTCATTGTGAGAAGTCAAGAGAAGTTCCGTAGATTCGGAATAGTTATTCCCTTGAGGAAGACAGTGCTCGACCTCACGTCCTCCCCTATTTTAAGGTTATCCGAATCCACGAGGAGAAAAGAAATAAATTCTAATAAAATTAAAAATAACTTGAGGAAAAAAGAAATAAATTCTAATAAAATTGAAAATAACTTGATTGGTCATAAAAATGAGTTTACAATCCTTTAAATAGTGATATCAATCCTAAAGTTTCAGAATCAAACTCCAACTCAAACTCTCAAGAATTGTGACTTACTATAAAGAGTAAACTTACTATATTATAGACATTCATGCTTTCTACTAGACTTCATGGTTTTTGGCTAAAAATAGTAAGTGCCCAATTTGGCCTAATCACGTTATTCCCCTAATTTTTCTAAGCTCTTTTCATGTAGGGCACGACTCCTAAAACTCAATGGATCAAAACTTGCGATCGAATTAAAACTTACTATAAATAGTAAAAACGCAAATAAAATGGATTTTCAACCATCGATTTGATGGAATCTTGCAGATTCAGCGTGGTAACCTGATGTAGCAGGGTTGGTTGGCTAAAATAGCTTCTCCTACCCCAAAATCATATATGGTATGTTGAATGACTCATTCCAATTTGCGAGATATGCATGTTTTAGGGTTCTGACAGTCCGGATCACTTCGGCCACCGATGAGGCCTTCTTTGGACCATCTTAGACATGAAAGTGTCCATGACCCCTCTACATCAAATTTACTGAGACAGGGGACAGTCCACATGAAAAATAACCAACGGTTTGAATTCAACAAAGAAATTTTAAAAAATCTAATAGTCCAACTAATACTATTTTAGGTTACGACCCATGATTTGGACTGTTTACCTTGAGTTACATCGGTGCAAATTGTGAATGCAAGTCCCTGTGTATCATCCTTCACCCTTTGCCAGAGTATCAAATAACTCCACGGATAGACTTGCTTATGCTCAAACTAACACATTTGATTCCTTGGAGACAATGACACCACACCTTAAAAAGAGGTGTCGATGCAATTCCATTCTCAGCATTAATCTAATTCTTGTCAGGGTAGGTGTAGCCTGGGCCTGATTTGGGAAGAGGCTGAAGGCCTAAATACTAGGCCTGGGCATGGTTTTAAGACCCAATAACTTATCAGAATGGGCCTCACATTGCATAAGTCCTCAACAGATAGTTGGGCTTGGATGCATAGATAGTGTTTGGGCTGAACAGGGTCCTGAAGGTGTCTAGCACATGGGTGGGATAGACCAGTCACGCCCGTGATAGTTAGCCAGACCAACCTATATGACCCGTCAATATTGTAAATGGTCCAGATCTGAATTAGTTTGGGCCTTGCTCTTGGATTGAACTGATATTCCAGACCTGGGCCAGCAATCTGGGCCTACTAAAAAGTTTCATTTTGCAGAACCTATTTGCAGCCCTGTTATAGATCCCACTTGCATCTGAAGCAAACAATCTACGACAGAGGAGTCGGCCCAAAATGCGGGTCCCCCAACATCCAACAGCTCTGAGATGTGAGCAATTTGGACCTGATATTTGGTTGGAGGGTCGTTTGGAAACCTAATTATGCCCATTTTCATCAATCACTTGTATCTGGTGGGGATTATGGCCAGGTCAGTTTAGTAAATGGGCCAAAATTCCAGCCCAAACCCGACCAGGGATGGGTCGGGCCCGGTTGACCTGACCTAACTCTGGCATGACCCTGCTCAGGTTTAAAAATTGAAATGTGGGGTGAAAGGGTTGAGCCCCACCCGTTTAGGAAACGGGTCAAGAACTCTAGCGCAAACCTGACTTGTGACCCATTACCCGGTGGCCCGAAGTTCGGGTCCAGTCATCAGCCCAGACCCGCTATTCATTCAGCTTGGCCCCCGTTGAGTTGACCCACCAGTCGACCCGACTCATTGCAGCCGCCAGTAGCTAGAGGGACTTAAAAATCAAGGTATGAAAAACAACAATAAAAACGCTGGAGCCCCCGACATGGAAGCTATGGATTGACTACATGTACACGTGTATGGTTGATGGTTGGCCACGACTGACAAAGACACGGAAAGCCCACACTATGGATAGGATGGCCCCTCTTTTCTTACGGAGAAAAACAATTGCTTCCGTGAGAAAGAAAAATGCAAAAGATAAAAATAAAAACTCTGATATGGGATAAGGATTTAAAGCCCCGCCTTTCATTTCCTTTAGCTATGATGTAAGGGAGAGAGTGAGAGAGTCGTCCCTTCCTTTGGAAAAACAAAAAGGAAAGAAACCCTCTTTCTCTTCTTACATTCCCACAGAATTTTAACAGGTTCGCCTTCTTTCCTCTCTCTCTCTCTCTCTCTCTCTCTCTCTCATTTCCAGCAGTTGTTGTTTTCCTCCCGCTATTGGGATTTTACTCATTGACTGTTCTTCTTTTTATTTCAATCTTTCCTGTTTGGATGCGATTTTATAACTGCTATGATTCTTGAATTCGGTTTTTTTTTTTTTTTAATCTTGGGTTTTATTTGTTTAGAGGAAAACTTTGATACTCTGGCAGAGTTTGATGGTTAATACGTGGGCACTGATAAATTGTACACTTGGTATACAAGTAATTTTAGTTAAACCATCCAAATTGTGAGCTGCAATTTAGATGGACAATTTGAGTAACAAACTAAATGGACGGTTGAAATGAAACAAATCGAATGGTCGGAATTCACCGAACATGTGTCCACTAATTAGAGGTTAGGATTTGTTCAACATATATGATTATTGGACTGTGAGGTTCCCCAAATTTTGTCCAGTTTAATTTGAAATAATTTGTACATGTTTTCAATTTATGAGTGCCTGCGTTTCAAGCATCACGATGCCAGAGTATAAATAACTCCTCTTCATTTTTATTTTATTTTGAATTATTATTATTATTTTTTAAATAATGATGCTTGGGTGTAATTTAGAAAAGAGTGTTAGTTGAAGCATTTGTTTGGTTCTTGTTATGAATGATTGAAGGCCTTAGTTTGCTGATCTTTGTATGGAAGCCAAAAACTTGGAAATGCCTATCTTTGTATGAAAACCATTTCTTTGACTTAGTTTTCCATCTGGCTGCTTCAAAAAACATCTTAATTTACAAAGCTGGATGAATGGAATTGTGTTACTCGTTGGATTGAATTTTGTACATTTTGCAAGTTAGTTGATTTTTAGAACTACTCACATGAAAATTTTCATGTAAAGGAAGAGCATAAACAGAGGATTGGAAATTTAATCATTGTAGGGAAGCTGAAAATCTTGGAATAATTTCTATTTTTTATACTTTGCGTTAGAGTTACGTCTTCATTGTATGTGTGATGCAATAGAGTACGCACACACATTTCTGTTTGATTTTATTTGATTTAATAAGGAATGATCTGTTGTTGCTGATTATCATTATACATAAAGGATTCCAAAGGAGTAACGTACTTCTCTTCTCTATTCTTTTCTCTATTTCTACACTTTGTAATTTTAGAGGATTTTTAGAAGTACCTATATGAAAATTTCATGTAAAGAAAGAGTATTGACTCATAATCAAACAGAATTACTGGTTATACTTGTGCATTCTTTCATTGGCACATGTTTGATTTCTGATAATTCAATAGCACAATGCACTTGTAGAAATTCCCAAATGAAAAGAGCTTGTAAACAAAGAGTGTGGACAGAGAATTGGGAATGATTATTAGCAATACTTCCTCATCTTTTCTCTCATTTAGGTTGGAATGCTGTCTTACAGTGGTTAGACTTAAACACATCACTATTAATGTAGTGTCCACATGAAAGATTCGTTTGGAGGTAGAGCATCTACAGAGAGTTGAGAACAGTTAGTAGCTATTTTTCTGCATTTCCCCCCATCATCTAGGGTCAGATGTCATTTTCTAGTTTTAATCCCAAAGGGAGGTACATCAGGCAATTAAGGTCAACAATTTGATCCTACATCATACAGAAAAAGGAATTTTCTGTTGATCTCTCTGTGGGATATGCAGTTATTTATGCCTCTGCCTCTGAATCCCAAATATCATCTTTGCCCGATTAAGTTCTTTTATCTTTTCAAGATTCCTTTCATAATCCTTTTGATAGATTTCTAGCATTGAACTTATGGTACTTGGTTTCTAAAGAAATGGAATACCTGATCTTTTTCTATCCTTTTTATTCAATAATTAGTTCTGTAGCTTTTTATCAGTTGAAGCACTCAGTCTCTTCTTCCTCAGATTGGTAATGTTGTCAGCTGTTTTAATTTAGAATTTCATGACAGCACGTGCAAGTTCCAAGTTTAGGCTGTGTGCAGAAATTTGACCACAGAAGCATTTATGCGATGTATATCCTGGTTTTAATTTTATAGTTAGCAGCTATGGGCTAGCTGGTCCCTATCATGGATGAAGGAGGGTCAACGGCAGGTAGAGTAGGCAGCCGGTCCTTGAAGTTCTTCTAAGCAATCATGGAATTCCTGTTTTTGAATCTTGATAAATGGCTAGACAGGATTGGTAAGGCCAGCCCCAAATAACTGGGACAAGTTATGAGGATAACAACTTTCATAACTGACTGGTATTACGCTAATTGTTTGGATGAATTTTTGTTGTTGTGACGAATTAGGTGAGTCTTTGAACCTGCAGGATTTAAAAAGAATGTAAGTAGGAAAGAGCATCATGGTTGACTGTCAAATACTAGTAAATATTTGGTAAGACATGATGGATTTAGCCATGCTACAAGTGCATCGTGAATCATTAGTTCAACTTTGCCATGTATAGGCTACCTTTGTCGACTTTGTTAATACAGGGCACGTGTAAATGTGGCTTGCATGATAGGGTCCTTAATCAACGCTCAGACCAATGGGCAAGCCAAGATGTTATAAACTATTTCATTTTGTTGTTAGATGGAGGGAATTTGGATCTTGCTGCATTTTCTTGTGTCTACTTTCCAGATGAGTTCAGCGAGACAAGATGGTGCTCCAAAATCTATGGCTGACCTTGACAGAAAACAAATGATGTGGTGTTAAAAGCATAGATTAACATCTATAACCCTCCCTCCCTGAGCAATTTGATCATTCTAAAGAACCCAAAAAGATAAACATTTACTCATTCCATTTCTTCTCCTTCTAAGTTCTAAGGGTCACTGAGAATCTTGTGGCAGACAGCTAATCGTAAACCCTTTGCCAATCTACCAGTTAAAAGCCGACCCTAATTGCTTGGAGAAGGCTAAGATGATGATGATGACATATCATGATTGCGCCATGTAATGTCCCTTGGATGATCCTCATCTCCAGATTAAGCACTGATGAGCACATTGAACTGTCATTGTAGCTGAGAGCCCTCACAGCCTAGGCACAACAATGCAATTAGCAGGGACAGACTCTACCACTGAGCTAATAGCCCTTGCAGGCCTTTCATAGGGTTGCTTACTATGCTAAAAGCGAGAGAAAACCCATCCCTCTCTTTCCCTTTTGCACCCCCATGTCACCGCACGGAACGGGCATGGGGACATTAAAAAGGGGATGCATTGCTCTCTGGTGATGTTTCGTCTTAGTTACCATCTGATTTGGAGAAGTTGAATTCAATATCTGAAGACCAATTTCCATGTCAGGTTTTAATCATTGGGTACGGCACTTGAAAGTGAGCTTGCATGTTCTCAATATGGATCTCTTTTGTCTTTTTTAAGCCCGAGACTTATGTTGAATTGTCATCAATTAAGAAGAAAGTTTAGACATAGAGTCATGGATGGCATTTTGTTATGCACCTTTTCACATTTTTATTTTTTATAAATTCAGTTGGTTGGTAACTAGGGTGATTTAAGCCTGTAAGGTTGAGAATTTTGTTCATCAAGACATTACCTAGATAGAGTAATATCTTAAGTGGCAATTGTCTTACTAAGAATAGGAATTTTAAATGTTTTTGTGGTTTTCTAGTAATGAAAATGGTGGAGAGAACAAAGCAATTTCTCTTCCTGGTTATGAAGGTTGCTTTAGGATGGCTTGATTTCTGGATTCCTTTCTAGTATGTATTGTTGTTATTTATTTAAGAAAATGGTAAGGGGTAAGGAATATGACAATTGTTATTGGAGAGTCATTCGGATACTCTAGATGCTTTACAGATACGATTGCTAACACTCTAGATATCGGAAGACTAATAAAGAATTGGGGGGAGATGACGAACATTTTTTGTGGACTGTAATGGTAGGCCTGGATCATAAAATATGATAATTTTTCCGAGGCACTAATATTTTTTTAAAAAAGTAACTGGAATATATTAAAAGAGGAAAAAAAAAAAAAAAAAGGAAACAAGAAGGCTGCTGAGATAGCAGAAACCGAGAGCTCAAAGAAGGAAACTATAAGCCTAGAAAGAGAAAATCAAAACCAAAGAGGATAGGCACATTCAAAGCTCATTCGATTAAAAGTTTTTTTGCTTTTGATCCCACGGTCGTTGCCGAAACCTGCGCGTTGTTGAAGCATCTCTCATTTCTTTCCTTCCAGACGGTCCACCAGATAGCCAGAATGGCCATTTTCCAAACCCTGGATCTCACCTTCCCCAGCTTGAAACCGTGCCAGTAAACAAGAAGAGAGGAGGCAGAAGAGGGCACACACCCAACAACACTGAAGCGGGAGAAGAAATCCTGACGAATCTGAGATACGAACGGGCAATGAATGAGAAGATGATCGACCGATTCCTCATTGTCCATGCAGCACAAACAGATGTTGGCAAGCTGCATCCCTCTCCTCTTGAGGTTGTCCACTGTGAGGATCTGATTTATAGAAGCTAGCCAACCAAAGCATTAGTATTTAGGGGGGTGGGGTATCTCCAGATGAAAGGGGAGGCCAACAAAGCTTGGATATGGCAATGGACCAAAATAAAGTAGAGGGATTTGACGGAGAATTTGGAGGATTTATCTTTGGTCCAGATGATTTTATCGGGTTCAGACGAGGACAGGTTAGTCCTAGAAATACAGGAGAGGAGGTCTGCATAATGGGTCACCTCCCAATCGTGAAGGTTTCTGCGGCACCTGATATCCCAAACAATTCCAGAGTTGTCGATGGAGTAAAAACTATCAATAGGCCTATTTTTAGTCACGGCCAGGTAGTAGATTGAAGGGAAACATTCCTTCAAGGACCTGTCCCCAATCCATTGATCCTCCCAGAATCTAATCGCCTCTCCGTTCCCAACCTGGAAAGCGATGTTATCGGTGACCGCCTTTTTGTAACGCAGGATGCCTTTCCAAATGGTAGAAGCTCTGTAAGCTGTGGAATCCCTTGTCCACCAACCACCCGAAGTCGAACCATATTTCCCTTTGATGATGATATTCCACAAAGCTTCCGGTTCCGAACCCAGTCTCCAAGTCCACTTTCCCAGCAAGGCCTTGTTCATGACCTTCAAATTTTTTACACTAGCACCTCCATTTCTGAAATGACTGCAAACTTCTTGCTAGTCCAAGAGGTGGAATTTCTTCTGGTTTTCCTTGCCACTCCACAGGAAGTCTCTCCTTAGTTTGTCAATCTTACTCATCACCGCGGGCGGGCAAATGAGGAGGGAGAAAAAATAAATAGGGATATTAGACATCGCAGCCTTGATTAGCGTGAGCCTCCCCCCCATTGACAAGTATCTGCACTTCCATCTGGCGAGCATCCTCTGAAATTTTTCGATCACCCTGTCCCACATGGATATCGGAGGAGGGCCAATAGCTAGCGGAAGACCCACAAAAAAGGTAGGAAGAGAGGTGGTGGAACACCCCATAATCTGAGCAAAGGAATTGAGTTCCAGGTCCGGGATGTTGATCCCAAAAACTTTGGATTTGCCTATGTTTATGAGCAGACTAGAAACTTCCTCGAAGCATCTGAAAGTAGTGTGAAGGTTAAAGATAGCTTTCGGATCCGCTTCGCAAGTAATCAAAGTGTCGTCTGCGAATTGGATATGCGTGATCGGGATTTGGACCCCGGGCATCGAGATTCCAGAGAATAATCCAGCACTTTGGCCCCTAAGCATCATTTGGGAGAACGTTTCAGCAATCGTAAGAAATAAGAACGGAGATAAAGGGTCGCCCTGTCGGATGCCCCTCGAGCTGGTGAAGAAACCATTCGGGACACCATTGAGCAGCACCGAGAAACGAGGAGATTCGACGCATGCCTTCATCTAGGACCTCCATTTCGCCCCAAAACCCATACGAGTAAGCACATATTGCAGGAAGTGCCAATCGACGTGATCGTAGGCTTTTTCTATGTCGAGCTTGCAGAAAACTGCTTTGACCTCGGCCTTATGACAAGAATGGAGGATTTCATTTGCAATTAACGCTCCGTCTATGATCTGTTGGCCTTTGATAAAGGCGTTTTGATGCTTCGATATGAGCCTGTCCATAACCGAACCCAGCCGAAGGGAGAGAACTTTCGCTAGAATTTTATACGGGCCCCCAATAAGACTGATAGGCCTGAACTTTGAGAAGGAATTTGCTCCTTGAACTTTTGGAATTAAAGCGATGAAAGAAGCTCCAATGCCTTTAGATAACTTTCCCCTTGCATGGAACTCGTAGAAGAAATTCATGATGCCAGTCTGAATAAAATCCCAGAAAGCTTGGAAGAAGCACATTGGGAATCCATTAGGCCCCGGGGCCTTCTTACCACCCATAGTGTCAATGGCTGCTTTAACCTCCTCAACCGAGAAAGGGGCTTCTAGACATTCAGCTTCCGAAGAAAGAAGCGAGCGGAAGTGGATCCCGTCTAATCTGGGTCTGGCCCAACCTTCGGAAGAAAGGAGGGATTTGAAGTGGAGCACCACCGCTTCTTCAATTTCCTTTTTATTGTCGACCTGTCTTCCATTGACAGCAATGATGTGGATAGCTTTTGTTCGATTTCTCATATTTGCAATGTTATGGAAGTATTTGGTGTTCTTATCACCCTCAGAGATCTATTTAGCTCTCGACTTAATCTTCCAAGAAATTTCGTCTTCGAGAGCTCTGGAGGAAATTGATTGAATGATCTGTATGCGACGGGCTAGAACCTCCAGAGAGATGTCATCACTATCGTTGCTAGAGTCGATCTGTTGAAGCTCATCCAGCAAAGCCTCAGTTTCGCGGTCTCTGTTCCGAAATTCGTCTTTCTTCCACTCCTTCAAATTTTCCTTCAGAAGACGAAGTTTGCACAGAAGCCTATGACCAACGTAACCATCGGTTGGATAGGAATTCCACCAATCCACAACCTTCTGACGGAAACCTTCTATCTAAAGCCACATCGGGTTGAACTTGAATGGTTTGGGTCCCCAGTCCGTGTCAATCACAGAAAGGAGATTGGGGCAGTGATCCGAAGTTGTTCTAGGCAGGGCGATTTGAACCGAAGACGGAAACTGGTCGATCCAATCAGTGGAGATGAGAAACCTGTCTAATCTCGATTGGATTTGAGCTCTTCGACTGTTGGTCCAGGTGAATTTTGCTCCGGATAGGGGTAAATCAACCAGTTCTTGGGCTTGGATCCAGTCGGAAAACGAATGCATGGAAGAAGTGATCTCCTATTACGAGAATGTTCCTGAGGAAAACGAGCCACGTTGAAGTCACCTACGAAACAGCAAGGCCCTGAGAAGGACTATCTAATGGCAGTCAGTTCCTCCCAGAAATTGGACCTGAGAGAAGCATCAGTAGGACCATAAACAGCAATAACGATACCACAAAATGGAGAGAACTTATCTTGGAGGATGACAGCTTTAGAGAAGACCCCGGTCAGGGAAAGCTATAGATCCCATTTGGAAGATTTCCAGGCTATAAGAATGCCTCCCGAGGATCCCAAAGAATCAAGCGAAACGAAATTAGTGTCCTGGATGTCCCATATTGTGTTCAGAAGGCGCTGCGAGAAAGACGGGACTTTTGTTTCCTGAAGGCAAATAACGTCTGGGTCCTTTCTCCTGATAGAACTCTTGATCAGGCTTCGCTTCTGCTTGGAGCCTAACTATAATTTGGGAACCGAACTGCCCTGAGGACCCTTTCTTCCGCGTCTGGACGATGAGACAGAGGCGTTCGCGGGGGAAGATTGGAGGCGGAGGAGTTCTCTGTTGCTGGTGGAACGAGAAGCTTTCTTGACGGGAGTTTTCGGTGGAGGGAGAGGTCTTCCCCTGTTCTCAATGAATTGGAAAAGTTCTGTCTAATCTTCATCCCTATTGCTGAATGAGAGGCCTAGCGATCTTCCCACATTCCCCACTGCATCTCTAATCCATTTTTTATCATGGATTTCCTTATATAATTGATCTTTGTTTTTTCCCTCCGAGGGAACCAACGATTGATCTTCATGTTGTAGGTGAGGAAGAACTGAGCACATCTGAAGTGGTTCAATTGAGATCACTTCCAGAGGGTTATCTTCTTGGAAAAGCGTGATAGGGCCAAGATGAGCCCAATCCTTGGACGAGGAGTGGATAGGGGAGGAGGGTAAGGATGAAACAGAGTGGGATTCAGATCTGAAGTATTCTGACGAATCATCTTGCGAAAAATCATTCTCTAGAGCGGGTATAGGTTGATTGTGGGATGGGGGAAGGGGGTAGGATGAAACCGGGTGATGCGAAAAGGAAGGTTTATCGGGTCCACAGAAGGGTCGAGAAGTAAACAAGGAGGAAGGGTTGATGGGTACGGTTTCGGATACCTTCAAAGATCCCCATTTGCTCGGGGATAGATGGATATGGGCTAAGAACAAACCCGCTTCTACAAACCCAACGTCGATGAGGGACGTAAGCCTGGGGGATGTGGGATGCTCTTCCACGTGTAAAGTATCTATGATGTTGATCAAGCGTTCGGACGACACGTGTCGAGATCCCACCAATCTGTTGTCATCCTGATTGAAAGCAGTTGGCTGAGCAGAGGTACGGATGCTACGTGGTTGCACCAGAGTCATTTGATGTGAGAGATTGTCCGTCTGCCGAGACGTCGACGTAGCCCTCAGGACACATGGAGAGAGGAGGTTAGGCGCGGATCTCTTCGCGCCGACTGTCGAGATATCATCAGACGGAAGAGACGCTAAAGGAGATGGGGGGCCGCCACATGTTATGTGAAAAGGCCTTTCGCTGCCTCTGTGTACAGTCGTTGCAGAGGCGCTGACGCGCCTCATATCTAGTGGTCCGTTGGAATAGGCAAGTGGTGCTCCTTCGTTTCGCGTTAATAGGTGCCTGTGCTTCGTCGGCTGGCCTATCGATTCCTTGGCCCTCCAAACTTCCCCCCATCTGGGATGCGAAGATATCGGAGAGTCTTTTTGGACAAGAAGGTAAATGGTGCGGTTGTTAATCTTCACACTGATATGGGTCGGGAGGGGAGTTCCCTTCTTCCTTCTCACCCTAGCTCGAATGACTCCCAACTCCATCCCAATGCGGGTTTTCAAATCTATTTCCAGAAGAAATCCTACTTTGGATGCGGCTTTGATAAGGAATTTGTCATACCAACACTCAAGAGGGATATCCTAGATAAGAATCCATATGTTTTCCTTGCCAAACATATAGAATTCTTCCCATGGCATAATTTGCGAGATCGGGCCATCAACAATTAATCGGTCCGCCATCGTTGGGGAGTTGCGATCAGTCCAGATTTTTACCCATAGGATATCCTGTCCTAGAGGCTTGAATTCGGACAAACCTAGTTGGACCCCAGAACATTGTTGAATCCAATCTTTAACTTCTGGAATGGTTGCGCCTTCTGCTGTTTTGATCACCACCGACCTAACCAATTCTGATCGCTTCTTCTCAAAAATCTCTTGATCAACGATGATAAAGTAGTTCGATTGATCATCAGTGGACTCATCGTTGTTAGAGAGAGGATGGTTTTTCTTCGATCCATCCGATTCGTGGGAGGCTGAAACAGTCTCCGTAGGATCTTGTAAAAGTGCTTCTCTGAAAGAACGCACCTTAGAAAGAGAGGCAGGTCTATAGACGTTAGCAGACACGGGAGCCTTGTGATGAGGTGGTTTCGACGCTCCCTAAGATGATCACAACTGGGAGTAAGGAGCGGATAAGGTCTCCGGTCCATAGCGAGCCCTTTGAACTAACATTTTCTTCCCGTCGTAGCTCATGCCATGCAACATGGCCACTGCCCTGGCCAATTCTGCCTCGCTGCCCATACGAATTAGCGAGAAACCTCGAAATGCACCAGACTCCTTGTCTCTGGGCATAACATCCATTACTGCTCCCGCACGGCCGAAAACCCTCTTAAGGTTGAGAGGTAGCCATCCATGGGGGTACCCTTTAACAAAAAGGGTCGGGTAGGATGCGTATTTCCGGTGTCCATCAACCCCGAGTCTTCTGTTCTTGTTCCTAGACTGAACAAGCCTCCAGTCATGATCACCACCTTCCTCAGCCCTTTCCATGGCCGAACCTTTGCCTTTCTCGTCCCTAGCTCTCATGCTTGACGAACCCATGAAGGACTGAATGAGATGAGACGCAACCAGTTACATTTATATCCGTGTCGAGAAGCTCGTTGTTGTCGCGGTCGTCGTTGTCGTCTAATGTTCAAAAATTAAACAATTGCATTCAACAGAGTCATACAAACTCAGTATGAAATCTTAGTTAGAACCAAATCAAGAAGAGTATTGGATGCTAAACTGAGCAATGAGATTTGAAATCTCAGTTAGAACCACCTTTCCGAGGCACTAATATGACTCGAGAACAAGTAGTTCCATTAAAGGAAAGTCCCCATTCATGGAATGTGTTGATTCATGGACATGGTCTCATCAAGTGAGATTATTAAAATCGGGAACCCTTGTTTGGCGAATTTGTGACTTAGATTATAACCTTTTGGTGCTTATGTTTTTTTTAGGGATTGACAGGCTGTTTCAGATTTCAAAGTGAGAAAGGTTAAACCCAAACATAGGTGACCTTTACTTCCTATTGCTCGCTTTGTAACCTTAATTTCAATGATAGGTCCCTGGCAAATCTGGGTGTCACCAGCATTGCGTGTGGTGGTGCTGGTGGTCACTGCATTTTGTGGGCCATGAGACTGAAGCTAGTGCCCTTCATTGTCACCTTCCTCTCCTCAAATCGTCCTTCTCCAAGCCACTCATCGTTGTTAGGGATTCCATCAATGTAATTAAGTGAGCCTCAACGGTTGTGGAGCCATGGAGGTTCCAATTCATCATTAGGGGGATTTATAGTGTTTTCTTATTTCTAAGTGTATCTTTTCATCATCACTAGAGTGAGGTATATGAGGTTGCGGATAGTATAGCTGAGGATATTGATGAAAAAGGGTCAGCCGTCGTTGGCAATGTTGTTCCTCTCCCCTGGATCTGCACTGTTATAATCCATTTGATAATGTTCTCATCATCATCATATTGTTTGGATTCATGATGAAAGTCATGGCATAAGTTTGACGCCGGCTGCCAACCGGATGCAAGCCGCATCCTTTGTCTAGGCTGGGGACCGACAATGAGAGCATAAAATCCCATAGGGCCATAGGCGCCCCTTATATAGGTTGATTACAATCCAGTGCTATCTAATAGTCTATTATATGGATTGATTACAATCAACGAGTTTGATGTTCTCATATTTATAAAAATTAAAATTAATGAACCAACCAAGAAAGGAAAAAGAATTCATAACAATCACCGTCATTTTGACTGGTTAAGATAGACTTCTTGAGATTTAATGGAGAAGCCCAACGAGATGGATTTGCTTCACCAAACATTTATTTTCATTCTACATTTCTACATATCCATCTGATATATATATATATATATATATATATATATATATATATATATATATATATATATATATATATGAAAAAGGTTCTATGCGGTCGAGCTCATGGGAAGTTCCTATGAGGTCGAGCTGTGTGGGCCCCACCGTGATGCGTGTCGAACATGAACACCGTGCATTTGATGGGTCCCCTTTGTATTATGGGAAATCCCAAAAATCAGCCGTATACGGAACTCAGTTGGGCCATACCATCCAAAATCATGTGAAGACATACCTAAAACATACAAAAGCACTTGGTGGGGCCCACATGAAATTTGGATGCGTCTGAAACTTGGTCTGACCCCTCATCCAAGTGGGACACACATAATGGATGGGCTGGATTTGTGAACCACATCTCGGTGGGCCCAACAAATGATTATGAATGTTTTAATGGAGGGTAGCCCCTCTCAACTTTTGTATGTGGTGTGGCCCACACAAGTCATGGATTGACTTGATTTTTAAGCCCTAGGCCCACCATGGAATGGTGCATCTGACTGATGGGGTAGATGTTCGACACGCATCATGGTTGGGCCCACACAACTCGACCTCATGGGAAGTTCCCATGAGCTTGACCGCATAGAACCTTTTCTCATATATATATATATATATATATATAAGAGGTGATAGAATAGCAAGCCAAGAAAGGATGCTGGAAAATAGATAGGTCTGACTGGGAATGACACATTCCTTGATGAACCAGTGAGTACTGAAACTATTAGGTAATATTCGAGAACAAGCCAAATAAAGCCCCAGGCCCGGACGGCTTTCAAGTGAACCTATTCCGGGACTACTTGAAACGAGATCTAGTGGAATTTAGGAGAAATGGGACGCGGGGTCAGTAAACTCATAGTTTCTCCCTTATCCCAAAGGAAACCAGACCTGGTAAGCTACTTAGCATGTGAGCTACATGTTACTTCTAGATTTTTTATTAAGGTTGCTCTTGGCTGCACCAAACATCATGAAATTTCATGATATTTTGTGTCAAATCAGACTGACTAATAGTGAAAATTCATGATATTTGGTATAACGAAATAAACCTAAAATAATAGGAAAAAATAGGTAAAGATTAACTATAAAGATAAAGAAAGCGCAACAGAATTGGTTTAATATTATTACTTCTATTATTTTATTAAAATTGCTTAAAAGATTAATTAATTTATTGAAAAATTAAAAGTGACACAAATCATTGAAAATATTAATTGATTTTCATTTTCGCTATTATTAAGGTGGGCTAAGACCTATATAAAAGAGTTTTGTTTCTAATTTGAATATCCCTGTAGAAAAATAACTTATGGTGTAGGCTATGTAGCATGTAGCGTATGCTATATAGTGTGTAACATATGTAAATTAGCATGTAGCGTAGGTTACATGCAAAGCTATTTTTACGAGCTACGTAGTATTGAGGCTAGGCTACGCTACATAGCATAAGCGAAATGCTAATGTCCCGACCTTCACGGGAACATTAGCAATGTCCCCAAAGCTTTTCAATAACACCTGAGACACCTAGTTATTGATCTGGACGGTTCATTGAACGGTACTATTGGAAGCAAGTCGTGGTGCAAGATTCATGCCAATGGGATGATTCTAACACTTTAAATGATGCCAATTCCCTAAAGCTTTTCAGTAACACATGAGACACCTAATCATTAATCGGGATGGTTCATTGAACGGTACTATTGGAAGCAAGTCGTGGTGCAGGATTCACACCAACAGGATGATCCTAACACTTTAAATGACACCAATTTTTTGTATAACACCCTGTTTTGTACGAGCCATAGATCACATATTTAGAATCCTCAAACCAAAATGCTACCTTTGAACCATAAGAAATACAATGTGGGATCAATCGAATAGTTGTTTCAAGATGAGGATTAGACCCACTTTGTTTCTCTGCTCAATCTTGACTTTCCATTTTCCATGCTATTGATTAGATGTTATGATCATCCGATTGGCGTGATTTGCATCATGGATTGCCTCCATTGTATGAATGAATGGACAATTCGAATTGATGATTGGTTTTCTTGTGTGGCATTTAAGAGCTTTGGGGACATTGCTAACCTACCCATGAAGGTGGGGGCGTTAGCATTCCCCACATATAAATAAATAAATAATCATTGCCAGTCCCAAGCCTAGATAAAGGAGCATTGTCAAGTTGTCAGCCAGTGTGAAACTTTTCCGACAACTTTATCATGAATCCTGATGATAACGGGGGAATAGGATTCGTGTAGCTGACCCCAATTATTTGGGATACGGCTTAGATGATAATGAGATGATTCAACATATGAACAAATGCTCAGCCCCTCATTTTTCCTTGGACAACCATGCAATTTAATGGTATCAATAGTTTTAAATCACGTGTGGAACCCCCTGCCTGGTTGGATTTCATCCAACCTCTGTGTATGATTTGTACAAGCAAATTCGAAGATTTAATGGAGGCACACAAAAAAATTGTCATCAAATGATCACTATTTTTTTTAATGACAACAAAGAACCTGTGAAGTTGGAATTCATCTTCCTGCGCTATGTTCATGTGCTTTTGATTTCACCATTTGTTGCCATCGTACATATGGGTTTTCTGATTTCTGTTACATAGAGGCTCAACAGCATGCACATGTTTTGATACATTCAATATAGTGTGTGTTTTCTCCTTCCATGTTCATATTATGGGACATGGCTAATCGGCTAATCGCAGGATGCTGATTTGGTACTATTTCAAGTCTAAAGATGAAGCATGCTCTAGAGAGACATAGAACTTTTTTATCCATTGTGTAGAGATATAATTGCAGTCATGTACCTTATTAGGTCTCCTCCCATGATAAATAAAACATGCAGTCTCTAATTAGACTAACAAGCAACTCTCCCTCCCTCCCTCCCTCTCCCTCCGTCTCTATTGAAGGTGTTTTGTCAAAACTAAGGAAACATTCTACCAAAATTTGGTTTTAGTTATCTGCTTGCACAGATCAAATTGGGTTATTTTGAGGACATTGTACCTAAAACGTTGGTATGATAAAAAAGATTCTACATCTCTCTCCACATGCATCTCTCAACTTGCCTTAAGAAAAAGAAAAAGAAGAAAATCTATCAAGTCTGGCTCATCAAGTCTCTTCTTTGTGCAGGTTAAATGAAGAATGAGGTATATATAGCTGCAAACTAGAACTCTTAACGTGCGCAACTGTATTCAACATGATGCCTGTAATTCCTTGTTCAGTCAGTAACATCTCTCTCTTCCCTACATCTACCTTCACCTCAAGGAAAGATAATAGACTAACAAAATGCAAGCTTTTCGGAAAATACACAAAACCTGCATTCCCTCCACAAAGGTTGCTGCTACTTCAGCCAATCTCAGTAAGCTTGTTTCAGAAGTACAGCACCAGTGATGTACATAATAAATCAAGAATCCAAATATTGGCTGCGACAGGGACAGATGTAGCAATAGAGGAGCCAAATTCTGTGGTTGAAGGTGAAGATGCTGACAAAACCTCCGAAGTTTCACCTGATGCTGTTGAAACAAGTGAAGCTTCCTCAACAGAAAATGCAGGTCCTACTCCTGCCCAATCCAAACGCCCGAGAACCATGAGGAAGAGCGAGATGCCACCTGTGAAGAACGAGGAGCTAATCCCAGGTGCTACTTTCACTGGGAAAGTAAGATCCGTCCAGCCATTTGGTGCTTTTGTCGACTTTGGAGCTTTCACAGACGGATTGGTACATGTTTCCCAGCTGAGCGATAGCTTTGTAAAGGATGTTGGCAGCATTGTTTCTGTTGGGCAAGAGGTGAAAGTGAGGGTGGTGGAAGCAAACATGGAAACCGGACGGGTTTCACTAACAATGCGTGAAAGTGACGATATCAGTAAGCTGCAGCAACGGAAAGATGCTCCTGCTGGTGGTAGTAGTGATAAGCCAAGGCCTGCCAGAAGAAGCACTGCTAGATCCAATCAGAAGCGTGATGAGGCACCCAGAAGCACAAAGTTCATCAAGGACCAGGTTCTAGATGGCACTGTAAAGAACATGACCAGAGCAGGTGCTTTTATATCTCTTCCAGAGGGTGAGGAAGGATTCCTGCCCACATCTGAGGAATCCGAAGGATTTGGGAACATTATGGGAGGCTCCACATTGCAGGTGGGTCAAGAAGTCAACGTGCGGGTGCTGCGAATTACGAGAGGGCAGGTGACATTAACAATGAAAAAGGAAGAAGATATGGAAGAGCTGAATATGAAACTCAACCAAGGTGTGGTGCATGTTGCAACCAACCCATTTGAGCTGGCTTTCCGTAAGAACGAGGCAATCGCAACATTTTTGGAAGAGAGGGAGAAAGTGCAGCAATCCGCCAAAACTTTGAGTTCGAAAAAGCCAGGGCAGATTGAAGGAAAGGTTGACCAAATTGAAACTAAGTCTGATGCTTTGATAAATGATGAAGTGGAGACAGAAGTTGAGCAGCCTGTCAAAGCCGAAATACCTTCTGCTGCTGCAAATGTGATAATTGAGGAGGCTTTTGTAGATGGAGTGACTGAAGGTAGCAAAGAGACTGACTCGCCGAATGAGATGGGTGATCAGATTGTATCTTCAGAAAGTGGGGTCGGTGAGGAAGTCATGGTGAGTCAAAACGAGACTGAAGTAACAACACTTGCAGATGACAAAACGCCTTCCGTTGCAGCAAATACGGTGATAGACGAGGCTCCTATAACAGATGTGGTGAAGGAAGATGGCACTGAAACAGACTTACCTGGGGAAACAGGTGATCTAATCTCATCTTCAGATGGAGTGGAGGAAGATAGCAAAGAAACCGACATGCCTGATGAAATACCTTCTGCTGCAGCAAATACAGTAATAGATGAGGCTCCCGTGACCGATTTAGTGAAGGAAGACAGGAGTGAAACGGGTGTTCTAATTTCATCTTCAGAAAGTGAGGTCACCGAGGATGTTCTCGTGAGTCAAGCTGATGATACTAAAGTGGAGAGTGAAGTAACACCGGTTGTAGAAAATGAGATTGCCTCTGCTGCAGCAACCACAGTTGTAGATGCAGATCCTGTAACCAATGGAGTAGAGGAAGATAGCAAAGAAACTGAAACACTTGATGAGACAGAAGCACCGCCTCTTGTTGAGAATGAAATAGCTTCCGCTGCTTCAGAAGAAGACGTTAAAGCAGCTCCTTCTATTCCTGAACCAAACGGCAGTGCCACCTCAAATGAGCAAGCAGATGTTCCTTCTGTTCAAGAAAGCACACCAAAAGGTTTCCCACTTCCCTTGCTCATCCAATTGCTATTCCTTCTTCCATTTGATGATATCATACAGCTTGTCTACTTATGATTGAATTGCACACTGGATAATGTACTGAGCCTCATCAAATGTACTGTTTTTCCCAGGCGTCAAGTACATGTGGGGCACATGGTTCAGTGATCCGGACTGTTGTGATTGGACCCATTTTGGATGGGGGATGTCCTGAAAGTTCCCAGATGGGAAGATCCTAACACTTGTGAATAGAAGGTTAAGAAATAGATACAGCAATGGTTGACATTTAACTGAAAATAGACCAAAGATTGGAATTGGATAGCTAGGATCTTCCTACCTGGGAGAATTTTGGAGCTCCCCCTATCCATGATGGGGCAATCAGATCGATGGTCTGGTTCACCGACCCATCTCACCTGCACAGAGAAGGAAATCCACACAAACCGTATGTTAGCGGGGTCTCGGTACATTGTAATTTCTCCCTTGGAAGCCACTGATGGATGGTTAATATATAGGGAGAAATGGTATAAATACTTCAAAAGGTTTGTATTGCAAAAAGAAACAATACAACAGAAACCTGGGATGTCATAGTATTATTACAAAAGAAATATTCTCTATTATATAATGCAATGAGCGAGGGAAATTTTTTCCTAGAATTATTTATAGGAATGGATAAAACTTCAGTTTATTAGAGGATACGAGAGGGGTTTTAGATAAAAAATAATGGGCATTTAGATATTTTTGGAGAGCCATATATGGCTGGTTGGCAGTTCAACAATGACTCCTTTTTCCTTTTCAATGAAAACAACTTTGATGAACTGGTAGATTATAGTAATTACTGTACATCAAGCTGTGTAGGGGGACCATCCATGATGTTTAGGTGGTATTCAAACCATGAATCAGTTGAGGCTACTCACGTTCACCATACATCAAAATAATAATTGTGGTCCAAAATTCAGGTGGGACACATCACACTGAGCAATGTACAATCATTCCTAAAACCTATAGATTCATGTGGTTTGATCCACCTGACTTTCTCAATAGCCTTGGTAGAGGTGTCAACAGGCCGGGCCAAGCTCAACATAGACCCAAGCTCAGCCTGGGCCCGTGACAGGCCAAACAGGCCAGGTTAGGGTCGTGCCAAGCTTTGTCCAATGTTGACTATGAGCCCAAGCTCAGCCCGGGCCCGTGACAGGCCAAAATAGTCCAACCCATGTCCGGCCTGAAATGTTTATGCTGGGCCCTAGCCTGAGTCCGGTCCCAACTTCTTCGACGGTAGATAAGGAATAAATGTCATTTATCTGTTGCAGCTGCCTCATGCATTGCTTTTATGCTTGCATAGTAAAAAGATGGGAATTTTACAAAAATAATAATAATAATAATAAAATCTACCTAATTAATTTGGAATTTACATTCCGGTGCCTTTTTCAAAATGGTTTTCAAAAAGCTACCTCATTAATTGATATAATTATCATTCCACTACCGTCCATTACATTTCCTTAACGGTGGTTGGGTGGGTGTGCGAGCAAATGTATCGGCTGCTTGGGTGGTCTCCACCATGATGTTTATGTGAAATCCACATGATCATCAGGTGTCTCCTCCTATTAGGCCAAGGGCACAAAAATCACCTCCATCTGTGATTCAAGGGGACTACATGACTGGAGATAGAGGCGGGCATGTTGGACCCGATCCGGTGGATCCAACCCGTTCCGAATAGAACTAACGGCCTAGATCGGGCCTGATTGAGTGTGTCCATCCAGATCTGATCGTTTTTTGGGTCGGGTTCGGATAGTGGTGTATCCGGACAGATCCGATCCGATAACCCGAACCGAAAGGACCCGGACCGACCTGACTCGACCCGACCTGACCCGGAGCTTCAACGCTCATCTTCTTCCTCTCCTTTGCCCGACGCCCATATCCCACTCTCATTGGATCTCCTTCCTCTCCTCTGCTCGTCCAACACTATTCAACAAGGAGTGATTTCAGAGCATCCCTGGTTTGGCAATGGTCCTTTGATTCGCTTGAAGTGGTCCAACCCATTTAGCGCTTTCAGACAATTGCAATTGCCACCTCCTCTACAAACTCCATAATCGCCACAATCGTGAGGGCACGATGGCCCCCACAGAACTTTTGTGTTGCTGGAGCTCCCTACTCCGATCGAAGTAAATCGTAGGGAATTCGCGTCCGCATAGTCCCTACAACTATAAGATCTTTAGAATGCCACGTGTAGCTAGATAAGTGGCTGAACGCTGCGTTATCCTGTGTATGGCTGGACTACAATGTACTTACCACCACTCACTAAACCATGCCAACTCAACTTACACGTGGCATACACGAGACGAATCTGGACCATCTAAATGTTGTCCCGGCTAGGGAGCATAGTCCACCAAAGCACCCACTAATTAGACGATCTCAACCATTTAATTTTTCTCATCGGATGTTGACCATCGAATATTCCTTTTTAGCATCCACTTGATGATCACCAATTGGAGGATCATTGTACAGTATTATGCTTTATCTACAGTTGGGCCCATGCTATGTACGGTCCAGATCGTCATGCATGTATGCCGTCTTAGATGAGATATTGAAAGTGAGTGCCAAACAGCTAAGAGTTGTAATGATCTTTTTATTTTTCTCAATTATAATATAATGACTGTAAAAGGCTTATCATTACTTTTCACATACCTTTTGAAAAACCACCTGGATGTATTTATTACGCCTCCAAAACCGCCTCCTCTGCAATTGCAGTCATCCCAAGTTTGAACTACGAAATCATAAACCTCTTCCAAAACACCGTTTTTCTACCACCGACGAGACCTCAAATGCCCATCGAAACCTAGCCTTAGGTAGTGATAGGATCCGTCGGCAGAGTCAGTACATATCCGAATACTATAGCTGGTTTTTCCAGTGGTGAGGGCGAGGTTTTCACCATCCACAATGGTGAATCTGCTTCCACAAACGCAACGAAACCAGCAGAAGTCATCTCAGTTGATCTGATTGAATTACGGAACCGGGAGCATGTCTCTCCGTTGATCTCGACCGTTAGTTCCAGAAAATCCCAACCCTCCATTCTGAAGACACTGAGATTTTCTTCATGGAATCTTCTTCCTCTCTTCCGCTCGATCCGAACTTTGCCCAATCCGATCCGACTCAGTTTTCATGACCGAGTCGAACTCGGATCGGCTCAGGACAGCAGGGGTTCGGGCCGATCCGAGTCAGATGACCTGGACTCGGTCCTGGATTGGTCCGAGTTCGAGTTGGCCCATGTAGAATCCGGACCGAGTCGAGTTGGACCCAATCCAATCCAACTCGGTCCAATGCCCAGCTCTAACTGGAGACAATGTTCAACACAATGATCAACCTCCAAACTATTTCCCTCGATATGGCCCACTTGAATTACAGATGGGCATTATTTTTAGGCCCCATGCTTAAATTTTGGTGTGGCATTTAATGGTTGGAGTGGATTTCATATAATAATCTTAGTGGGCCCTGTAAAAATCAAGGGTACCCATCTCTCTCAATTGTTTTCTTTGGTATGGCCCACACTAATCACAAGTCAGCCTTACTTTTTGGCTCTGGGTCTAAACTGGGATTCCACATCTAATGGTTAGAGTGGATTTTGCATATACATCATGGTGGGCCCCGCAAAAAAATTTGTCCCGCATCTCTCTCCAACTGTACAAAGATATTATTAAAAAAAGGAATTCTATGGGACACCCACTCTTGATGTTTATCTAAGATCCACTCTGACAATTAGATATTTTGTCCCATATTAGGCCCAAACACAAAAAATCAGGCTGACCTGTGATTTTGGTGAGCCACACGAAAGGAAATAATTGCGAGAGATGTCCACCCTTGATTTTTACAGGGCCAACCATGCTAAATATATGAAATCCACTCCAACCATTAGATTCCACACAAAAAATCGGGCCTATGGCCCAAAAATTATACCCATCCGTAATTCACATGAGTCACACTAATGGAAACAGTTTGAAGGGTGAGTTTGCTCTGTATACTGTTTCCAATCATGTGGTCCACCTAACTTGGACATGATACCATACAAATTGCAATTTGGGGCATCCCTTGTTGCGAATGAATTGGAGCTGTCATCACTTTGGTCATTCCCTCTCTGTTGAATTGAATGATTGGAATTCAATTCAAATGAAAATCCAAACACAGCCATCTTCTTAGATTATATCAAGAAATGCCAAACCATAATGCAACAATGAATATTTTTTGTTCAAATTTCATTACAACTTCAATCCTTTTATTTTCCCCAACCATCTGATTAGTGATCAATTTACAAAAACACGGCAGCAACTATATCCCCATCTCTCGTAAAGCAGCTACGTGAAGAAACTGGTGCTGGGATGATGGACTGCAAAAAGGCTCTAGCGGAAACTGGAGGTGACATCGTTAAAGCTCAAGAGTTCCTAAGAAAGAAAGGCTTGGCAAGCGCGGAGAACAAAGCCAGCAGGGCAACGGCAGAAGGGAGAATTGGCTCGTACATCCACGATAGCAGGATCGGTGTCCTTATTGAGGTGAACTGTGAGACAGATTTTGTTTCTCGTGGTGACATTTTCAAGGAACTGGTCGATGACCTCGCCATGCAAGTAGCTGCCTGCCCGCAAGTGCAGCATTTAGTCACAGAAGATGTGCCGGAAGAGATGGTAAGCAAGGAGCGGGAGATTGAAATGCAGAAGGAAGATCTTCTGAAGAAACCTGAGCAAATCAGGGAGAAAATTGTTGAGGGCCGAATCAGGAAGAGACTTGAGGAGTTAGCACTGCTTGAGCAACCATACATTAAAAATGATAAGGTGGTGGTGAAGGATTGGGTGAAGCAGACAATTGCGACGATTGGTGAGAATATTAAGGTTAGGAGGTTTGTCCGTTTCAATCTTGGAGAAGGTTTAGAGAAGAAAAGCCAGGATTTTGCTGCAGAGGTGGCCGCCCAAACAGCAGTGAAAACACCAACAGCAGCTCCAAAAGATCAGCCTGCTGGGGAAGCCAAGGAAACAATTGAAAAGTGAGTTTTTTTTTTTTTTTTTTTTTTTTTTTTTTTTTTCTCTCCCCAAGTGGGATAAGGCTTTAGATGATGATGATAATTTCTCAAATGGGATATGTTTTGGTATCCTCTAATCCTCTGGTTCCTTCAATTGGGTCTCTGGTAATCCAGACCATTGATCTGACAGGCACTGGTGGAAAGCCATGCCCCCAAAAATCTCCCAGATTGATGATCATCTCAGGCACTCCTTTGGCCTTTTTTTCCTGCTCAGTGTAGACCATTGCTATAATTTCTTCGCTCTCCACCCTCTATTCCATGGTTACAGATTGAATGGGTAGGATTTTTAATATGAGGGAGTTTTTTGGGACATATCCATCCAGTGGGGCCCATCAGATGAATGGTCTGAATCATCCCCCCTGTACAGATGATGGAGCAAGGACCTTAGAAATACAATATGAATATACACCTCGTATCCAGGATCATATATTTCTGCATAGAATATATACATGTCGCATCATCCCACAGCTCCACTACTCTCTGAGATTATTAAAACTCCAACGCAGGTCGCCACCAAAGGTGGCAGTCTCAGCAGCACTTGTCAAGCAACTACGGGAAGAAACCGGCGCTGGCATGATGGACTGCAAGAAAGCCCTCTCAGAGACAGGCGGTGACCTCGAGAAGGCCCAGGAGTACCTCCGTAAGAAGGGACTGTCAACTGCCGACAAGAAATCTAGCCGGCTAGCCGCTGAGGGCCGGATTGGGTCCTACATCCATGATTCCCGCATCGGGGTCTTGATTGAGATCAACTGCGAGACTGACTTTGTAGGGCGGAGTGAGAAATTCAAGGAGCTGGTCAATGATCTTGCCATGCAGGTTGTAGCCTGCCCTCAGGTGCAGTTTGTGTCGGTGGAAGAGATCCCAGAAAGCATAGTGAGCAAGGAGAGGGAGCTGGAGATGCAGCGGGAAGACCTGCAGTCAAAGCCTGAGAATATACGGGCCAAGATCGTCGATGGGCGGATCGCGAAGAGGCTGGGCGAGCTGGCACTCTTGGAGCAACCGTTCATCAAGGATGACGGGGTGCTGGTCAAGGACCTGGTGAAACAGACAGTCGCGGCGCTCGGAGAGAACATAAGAGTAAGGAGGTTTGTTCGATTCACGCTTGGGGAGGCGACCGGCGATGCAAAACCAGAGGCCCAAGAGTAGATGGAGAAAGTCTGGCAATCTAGCAGGTGGGGCCCAGCGAGTTTACGGTGTTTAAGGGGTCTTTAATAACAGGATTAGAAGAAGGTTTAAGGTAATGTTGGGAGGAGAATGTGATTCTTTTTGTTGTGATGAGAGAGGTTATTAGATTTTGCTGGTAGTTATTGGCAGTTAGTCTTTATTATTTTTTTGCGTTTCGAGGACATTTTTGGCATTTTCATGTGCAAAAATACGGTATGAGGAAAACATATCTCAGTTTTTTTTGGAATACATGCATGCAAAGTTACTTTCTTTTGGGGGCATTTTGGGAATTATCTTTGTAAATATTTGAAGATATGTTCTTGCAGAGTTTAGTATTTGATGAGTGGTGGAACTGTTAATAGAGAGCTGCTGATTTTACTCCCACGGGTAAAAGCATCTACATGGAGTAACAATATTGAGAATGATTTGAGTGTATGTGGGGCCATGTGTGGTGATCCAGACCATTGAATTGATGGGCCCCATTAGAATATCTCAACTCAATGCGTTTTGGCTGAACTAGGGCATTGTTGTTTTCTTGTAGGCCACTGTTAAGGGCATGTAGGGTGATCTTTTGGGCCATCCTACCATCTGTTTACATGTATCAATGGGTTCCTTGCTATTTTGTGTGTGACCACATTGCCCAAGAGGGCCCCAGATTGCTGAGACAAGGCTAAGTTGTTGATGATGATTAGCTGTGTGGGTAGTCCATCAGGCTGTCAGCTAGCGTCCGTTGGGCTCGTGGATGTGGTGGGTTTACTTTTCAGGCCTTGTTTGGCCTTGGCCCTGAATTTTTGGTCTTAGAAATAAACGGTCTGGGCTAGATCTTGAATTCAAGGGCAGCTTCTATACAATTGTCATGGGCTTGGGCTTAAGTAATAGGCTGCAATTTAAATGGGCCTTGGCTTAGGTGATGGCCCGTATATCCATCAGAGTGGACCTCATTTGTACTCGGATTGTGTAACACATACCATGGACGGCCTCGTACTATGCGCTGATGGAAAAGCTCTATGGGCCCCACCATGATGTACGTGTTTTATTCATGCGGTCCACCATTTTGCCCACTCAGTTTAGGGCATGAGACCAAAAATGAGGCAGATCCAAATCTCAGGTGGACCACACCACAGGAAACAGTGATGATTGGACATCCACCACTAAAAATCTCGTAATGTTTATTTACCATCTAACCTGTTGATCAGGTAAGAAAGACGTGGATGTAGGGAAATCACACATATATAAAGCTTAGACCCAAAAAATTTGTATCGCCTGTGAAGTTTTTAATGGTGGGCGTTCAAACACCACTGTTTCCTGTGGTGTGGTCGTCCACCTGAGATTTGGATCTACCTCCCTTATCGAAAATGATATGGTAAAATGAATGGATGGCATGGATAAAACACATAAGTCATGGTGGGGTCCACAGCTTTTCCCGTTGGTTTGTGCTCCGCAAGCCAAGTCGTCTGAAAAGATGTTAGTTTGAAGTTGCAAGTGAATGTTGAGGACGATTGCGATTGACAGGACAATGCATACATGACACGGCAGTTATTAAGGGTCGGTTTGGGCAGTGGGATTAGAAGGGATTAGGTGGGGATGGGATTCGTCTGGTCCTGTGCCAATTCCACTCCATATTGGGAAGAAAATGCTTGGGATTGCATTAAATGAAATTGCGTTGGGTCCTGTGCCAATTTCACTCAATGTTTGGAAAGTTGTGTAGGTCCCAACATGATGTGTGGGATTTTCGAGCATGGGCCAAAAAATCAAGTAAATCTAATTGCGGACGACCATATTGAATATACCATTGAAAACTTCTTTGGTTACATAAGTTTTGGATTTATCTCATTTTTAGGTCCATGCTTATAAAATGAGGTTAGAAACAAATGGAATGCGTTGTTATTAAAGTAATTTCATATGATGGTGAGTATATTCTTTCAATGTACCACCGTATTATCAACAAAGCAGGGAATTAATTTTATCCCATGGTAACAACCGGGGACAACCCCTGCCAAGAGCAATAATTATGTTTTTTGGAATCCCATCCTACCTAATCCCTCCTAATTCCACCGCCCAAACTGACCCTAAAGGCAGCGGGAGTAGTGATATGATTCCGTACAAGAAAGAATCCAATGTTAAGAAACCTCGTTATTATTTATTTATTTATTATTTTCTACCTACGTAGATGGAATGGTTGCATTTATTGCTTTTGAGTCGTCATTTTCAAGAATTTACATCACTTTTGATTGAGAGATGCCAAAGTGATAGATGAGCGCAACTCTGCTGTTAAATTACATTTGAAAGAAGCACTTTCTCTTCATGATCTATCCATGTTTTAGGCTTGAAAGAAGCGCGTTCTCCATGTGGTACCATATATATTTGGACCATTTATTTCACAGGGCATGCGATGCTAAGACCCTCGCCCAAAAATAAAATTTATTTGATGTCCTGTTTGGAGAGTGGGAGTAGGTGGCATTGAATTTCATTTTGCCCATCCAAATTCAACGTGGTGTATAGAAATGACTAGAAGGATTAGATTAATTCAGATATCACATCATCCAAACCGTTGATGTAGAAATCTGGTTAGCTATCCTTGGACCAGTGAACCAGCATAAAGGATAGACAAGGAAGACTCCAGTTTGTGCGGGGAACCCTCCGATACCTAAGTCAAGAAAGAAATCTAGATGTAGTTGAATATTAGGGGTTTAAGGCTAGAGATTGTGCGTACCTTTTTTATGAAAAACGTGTTACAGATACGTTTCTAGCATGGTTGAGCCAAAAGAAAATGGACCGTAAATTGACCATAACTTTTGATCCGGGTATCATTACAGGGCGCACAACCTATCAATCTTTATTGAAACGGGCCATCCGAGGTGAACCCACCCACAAAGTGGGTCGCATCTGTTCGTTTCGTCAGAAAACGCGCGCTTTCAGCTCAAAAACGAATTTTTAGAAAAAATTTACTATTTTTAGTAATTCTGATTTTTTAATATTTTTTCCTATTCTTAGAGTTTTAGATTTTCCTCCTTTCTAGAAATAACTTTTAGTTACACTAGGTTTCTTCTAGAGAAAGT
The DNA here is from genome assembly GCA_030180095.1 of Magnolia changhungtana. Classification (NCBI taxonomy): domain Eukaryota; kingdom Viridiplantae; phylum Streptophyta; class Magnoliopsida; order Magnoliales; family Magnoliaceae; genus Magnolia; species Magnolia changhungtana. The sequence goes on from JASAUF010000076.1 coordinate 4,434,499, forward strand.
TTATTTAAAATTTTTATTTTTAAAAATTAGGCCTTAGAAGAGTTTTATTATAATTAAGATTTTTATTAGAGTTAGAATTTTGTTATCTTTGGTAATTACAAATTTTAGTTTTTTTTTTCTTTATTAATGGTGTAAGGAGATACATTAATTAGAGAATTATCAATTATTCATTAATCAATTTCGAATTTATTAGAATTTATTTCTATTTTCTGCTTTCTTTCTTCGTGGATTCGATAAGTCTCTGTGAGAAGTCCAGAGAAATTCCATGGATTTGGAATAGTTATCCTCTCGAGGAAGACAGTGCTCAACCTCACGTCCTCCCCTGCGTCAGTTTGGTATCAAAGCGAGGTTTCTCCTCAGATTGATGACTTCTAACGACGGGTCGAGCAACAATCTCATGGGCGGTGCTCCAAGGAATTTACCTTTAGGCGCTTGACTTTCAAGGTCTAAGGCAAGAGAATCGGCAAGCCATGCAAGGGCTGCAGGCTTCCATCGACCGCATAGCGGATCTCTTGGCGGAAAGCCTAGGGCAATTTCGTGTTCATGGTGGTGATCCACCACCAGCAATTGCTGGAATTCATAATTATACTAATCGTAGGGCGATGCTATCAATGAACCACAAGATGGTTCAAGAATTCAATATGAAAGTCGATCTTCCTAGTTTTAATGACCAATTCTCCTTTAAGGACTTTTCGATTGGTTGCTTGAAGTCGAACATTTCTTCAACTACATGAATATCGTAGAAGAAAAGAAAGTTAAACTCGTGGCATACAAGTTGACGGGCAGAACTTCATATTGGTGGGAACAACTTCAACTCGAACAGGCAAGACAGATGAAGGTGTTAATCCGCACATGGTCGCGGATGAAGAAATTATTGTGCATGCGATTCCTCCCTCAAGATTACGATAAGGTATTATTCCAATAAAACCAAAATTATTATCAGGATAATCGATCAGTAAAAGGTTATGTAGAAAAATCCTATTATTGGTCCGCGAGAAACGACTTCATCAAAACGGAGTTGCAACAGACCATAGAATTCATCAGTGGTGAACATGTAACCTCTATAGAAATGGAGAACCAACCTAAGACTTCTAAAGTGGAGGGACAATATCTCATCACTGAACAGGCCTTTGTTAAACAATATGAGAAAATGAGAAATATATATCCATTAGTTGAAAAGAAAAAAATATGTGAAGCCTGTGAATATCCTAGAGGATTTGGAACTAGTATCGCAGAAGTTCAAGAAGGTTGTGCTCGATGAACTCCCTAATAAATTACCTCACATACTAGATATACAAAATCACATTGATCCCGTCCTAGGGGCAAGTCCGCCTAATTGCCCACATTATCAGAAAAAATATGAGAACTTGAAGGCAAATGTAATGGAACCGTTCGATATTAGTCAAGTCAAGGAAAGTATGAGTACATGTAATATGTCAATTCAAGAGCTTAATGCCAAGTACAAAAAAATGGCTATTGAACATCGCGTCAGAAGTTATATCAAACTCATGTGCCAAGTCTCTTGCGAAACTTGAGGATGAATTTTTTTTCAAGTGGAGGGGTCTGATGTAAAACGTGTCACAGATATGTTCCTAGCATGGTTGGGCCAAAAGAGAATGGACCGTAAATTAACCATAACTTTTGATCCGGGTATCATTACAGGGCGCACAACCTATCAATCTTTACTGAAACGGGTCATCCGAGGTGAACCGATCTAAAAAGTGGGTCACATCTGTCCGTTTCGTCAGAAAACGCGCGCTTCCAGCTCAAAAATGAATTTTTAGAAAAAATTTACTATTTTTAGTAATTCCGATTTTTTAATATTTTTTTCTATTTTTAGAGTTTTAGATTTTCTTCCTTTTTAGAAATAACTTCTAGTTATACTAGGACTCTTCTAAAGAAAGTTTATTTGAAATTTTTATTTTTAGAAATTAGGCATTAGAAGAGTTTTATTAGAATTAGAATTTTTATTAGAGTTAGAATTTTGTTATTTTTGGTAATTACGAATTTTAGTTTATTTTTTTCTTTATTAATGGTGTAAGAAGACACATTATTAGAGAATTATCAATTATTCATTAATCAATTTCAAATTTATTAGAATTTATTTCTATTTTCTACTTTCTTTCCTCATGGATTCGAGAAGTCTCTGTGAGGAGTCCAGAGAAATTCCGTGGATTCGGAATAATTATCCTCTTGAGGAAGACGATGCTCCACCTCACGTCCTCCCCTGCGTCGCTTTTACTATTAGAGGTACCTTATTTATAGTTTTAGGAGAGGCGGTGGCGCAAAGGGAATCTCCCTATTTGGTAGGTACATTTTGGAGGTGGATTCAGATCCCAGATTAGTAGGAGGATCTTTCAAGATCCTTGAAGCGTGTCGCAGATATCGTCCAAGATTCTTGGAGAAAACCTCGGACGAATCTCTCTTAGGCAAGATTCGAGACCATCGGAGATGTGCAATGGGAGGCCGAGATGGCCTCGGCCGACCTGGCCTGGGGGTGCATGCTGCTTCAAGCTATACCGACCTGGGCCACACCGACTTAGGCTGTACCGACCTGAGTCATGCCAACCTATCTCCTTAGTTGAGCAGCGGGACAGGATGTTCCTGATGAACTCTGGGGATCTTGGAGTCGATGGAGGTAGTGCTCTTTTCGGTGTTTGGGCAAGTCAGTAAGTGTTTCAATCTAGTGACAAGATGTCGAACTCAATCTTACTTCTTACTCGAGTTTTGAGTATAGGATCGAATCCGTTTTCATGTCCGACCTGGGGAAGTGAGCAAGGTTTCAACCCGACCTTTAATCATTAGTCGAACTATTTTTCCTATAACAGTAAGTCCCCCTACTTTCGAGTTCACACAGTGAGCTCGACAAGTAGATCGGTCTTTGCCAGGTCTAATCACAATGCGTTCATGTCATCGAGTCATCCTATCATTAATTACCAATAAAGGCGGTTAGGCATGAATATCGAGGCGTATCACTAATCATAGTACGGTACCCTCGACATGGCATGCCACGGCTTGAGGTCTCGTGAATTGTCAGGGTGCCTTTTCGGCGCTAGGCGAGTAAGGTAGTGACGTATGACCCGTCCTCGATCGTGGTCGTGCGGCGAGTGGTAACACACCACATGTCGAGACGAGAGAGCCGAGGAGTCGTTCTCTGTTGTGTGTTGATTAAGAGCAATGAATGCTCATACACATGGCCCCAGTATAAAAGGGTGTGTCATAACATCAGGAGAGGTTACTTGCCTCTTCATGCTTTTAGTGGATTTTGAAATCCACATCAGTGGGCCTCACACTGAGGTGTATTTTATCCATTCTAACCATCATATATGCCCTTTACATGTGACATTCGAGTTGTATATGCATATAGGTGACTGACATCAGTTGTGAATTTCATCCATTGATTACAATTCTATGGTCCATCAAACGCGGCATTCATTTAATACATTTTTTTTTCCAAAAGAATAATTTGATCTCAAAATGTGGGATTAGATGGGCAAAATACCATGATATTTATAAACATGAAATCAGTGTGCAATAACTAAGGCAGGCCCCACATGATGGATGGCCCACATCAAAGGTGGGATCCACATGATGGACAGTCTGCATCAAAGGTGGGCTCCACATGATGGTCAGTGGATATTGAAGGTGAGCCCCATATGATGGACAATAATATTAATGGTGGGCCCCACATGATAAATAACCAACATTAAAAGTGGGCCTTACATAATGGACAGTGCACATTAAAAGTCAACTCCTAATGATGAATAGCCCACATCAAAGGTGGGGTGCACACAATGAATGGTACACATCAAATGTGGGGCGCACACAATAAAGGACCAAATTTCTCATTCTGGTCGCTAACACTGGCCTGCTTTTCACAATTGTGCTCATTACCCATGACAAACCTGGACATGGTTGGCATTGATTGGCTTTGGAACATTTTCACCCTTCAAGTTGGTAAGGTAGGGAGCAAATTTTGGAAGAACTTCTTTACAATTAGCGGGCTACACCCCAAATGGATTTGAACTTGCCCCTTGGGATCATGAAGGTGAGAGGGCAAGATTATTAAACACTTTGCCCCCGAGTTTGAAGCTTCTCATTTGAATCCACCTGTTAGGTACTCTTGCGATTCCTTTTGCTAGCTCAAGAAGTGACACGACGCTCGTGTGCAATTCTCGTCGGTTTGGCGCAGTTGGTTGCAGTGAGTCGGTGACCACTCTGCTTTGAAGAAGTCCTTTTATCATCTAGTTTACGAAAAGGTGTCCCGTTATCCAAGGTGATGACTTGCGAGGTTCCATGATGGATGGTGACATTGTTTTTCATAAATGTTTCTATAACTGCATAAGATATTGCTCCAACCCATTTAGTGAAGTAATCGACTGTCGCGAGAGGATGCACTTGGGCTCGCTTTAGTTGATGATGTTGATACTCCACATTGAGAATGGATATAGTATTGTCAAGTTGTAAAGTTTATAAGTCGGCATGTGTGGATGATTCATGTGCTCTTGACATTTGAAGTATTTTCTAACATGCCGGTAACAATTTGATTCCATAGACATCCAGTAGTATCATTGTCGTATCCATCATGTGTCCTTTATTGTGCACACCGCAGGCTTCTTGGGGACCCTGGAGATGATTTTTTTTTTTTTTCCATCCATATATCATAATAAGACCTGGTTGAGAAATTTGCTTCTATAGCATGTCACTGCTAGCTATGAGTTGGGTTGTCAGGCGACAATCTATAGAAGTTCTATCTTTAGGGTATGCTTGAGCTTGTAGATATTGCTTGACATCAGCATATCAAGGCCGGTTGTCATGCGACAATTCGACCTGTAGGCAGAATGTTGGTCCTGGTCGAGTTCAAGCGTGTCTTTACAAGAAAATGCAAATTTTGACAATTGCAATTCCAAAAATTTGATTTTCCTTTACTTATTCATAGAAATAAGAATTTTTCAATATGCACTTCACTAGGGATTTCAGATGTCCCCAAGTTTATAATCTCAAAGTCAACAGGAATGATATTCACTTTGAATTTTCCCAAGGAGCTACGATGAGTCATCCTCATTTCTTATGTCTTTAACCTCTTCCAATCCCATGAGTTGGAAGCCAATTTAGTTTTTAGGGATTTTATTTTTTTTTGGATACTTTGGAATTTTTTAGCATTTTCGATTTTTTAGGATTTTTGAAATTTTTTCTGGTATTTTTGGATTTTGAAAACTTTTATTTTTGGGTTTGGCAAAAAATTTAGTGTCTTGGGTTTTGAAATTTTTGGATATTTAGAGTTGAGAATTTTCTGCTCTTTTTTATTTTTGCATTTTGAAAATTTTAATTTATTTTAAAAAAAAAAAAAAATTGAACATTTTCCCTATTTCTATAGCTTTGGTTTTTTATGGTCCCTAAGCAGAACGGCACTGTAAATCAAGGACTGTCTTTATAACAACCAACATCCTTAAAAGAGGAGTATACTTATTCAACCGTCAGGTAGATAGTAATTTGACTGATGCTTGCTCTCCTTACCTCAGGAGGCGGGGCTAAGGAATGTAATGGATGAATTTTCACCTTCATGCCCAAGCATAGTAATGAATTTGAGATTTAAGTTCCGAGGCAGTGGTGGCTTCAACTCCTCTCAGGCACATTCTCCATCCATACTGGAGCCATCAGATCAACAGTATAGATCACTGGACCACGTGCTTCTTGCACGGACAGGCCAAACGGGTGCATCCATACCATAAATCTAGTTGACATGGTGGGGCAGTTACAGCAATGCAGATGGGCTTTGGTAACAAACTGAAGGACCTATTGCAGAACACAAATCAAAGGCTTTTACAGGAAATCAGTCCATTTCTAGTAACGTTGGTGAGTCAGCTGAGCAGGAGCAGGAGCAGGAGCAGGAGCAGGAATCAATCAGCATGCGGGGCCTTTTGAGGGCCAATAACAAAGTGAGTGGTGCCCCCAAAAAGATATTAAGCTATGGATGGGCTATGGATTGGGTAAAATGACTAGTTGGCTAGCGGGTCTGATACAGCCTCAGTATCTTTGGATGAATATGGTACATATAGCTAACAATGGTTACATAACTTCAGCCTCTCTTATGATCATTTCATCACTAAGAATCACCAAATAAATAAATAAAGACACACACACAGACAACGTCATGGCTCGGGTGTGATCTATTATCGGTCCAAACCCTTCATTCATTCGTACAGCTAGGAGCAAGTCATGGTGCAGAGATTATGTCAATCAGGGGATTCTACGCTTCAAATTTATGGCATGAAAATGGATGGTCAATATTGAGAAATTAACTCTTAGAACCAGATAAGAACCCATGAGAACCCTCAGAGAACTCATTTAACGTGAGTGAACACAAAATCCAAACCATCCACTAAATGAGTCACACCTCATGAGCCCATAAGTTTAGCTTGATCCAAAAATCAAATGGGCCAAAGTAAAGTGAGAGGGAATTCCCACCGGGGCCCACATGAGTCGGCTCACACACACACGTGAGTGAGAGAGAGAGAGAGAGAGAGAGAGAGAGAGAGAGAGAGAGAGAGGGCCTAGATTGTATATACACATCATATGAAATGAGTTCTCAAAGGGTTGAGTTTGTGTGTGTGAAGACAGGAAAATCAGCCCCTGCTACAGACCTCAAGACCTAAAAAAGATTTATCCGAGGGGGTCGTTTGGATGTTTGTAAAGTTTTTAAGTTCTAAACACATTAAACCTGAAAAGAGTTTCGGGTGTAAACGGTGTACATGCCATTCCATTTGACTTTTACGTGGTAATCTCCTACATGTGAACAGATTGTGTGTTTGGCTAGCCTGTAAAGTGTTTACCATGGATAAAATAGCTATTCATACCATAGAGTTTGGGCCATAAGCCTTCCAAAATCTGCAAATCAAGTAAAGACTTGATTTTTTATTTTTATTTTTTTTATTGGGGGCCCCTAGGAGAGCATTAAAACATGCACACTAGATGGATTGGATGTCCTACACCTATCACAGTGGGCCCCAAATGCAATCTAAAAGTTTTTAATAGCGCACGTCCCATCCTTCCCTCATGTGGTCCATTTGATAATCAACAAGCTATTTTTTTAGGGCCACAGGAGAGCATCAAGGGAAGTACATGATGGACAGATTAGATGGACTAAACATATTATGGTGGGCCCCACATACCATGAAAGCATATCAACCATTGTGTTCTACTATGTATAATTCCTTTTTAGCTGTAAAGACTTTACCTTTTGCTAGGTTTCAGATTACAGCTAATCTGTTGACAGCCTGAATACATGCATCCAAACAGCCCTGATCCATAGGCAGATTTGCTGGCTCTGGGAACCTAGGTGGGGCCCACTGTGATGTTTGTGAGAAATCCACCCCTTCCAACCATTTTGTGAGATCATTTTAGGACATGAGGCCAAAAATGAGCCAGATCCAATATTCAAGTGGGCCGCAAATGTGAGGATTGAACGTACACAGTTGAAATATTTGTGGGGCCACAGAAGTTTTGAATCAGGATAATATTTGTGTTTTCTGTTCATCCCAGTAGACATGACGTTATGAACAGTATGGATGGCATTTAAACATCACTGTCGAACCTAGGGAGGTGTCAACGGCCAGAATTTCCCTACTCACCTTTTCCTTTACCGCTGCCTGCTTGAGTCATGGATCCTGTTCACTTTTGGTCCCAAGTCCTAAAATGGGGTGGATTTCTCACTAACATCACGGCGGACCCCACTTAAGTTTCCAGCGCAGGAACTTAGCAGGCTTTCACAGGAAATCTGCGTCCCTCTGATCCACTTACCCGTAGTCCCTTTACAACTTAAGGACTTCACAGGCGTCCAAACGACCCCTGAAGCAGCTGCAGCTCCAACCTCAAAGGTAATATATTCATTTTGCTGGCAAAAGAAACAGAAGATAACAAATCATTTTGGTACAAAAGTGGAGGTGCATTAAGAAAGCCTTCCTTTATGGAACTTTCAGGAAACCTGTTTGGATAGGAAGTGGAATTCTCTTATTCATTAGACAACTATCACCTGATTTCTTATTATAGAGAATTCTAACTATAGAAAAGTCTAATGATTACTTTATGGGATCCACCTTTTCTTTGCCACCCAAACATCCCAAATTGTCACATCAAAGGAAACCCTTTTCTATTGATTTCCCTGGGATTCTTGATGTCCAAACATGCCCTAACACGGATAGCTATATCCTCAAACCCATTTTCAGAGCCTAATCAACCACTCCATGAATTCAATCTCCACTAACAGAAACCCTCTATGTGGGAAATTTAGGAAATAACAAAAAACCAATAAAAAAAATTTTTAAAAATAAAATCCAGCAACCTCCTTATTCAGGAACCAAGTTTAGCTATAACATCTTGTAACCTTCCGATTGATCTGATAGGTCTTAGACTCTTCATTCTTTTCATTGGTGTTTTCAGCTAAATGCAGAAATGCAACACAAAATCCCATTGCTTCTGCATCTGAAATTGAGTTCTGTTTTCCACCTTTTCCCACCCTCGGTTTGCTTGTCACAGAAGGGAGGCTGTTAATGGCTTGTTGGGCTGTTGTCTGCTCTGATGGAAAACTAGGGAGATGTTTTGAATGATCCACTAAATTCAAAGGTCATTTCTGTTAGCATCAACTACATGCTTCGAGAGGTGTATTACTGCTTTCTTTCCTTCCCAAACCACGGGACCGAAGATCTTAGTTTAATGGTGCCAAGGAGGTCAGCGAGGACTATTGTTGTCATGTGTGATCGCATATGTGCATATCCATATGCAAATCGCATATGCGATCGTGGCACATATGCGATCGCATATGTAGCATATGCGAAAATATACGTCGCATATTGGCCATGGCACACTGAATTTTTATTTTTATTTTTGCAAAAAAACAACATTTTGTGTATAAAAAGGCTTCCAAATCTACTCCATTTGCAATATTCTCACTCCAAAACTCTCTTACTCTATTTTTGTCTTACATTTCTTAATTACAAGTGGTCTTAATCTCTCTCTCTCTCTCTCTCTCTCTCTCTCTCTCTCTCTCTCTCTCTCTCTCTCTCTCTTGTATTTCCTACTTCCAAGTGATCTTAATCTCTCTCTCTCCTACATTCCCTCTCTCTTGGAAGTTGGAAGATCAAGATTCAAGCACTTTCAAGTTTCAAGGAAGATAGCTTGTTGATTTTCTACAATACTAAATAAATAGCTTGTTGATTTTGTTGTTATTTCTTATTAACTATATTGTTAAATGTGGATGACGTGATGTTTAATTGATTTTATCTCTCTCAAATGTATTTTAAATATGTAAAATTAGTTATCTGTTAACTTAGAAAAGTTCTCATTAGTTTCTTATATTTTTTATATTTTTTTGAATTTTTCCCATATTATATATATATTGGTGATCGCATATGCAATTTGACAACATTGGCGAGGACACCGATCAGATAAGACGTCACTTTTTCTCATCTTCCATTTTAGTTGATCAGTACTGAGGGACCCCTGCAGTGGACTATGATCTGGTGGCAGTGAACCTTGTCACTTTTGGAGCATTTAGCTTTGGAGCCGACCTAATCACTCCAATGAATTTGTATTCAAAAAGGGGGGAGAAAAAGAAGAAGAAGAAGAAGTAGGAAGACATACATGCTCTCTGAGGAAGAAGGTAATGTATAACACAACACTAACCACACAAACTGTAGCAATTGCTGTGACAAATTAAGCAGATGGGCAGTTGAAGTTTACTTAATTGGTGATTCTAGAAAGAGCACCAAAGAAAAACTGTTGAGGGTTTCCAGCCTACCTATGTAACTCCTCTAACCTGTAATCCCACTGAAAACATAATTAGAAACTAATTGAAAGAGAATTCTTGGCATGGAAGAGCAAATACCAATTGGTAGGCAGCCATATCACTTTGATCAAAGCATCTCTCTCAAATATGCTGGTTTATTTCATGTTGTTATTCCAATGCCACATGTATGGCGCATCGAAAAGCTCCAAAGAGATTTCCTGTGTAAAGGGATGGAAGAAGACAAAACAGTTCTACCTGGTTGGATGTAAGGAGGTTTGTAGTCCACAAACCCAAGAGGGAATGGGCCTAAGGGATCCTAGAAGCAATGAACCTAGCTCTGTTGGGAAAGTGGCTATGGAGGTTCAACACAGACAAATACGGCGTTCAGTACCCATGGCTCTGTCATTTATTGTGCCACAGGTGTATGGAAGGATGTGATGGGTGGCAACCATGAATTTATGAAAAGAATCCAGTTCGATGTGAGTGACCACTCTCGGAGTAGGTTCTGAGATGCATGGATGGTTGATGATCCATTTACAGTGGAATTTGATAGATTGAATCGTCTCACTTCCAATCCGGAGTGCGTCATAGCCGAATGCTTCAATCGGATGGAGAGTGAGACGGCTTGGTCTCCTCTCCACAGGAATCTCACAGATGAAGAGATTGATGAATTTTCCGGGCTCCATGATCGCATTCGGAACATTGACGTCCATCCTGGGGAAGGGATAGATGAGTTGGAAGGGGGAAATATTAGCATTTTTACAGCAAGATCAATCTATTGACTACGTACAACTGGCAGATGAACCATACATAAAGATCCATTGGCAAAATGTCGATTCCCTAGACCACTGAGAGTGGTAGCATTTGGGTGGCTCATTGTGCAAGATTGTTGACCATTGATCATTTCCGGAGAAGAAATATGATTATCGTGAACATGTGCTCCCTTAATATCAAGGATGAGAAGTAAGTCATCCCGTTTAGGGCTGGCATCATTATGAATTTGCCAAAACGATATGGAGGTGCTTTATGGAATCAATACACAGTGGGTTATGCTTGCATCAGTTGAGGATGTAGCTCTAACATGGGGATGGGGATTGAAGGATTACTATGCAAAAAAAAATACGGCACATGTGGGATATGGAATTTGTGTAATTGTTTTTGAACTAACGTGATCTTAAGCACGAAATCTAAGCAACTTGGTGTGCTTTATGGAATCAATACACGATGGGTTATGCTTGCATCGATTGAGGATGTAGCTTTAACATGGGGATGGGGATTCACTCATGTGTGGATGATTATTTCTTAAACTTGATCCAGCCCTATCATGTGTAGGCCTGGACCCGCAGATTCCCCTTAATTGAATGTTTGGACTTTTGGTGGGTGGTGGTCACAAATGATATGGAGGTGCTTTATTTTGAAAGAGTGGAATAATAGGATCAATAATAAATACAAAAGTGTTGAAGCAGTATTCCGAAGGGCTGAAAGGAGAGAGTGATCATGTGAGCTATGGACACCTCACAGTTTTAAGGACTGTAAATGGGAAGAGATATCGGCATTAGTGGGACCATTGTAATTCTTCGATAGTGGGTGAAGCAAATTGATTACTCATCACCCCTCTTTCACTCCTTTTTTCGTATTGTTTTCTTTTGTTTTGCTTTAATAATATTTGTGTTGGCAATCAAAAAGAGAAAAGACTCCTATCAGAGCTAGGAACTAGTTTTGACTTCATTGCTAACTAGGCATGACTTGTAGCACAAGGGAAGGACTGCTTAATTAACACTAACCTCCTATAGGAACTTCCTAGAAGAAACAAAACCCACTTGATGACCCCTAGACTAACTCCCTGAAGGAAGCCAAGATTAACCCAGGCACCATTTACTAACCATGGTTAACCAAGATATCCATCATCATCATCGTGGCCTTCCTTTGGAAAGGTTCAGAAGCCAAGAATAAGTTCAACCTAGTTAGTTGGGACGAGGTGTGCAAGTCTAGGAAAGCTGGAGGGTTGGGTATTAGGAAGCTCAAGCTCATGGATGCAGCCTTGTTGGATAGGGTTGTAGAAAGTAGTCTTGAAAGTAGTGAACCCCTTCAAGAGGCAAATTATCCTAAAGTTAGGGGAAGGAACCAGGGTCAGGTTTTGGTTGGATAGATTTTTGTTTTTTATTACGAATTTATTGAAAGAGACTGATATGGCGAAAAGAATTACACAACAACCCACTAATGACAAAAGAGATCCTCTTGCATAGAACTAGAGATTGAAACCCATTCCTTTACATCCAATTTGACTCTTCTAAAAACCTCTGATGCACCCTCATAAAGATTACAAAAACATCGGTTGTTTCACTCCCTCCATAAGGCTCAGATACCGGCCAATAAGGCCAACCCCTCCAACATCTCCTACCATTCCTCCTGACCCCACCCCAGCACCCCCATGCCATGAGCAAAGAAAACCCTCTATTGATTCTGGCATCACCCACGACACCCCAAAGAGATCCTGGAAGCTCACCCACACTTCCCTTGCAAATGGGCAATGGATGAATAGATCGTCAACTGATTCCTCATTTCGCATATAAAGCTCACCCATACATCAGTTTTGGTTGGATAGGTAGTGTGGCAAGCTGCCTTTATGTAAGGCATTTCCCAGGTTGTTCAGGTTTTGTGGCAGAGGTTGATATCCCCCTCTCTCAGTTGTTCCTCAGAGAGAGGGAATGTGATTTGGTCCCCAACTTTTCGCAGAAACGTGCAATAACGAGATTGAAGATCTTTCTAGACTCATGTTGCTGGTTCAGCATGCAGGAATTGTGCTCTCAATAAGGATGGATGGGTGTGGAAAGCAGATAGGTCAAGCCATTTCTCAACAAGATCAATCTATTTGGCCATCGCAGGGTTTCCAATCCTAGCTCCCTGAATCCATTATTTCACATTTGGAGATATAGGGGACTTCCAAGAGTTCTAGCTTTTGTTTGGTTTGTTGGCAAAAACAAGGTGCTTAGGATAGATTATCTTTGGAAGAGGAAAATGCCTATTAAGAATGCATGTTCTAAGGAGGTGGAATCAGTGAATCGCCTGTTTCTGCTGCCCTTTCACTCAAAGAATCTGGTGGAAGATTTTGTCCCTCTTTAAGATGGATTGGGTGATTCTGCAAAGTATGGAAGAGTTTCTAATTCTTTGGTATGGATGTAGAAGGGGTTAAAGGAGGAGTTTTGATCGTTTGGGTCCTAGGCTGCTTGCTGTTTTATTGGTGGTGTGCAAGTTATCCCAAAACAGCCATAATGGACATTATGTAACACTAACGGTGGTGACCGTTACACATTACGAGGTCGTAACGATCGTTACATGTTTCCGTTACAAGATCAAAATAGTTTCTTATCAAAAAAAAAAAACTATAATGGCCATAACGGCCCTTACAGCCTATATTGTAACAATAACGATGGTGGTCGTTACAACCATTGTTACCGTTATGGAATACCTTGGTGGTGTGGCAGGAGTGTAACAATTGTGCCTTCTGCAATAAGTCTAACCAGGCTGAGGTGATCTTCCTTATAGCCAAGGGTTATGTTGTTGATTGGGCCAAATTATCTAATATTGTGGGGCTTGTTTGAGGGCTTCTTTTTTAAGGATTTAGGGGCAGTCCCCTCCAGCTTTTGTATCTAGATGACTCCATGTCATCCTCTTTCTGTTTTTAATTAAAGTTTTTTGTTGCCCTAAAAAAGAATCATCATCATGGCCTTGTCCTGGCTATTTGATGGTTGCCTTCAGAAATCCTATTTTGCTAATCCTTTCTATTTAAGGCCCTAACCTTGCCTCCTTCGTATGCCATCCCCAATGATGCTTGATACACTGGCACTTAGAAATTGTACAAGTGGCATATATATTAACTCACACTAAACCAATTAACTTGTGGAACCCACTAAGTCTCAGTCCCAAAATCAGATTGTTTGGACAATCCTAACCACTGAGTCATGGACGCTTGGTTGTTGATACATGACCATTGGATAATTTCATTCTTAATTGTCCAATAAATGTCCACCAATTTGATTGCCAAGTGATGAAGTAAGCCTAATTTTTTCTAGGTTATGAACTTATGATGCATCTAAGCTACAAAAGATAATTTGGACAGTTTGACTTGATCTACTTGTATGCCGCACTTGCAAATTTGGAGTAATTTCTATATGGCTGTGTATCATCCATCACGCCTATTGTAGTAAATTTTTTTTCTCATGAGTTATATGGTACTCTGGCTGCATATGACACTTGAAACGCAGGCACTTAGAAATTGTCCACGTGGCATATATTAACTCAAATGTAACCGACTGGACTGTGCAGCACATTGTCACCAAAAGACAGTCCAAAGATCAGATTGGTTAAACAATCCTAACCTCTGATTCATGGACACTTGTTAGTGGAAATAGGACCATTGGATATTTTTCATTGTTAACCGTCCCATAACTGTCACTAATTCGTAATTCAGATAACCAAATAAGCTTAATTTTTGGTTGATGAAACATCTACACTGGTTACCATAATTTGGACAGTTACTTTGTCTACTCATATGCCATGTGTGCAATTTCAGAGTTCTTGCATAAAATCCATCACACTTTATCAAAGTACAAAAGTTTTTCTCTTTTCTCATTTAGAGTAAACTACCATGTTAGTTTAGTACCATATAAAAAATGGTGGTGACTCTTCAATCATACACATGGCATATTTGTATGACAATCTAGACCGTCCAAATTGTTGATCCACCAATCTGATGATCAGATAACTAAATAAGTATAACTTTTGGTTCATCATACATCTAAATTAAGATCCATTATTTGGATGGTTTAATCTGAATTGGTTGTAGGATAATTGAATGAAATAAACTCAATTTGTATATAACCGCATCACTTCTGTTAGACAGCTCATAGTTAGGACCCTATGCAATGGAAACTTTTTTAGCATGCCTATTCTTTGTGGTGTTTTGAGTGTCAAGTGTGTACTCATGACTCTTTTAACATCTCCTAAAGTTTCATTGAAAAATTATACTATCAATTTCCCAACGTTTCCCTCGAAGAGCGATACATTCCCCGATACATGTGATATTTCCATTGCTATACTGATATGTTTCCATATCTCAAGGGTGCGATACATGCATCGATACTAATACTGCGAACACTGACCACAACACACAAATGCCAATTCGGTGCATGTGTGAGAGATCCGGCCATTAATTATGAGGGGCCACTGTGAACACTGGCCCCTTTCTTTGTTGTTTTTCTGTTTTAGTTTAATAGATCTTTCTACGTTACCTCTCAAAAAAAAAAAAAAAAAACATTCACTGATCCAAAAATTATGCTAGTTTACTCATCAGATGAATCCCAAGTGTACATTGAAAGTATATCACTGGTCATATTTTCAAACTGTCCATGTTTCTCATCCATGTGCCATTGCGGCCCACTTGAAGAGTGGACCAAGACATGCTCATGGCCATCCCCTGCTACTAAAGGGTCCATATTTCCAACACATAGTGAGGCCACTTCACCACTCACATGATTGGAACAAACACTGATTTCGAACTTCAGTTTCTCAGCCTCAGCGACAAATTTGGTTCAGTCACGAAAGGAAGGATTACTTTTCAGATACAAAACGGCCACAAAGGCTGACTGGGAAATGGAAGAAACCACCAACATTTCCTAGTATTCATGATTAAGGGTCAACTTCAAATTACATCAACCTTTCTTTCAAGTTCAACCTGAATTCAACCCCACTCTAAATTAGATAACAGCCAAACAATCACAAATTGTCAGTCTTCCATCACACAAAATCGAGATCTGAGAAACTCAAAATCTCGATGCCAGATTCTTCAAACGTTTCCATCCATCTATCAACAAAAGGACCTACCCAGACACCTAGAAGTGGATCAACTACAGACAGTGATGTGTTTGGCTCATGCCCACTTCAAGGTAGAGAAAAATAATTTAGGAATATGGATTTCTGCTCTTATTAGTAAAATTTCTAAAAATCATGAAATGAGGCTCTTCAGTGCTGTATTGGAAAGGAAGAGCTTTTTGGTATCCACACAAGCATCATTTCAAAAATTCTGCTAAGAGTAGAAATTCCAACCATCGTGACTTATTTTCTCGTGGATTGTGACCCAAGCTAAACAAACCCTAACCCAATTTGCATAGGCCATTAGTTTTTTAAATAACTGAATTCCACGGAGAAAGAAAAGATAGAAATCCAAACCCATACGGAGAATCAGCGCCCTTATGGATCACAACAACAGAATATCACAAACAAGGGAGAATCTGAAATAAGTATTCTGACGTATCTCCAAACCCATAAAAGAAACCCTAAATTTGAAATTTTAGAATTCAAGGTCACCCAATTCAACAGTCTTATATCTTTATTGGATCACAAAAAATCCACATGAGATCTAATCGAACCGCCTGAAACCCATTCAACGAAAAAAGCAGGAAAAGAAGAAGAAGGAAGAGAACGGGAGACACTGACCGTGCGGGAAAGGATGGGGGCCGTTCGATCAGTCGATATCACGAACGGGGGTGATGTTCTGGGACTCGAGGCGCTCAAGGGCTTTCTTGTGGGCCCAGGTCTCGAGGGTAAAATCGGGCTTGGCGTTGAGGCCGACGCCGAGGATGACGACGGTGAGGAAGGCGGTGATGTAGTAAGGAAGTTCCCAGTCTTCCCATTTCCTGGACTGGCCCGGTGGAGGTGGGGTCCGGTTGAAGGGATAGCCATTGGGCCGCTCCTGCGTGCCCGGGCTCGACCAACGGCTCGGGCCTTCTCCTCCGCCTCCCCTCGTGCGGATGGATGACTTGATCCTGCTTCTCAGCATCCCAGCGGCAGCTGAAAACGCCTTGGAAGACATGTTTTCAGAAGAAGAAGAAGAGAGAGAGTCTGATAGAGCGTAAATGCCCAGCTTTGGGGAAGAGCGGATGAAGCAAGCCCTCGGCCTCACCCAAGACGGTGGGTGCGGCCCTTAGCGCGGGGTTACCGTGGGGCCCATCTTGATGTATGTATTATGTATCCACGCTGTTCATCGGTTTTTTCAGATCATTCTAGGGCATTATAAAATAATAATAATAATAATAAGTATATCCAATTATAAGGTGGACCATACCATAAGAAACAGTGTTGATTAACATTTCTACGGTTAAAAACTTCTTATGGGCACCTTTAATGTTTAGGTAGTGTTTATTTACCATCCAATCCGGTGGTAATGTTACATAAGCATGGATGAATGGAAAAAACATATATAAGCTTGATTCAAAACTTTTGTGATCCATTAATAGTCAATTAACACTGTTTTCTATGGCATAGTCCACCAGATATCTGGATCTGTTTTGTTTTTCGATAATGTCGTCAAATTATCTATGATAAGTCGCTAATTAGCCACAGGCAAGTTGAATAGCATGGTATCGATTCCCTAGAGGGGGTAGCTAAGAGTGAAGTGTGAACTGACTGCGAGCGTACTGACATGCCAAAAAACAAAGAGTTGAGTAGCAAGGCTTATTACTAAAGTTAAGTTTTGTGAGCGGATGTATTGTGCCTCAAATGTAATTACCTTGTAAATGAGTAATTATTATTTATCAAGGTAATTACCTGCATCTTTCTCCATGCTAACTTAACTGGTTACTTTTTAAATTAAATGCTAACTTAACTGGTTACTTTTTAAATTAACTGGTTACTTTTTAAACACTTGAATCGAGAAATTTGTAAAATAAACATGGGGCCCACCATAATGTGTGTGGCTTATCCACACCGCCCATTCATTATGCCAAATTAATTTAAGGCATGAGCCTAAAAATTAAGCAAATCCAAAGCTCAATTGGACCACACCACATGAAATTGTGAGAATCGAATGCCTACCGTTAAAAACTTATTGAGGCCCTTAGAAGTTTTAGATCAGGCTTATATTTATATTTTTCCCTTATCCATGTCTATGTGACCTTATAAACGGGTTAGATGGTGAATAAACCTCAATGTGGGCCCAGTAAAATAATCAACTTTCAACGGTGGACAAATTAAGTCCATGGTTTCCTTTCATGTGGGCTAATTGAGCATTAGATCTTCCTAATTTTTTCGGATCATGCCTTAAAATATTTTAATAAAATAGATGGACGACATGGATATATTATATACATTATGGTGGGGCTCACGGATTTAAGTCAACATTTTTGGAATGGTTTTTTAAGGTAGAATTACAAACTTATTTTCAAACAAGTAAAAAAATAATAATTACTTCTTTACCGGGGATTTACCGGGATCATGAAAAATCCAACAGGCCTAGAGAGATTATTTTAGAGCATGAAACAAAGACTGAATCACATCCAAAGCTTGAGTGAACCCCGCTAGAGAAAACAATGGAGCTTACCAGTAAAAGTTGATATTTGTGTTTTCCCTTCATTCATGTCTTCGTTAACTTATGAATAGATTGGATCTCAGATAAACATCATGGTGGACCTGGAAGGTTTCAACAGTGGGTGTTACTCTCCCCACTGTTTTCCGTCGTGGGGTCCACTCCAGCTTTAGATTTGCCTTATTCTTTGGCTTATGCCCTGAAATGATCTCCCCAAATGGATGGTCAGGCTCACAGAACTTGGTGACATCACTTAATTAGTGAGTCTCCTACTCAACTTGTCAGTAGCTAATCCACAGATGAAAGGTATAGATACATAATAAATACATCAAGGTGGGCCCCATGATAACCCCACAGTAAGGGCGGCACCGTCTTGGGTGAGGCCGGGTCTCACCCAATCCACTCTCGCTTTTGGGAGCCTTCTTGTCGGAGCCGGGTCCTAGATTAGCCATAGCCTGGCTCATCTAGTTCAAGTGCAAAATTTTCTAAATTTTTGCTTCTCTGGATGTTATTGGAGAAAATCTCACGATAAAATCATTTTTTATCAAACTTTCCCAATAGAATTATAAAATCTGGGAGATGTTTGCCAAACTAGCGCACAGGTCCTCTCAGGTTTTGTAATATAGGAAACTGATCTAATCGGATTCGGATACTCATACTTCCTTTTGCTTTCTAAGTTGGATCCGGGTCAAATAAGGACGTTTACATTATCGTGCCCATCCAATGATCGATTAGATTGCACATGTAGCCCACTCAATGTGTAGATTAGACCGCATGTGCATGTACCACTTTGACACGTACAATGCGAGAACGGCTCTCGAACATGCCTGGACCCGACAGGTCTGAGAGGGTTCCTGATCCGAACCCAGCCAGGCGAGATTTTTTAACCGCGCGGTGATCTCAGGCCCTTTAAAATCGAGTCGGGTCAACCAACACCCGCAATTGGAAGTCCTGTTGGGTGTTTGGGAAAGAGAAGAACTTTAATGCTCTGAAAAAGCGTGATGGTTGATAGACGAACACTAATAAATTGCACGTGAAATATAATAATTTAATTTAATTGTTTGAATCGTGAACTAACTATATGGTTCGTAAACCAACAATCACATTGATTCCGAGTCCTAAATTGTTGATTCGTAGGCATTTTAATAGACAATCAAAATGAAAACCACCCAATAGTCCTAATCCAAAACACAAATGTCCATGTATCAAACCGGCATCATGGTCCAATCAAACTAAAATATGGGTGGTTGTCCATCGATATTAGTTCTCACAAGTATATCAATCATCACATTGCGGGCCTGCATATCAACGATCACGTTGCGCCCAAGTATCATCAATTGGCCACCCTTGTACAAAAGGAATAGATGATTTGAAGGCACTTGTTAGTAGCTTTCATTCAGTGTGCATATGTAGTTAAAGGCACTCTTGGATATGCAGTCATGTTTCAATGATAAAAGAAATTTTCACAATGAAACTCACCATAAATAAAAGTGATACTCCTAAAATAATTTCTTTCACTGGGTGAATTGAAAGCTCTGACCATTTTTCATGAGTCTAGTGATGCCTTTTCAGCCCAATGAGCTGACGGTGTATGCCTGGCTGCATAGCAACAGCCACAGCCAAAATATCATTAATTGACTATATTTGTAGAAAAGGATAGACGTCAATGGTTTTCATTCAATGTACAAAAATAGTTTAAAGGCACTTTTGGATGTGCCATCATGTTTCAACAATCAAAGCTATTTTCATGATGGGACTCACCATGCATAGACAGAGGTATTACCCCTAAATTTTTTTTAAAAAAAAAATCTTACATGGTATGATTTGAAAGCTTTAATCATCTTACATGGGACTAGTGATACCTTTTTAGCCTAATTAGTTAAGGGCTTATGCATGCCTTTATATCAACCATCACATTGTGAGGGAGTAGCCAATCAATTTCCTAAGATGTGGGGCTTGGGCTATGAGATAAATGGATTAATTCGCCATGCTCTATCAATTTGAGTTTTTAGAGAAAGTTGTTAATTGTCTTACATCAAAGTGGTATCAAAGCGAGAGGTCTCGCGCTCGAGACTCTTTATCGAGGGCGATTAATGTATAGGTATTTTCTTCACACCGGGCTCGAGTAGTGGAGTAGCATGTGGGATGTAGGGACACACTCGGGGATGTGGAATTGATTCAAATATAAAAATGTGTTTGATTTTTTTGCACAGTCTCTACTTTTATGGGGTTTTATGATTTTTAAGTGTGTGCTTTTGACGTGTCTGGGATGTGTAGACCGGAATACATATTGATTTGAAATGTGAAAAGGAAATGGAGAGACCCGACTCTTTTTTGCAAAAAAAAAAAAAAAAAAAAAAAAAAAAAAAAAAAAAAAAAAAGATGACTAAATATCTTCAATTCCAACCCTACTCTTTGACTTTTTTGACTTTTTTTTGTAAACGGTTTTCTCTATAGTTGGCCTCTTGGTCGATTTAAGGCCTCGTCATCGATCAAAAGTCTTTGAAGAAAAGGGCCTACCCGTACATCACCTTCTCAAACTCTCACTATATCTCTCACCCTCACCATGCGTCATTGGTCTCCTGGATTGAAAGCTGAGGTTGTATTTATAGGTTGAAAAACCGCTAGCTATTAGGGAGCCAACAGGACACTTGGCAACATTTTACCATGCAAGATCTATTAGAGAGCATTTAAATCTTCAGGTTGCGAAAAATTGGATTCTAGGTGTCCGTTGGCCAGTGATTGGCTAACAGTCCATGTGGCACTTCAAAATAAGCTCCTTGACACTTTGGGGAGCGAAAAATGGAAGTAGGGATGATAACGTTACCATCAACCAACCATTAGCTCGTGGCTTTATTTTGTCGATCTGGTAAGTTGGTTGCGTTCGGGAGGTTCTGAGAACCCTTAATGTGTGACTCGTTTATATTTGCTATGTTTTACGGCATGTATAGAAATGATTTTAGGATGCTAATCAAGGTTTCCTAAACATCCGGATGATCAATCATTTGATTTGTTAGGTTTCAGATCTATTGATAAGGTTGATCAATTATTCCCATGACAT
Source organism: Magnolia changhungtana (assembly GCA_030180095.1). Lineage (NCBI taxonomy): Eukaryota > Viridiplantae > Streptophyta > Magnoliopsida > Magnoliales > Magnoliaceae > Magnolia > Magnolia changhungtana. The sequence goes on from JASAUF010000076.1 coordinate 4,455,706, forward strand.
GCCAAGAGTCTTGGATCTTCAATAGTCCCCAAATTATTCAGGAATCATTTTATCAAAGTACAGTCAAAGTCAGAAAAGTAGTTTAATCTTATTTAAAATAAGGCATATACACAAAGTCTACCCATTAAAAGTCTATAACTAAAGATCAATCTCACCCCAAATCTCGGAGATTGTATGAATTGACATGAGTCATCTATTTTTTTTTAATTTTTTTTTTTGTCCTTTTTCTTTTAACAACCCACCCACACCCAATGAGAGCTTAGGGCGTGTTTGGGCAGTGGGATTAGAAGGGATTAGGTGATATGGGATTCAAAAAACATATTTATTACCCATGGCAGGGATGGTCCCCTGCCATGGGATAAGATTAATGATATGCTTTGTTGGTAATATGGTAGTACATTGAATGGATATATCCACATCATTTGAAATGACTGAGAATAACACACGTGTTATATCTAAACCGTTCATTTGTTTTGTAACCTCATTTTATGGCATGAGTCTAAAAATGAGGTAGATCCAAAACTTATGTGGCCCCAAAGAAGTTTTCAACGGTAAGTATTCAATCTCCGTTGCTTTCTATGGTGAGATCCACTTGAGCTTTAGATTTACCTGATTTTTTAGCCCATTTTCTAAAATAATCTCAAAAAATGGGTGAACGGTGTGGATATAGACCACACATCATGGTGGGACCTACACAACTTGCTAACATTGAGTGAAATGGGCACAGGACCAATGCAAGCTTTTCCATCTAATCTAATTCCAAGCTTTTCCAAACATGGAATGGAATTGGCACAGGACCAGATGAATCTCATTCCACCTAATCCCTTCTAATCCCACTGCCCAAACAAGCCCTTAGGGCCCGTTTGGCCGGGTGGATTGGAAGGGAGTGAATGGTATTAGGGTGGATGGCATGGATTTCCAGGTAATGATGGTGTTGTCAGCGGATTGTCTTGAGATCCATGGGATTGCTATATCCCTGGATTGATACAACCAGTCCGTTTGGCACGCCCGGCCAAGCCGGAGATTAAAGCTTCTGATCCCTTCCAATCCCACAAACCAAACACGTCGCAGGCTAATTTGAACAGATTAGGATGCATTGGATGGGATTTAAAGGCAATGACGGTGTTGTAAGTGACTTATCTGAAGATCCATCGGATTTGGATCAGATCACCTGCACTGTTTGGCACGCCCGGCCATTCCCAGGATTTACCATCCAATCCATTCCACTACCATCTAATCCCTTCCAATCCAGCCGGCCAAACGGGCCCTTAAACTCATGATCTCAGTATTGATACATCTGTCTACCACTAACCCATAGAGCTGGATCCAAACATGAGTCATCTCCTGCCATATCTATCATTAACCTGAGTCATTTCTCGCCATGCATACATTCTCCAATTTACTCTACCTAGAGTTTTGCAATACTACTTTTATTTATGGTAATTTCTTTATCATAAATTCAGAGCTATACCCCATAAATAATGGGTCCTATCTGATCATTCCAGATTGCAATACACGCTGCCATGAGCATGATAGGTTGAATACCACAGCTTTAAAATTTTATTATTTTTTTTTAAAAAAAAAAAAAAAAGCGACGGTAGATAAACCATCACCAAAGTGCGGTCCGTTTTCAACGGAATACGAAGTACCGTATTTATTGATGAAAATATATAGCAAAAGTCCGCATTCTCTCTAATGTGTCAGATCAAGGACACGAGAAAAGAACAACCTCCCAAACAAAGTCCCGGACACGTGTCAGACCAGGATCGTACGTGTTCCCAGCCACAGTATCTGACACACACCACTAATTCACTACCTTCTTTTTACTCCTTCCCGCGGGTATCTGACACACTCCACTCTCTCACTGACTGATACCATCACACACTTCAATAGCTCGATCCCACCGGATCTGACGCACCAGTGTGCCAGCCCAACCACTTACATCGCTTCCCCGGAAACGCACCAGTGTGCCAGCTCAGCCACTTAACATCGCTTCTCCGGGATCTGACGCACAGCCATACATCTGACCGAATCGGGCAACCACCAAAGGACCCTTTATCTGTTTGGCACCATGGGTTAGGGGATTTCAAATACTTCTCTGTTTGGCATCATAAAGTAAACTGGACTGCGTACGCGAGTCACCGAGTTAAGCTTGGCACAGCTCGGCTCGGCTACTAGTTGACTCCAACTCGATCCTCAAGCCTGACCAGCCAGCTCAGCTTGGCTCGGTCAGCAGCACGGCCAGTTTCTGAGTTCGAGCCAAGATCCAGCCTATATGGCATTTTCACAAACACATGGAGTGTACTTCTTTACAGGTATTTCATCAAACACCTAGTAGGCAACATCAAAATCAAGAAAAAATTGTATTTGTTTTATACACGTACCTTCTTTGCCACCCGCCAACACTTCGTTGAGTCATTTCATCAAACACTTGGTGAGCAGCATCAATATCAAAGTAATCGAGTCACCGAATTAGTTTGATCTGAGTTCGATTCGAGTTGGGGTTTAATTCGAGTCGAGTCGAGCTCAGGCAAGCTCAAACTTGGTTCGAAATTTTTTCGAGCTCACAAAATCATTTCAACTCGACTCAAACTCAATTTCGAACCAAGTCGAATCAAGCTTTTTCAAGTCAAGTCGAGCGAGCTAACCGAGCTAACTCGGTTCATATACAGCCCTAAACTGGAGTTTTAAATTTAGGAGATTTCAAATTCCAGTAAAGAAAGAGTCTGACATCCAAGGTATAAGTTTTGATTTCATCTAAACTCCTTTCATATGTAACATATGTCTATTGATATTTGCACATGCCCAGTAAATTGTTGAGCTATGTTATGAAATAACTCCGTTTAACTGATTTGGAATCAAATACCTATTTTCAGCTTCTTTTTAGAGGTAAGAGAATTGAGATTGTTGGGCTATTTATTCAATATACATATGATAAGCTTAATACCTCAAAACAATTAAACTATCAGTTGCATCACTAAAATTACATTAATAAATAATCTCAACAATGGTGAGTCACTCATTTATGATTCTACACTTGCGGCCCACCCAAGGTTTGTAATTTCATCTAATCTTTTGTCAAAGTATATATGTACCAACATTAAGTACATACACTAATTTAGACTTAATTAATAATTAAATTTCAATTTCTATAATTCTTATAAATAAACCATAAAATTTCAATGCATTTTTATTTTTGAATTGAAGTGCATTCTGAATATAAGTAGCCAAACATAACTGATTTTTAGTGATTTATACCTTGGATTCAATGCATTTCAAATACAAGCTCCCATCCATCCACCGGAATCTGACCCACAACTTGAACTACACTGACAGGAGACTTTTGTGAGTGATAAATACACCCATTCTCTCCATGTTCGGTAGTATGACTTTGTGGTATTTTATAAGCAAGAGTGAAAAGCATGGGTGTATCTATAACTCAAGTGGGTGCAAATGACAACTCCGCTTTTGAAATCCTAGAACGCTTTTTGCAATTTAGCGAATGCCACACATGTATGCCCACGTGCAAGCTATACGAGCGGTTCATCCAGCAGTCCTTTCTACGATGTAAACTAGCTGAGAAATCAGGCAGGTTCACTAATCAAGTGGGCCACATGTGAAAAAAGAAAATAACGGAAGGTGAGGCAACAAGTTTCCCGTACGTGTGATCCCCTTGACGAACATGATCGATCTCTGCTTTCATGTCTGCCTCACTGCCACGTCGTAGCAATGTAGCTTAAGGTCGCTTGCAATAGCATTCCGTTCGGAATTTTGACACAGACAGTCGAGTGTCCACACCTTCCATACGCCTAAAATCCAACCACCCATTCTCTTTCTACTAACTCAGTCAAATCCATATGTCGAATCTCCATCAACTACCCTCCTCAGTCAAATCCAACCGTCCATTCTCTTGCAACGACTTCAAGAGCTGAGTACCCTTCCTCCTCCCTCGGGCGCTGCACTCCCCCTGCAATGCCAGCAGTACCGCCTGCGCCACAGTTGGTGTTGGTGGGCCAAGCGATCCCTCCCCACTGCCAAAGATCACCGCCAGAATGCTGATGGCGCACTCCTTCCCACGGCCCACCATCTTCCCCATCATCTCAACCAGCATCGGTACTGCCAGTGCGTGGGCCCGGAGTCCCGCGGCCCCCTCCGGCACCGTGCAGAGCAGCTCCAGCACTGCCAGCGCCCTCTCCGCCGCCGCACCCTCGAGCCCTGCCACGGCTTCCACCACCTCCGCCACAGCCCCTGCCTCCACCGCCACCCTCCGGTTCACCTCCGCCAGGCACAATGCCAGCAGCACCTTCGTTGCCGCCCTCGCCGCCGCCGGCTCCTTCAGGTACCCCACCATCCCCGCCATCACCGCCGCCGGGCAGGCGGCGCACCCTCCACCGCCTTCCGGCATCGGGTTCGGCACGAGCATTTTCTCGAGCATGTGGAGCGCGGAGAGCCGGGCGGCGTCGGAGCTCGAGCTGAGCTGGAGTTCCGCCACGTGGAAGAGCTCCACCAGGCTGGAGTTGGAAATCAGCGGTGGTGGGTCAGGTTCGGAGGTGGATTCCGGCGGTGGGTCGGATTCGGGTGCGGCTTCCGGAGGTGGGTTGTGGACGAAAGGAGGTTTGGGTAAGGGGAAACGCCATTGAGTGAAGCTTTGGGAGGTTGATGAGGAGGAGGAAGAAGAAGAGGGCGGTTGTGGGTCAGATGCAGGCGGTGGTGGGTCAGATGCCGGTAGTGGTGGAGGGGTGGGAGGGCGGGGGTTTGAGGAGTGGTAGGGCTGAGGACGGATTGAGTACAATGGCCGAAAATGCCGCATGAGAAGAGAGGACGAGGCGGGTTTTTGAGCTTTGATTGGGTTTTCATGGCGGGATGCGAATCAAGAAACCCGGTAAGCTGCAGCTGGCGATTTTTAAGTTTTGCTACGGCGGGAGGGAGAGAGGAAGGGAGACTTAAATGCAGACAGAGGTGCACAATGACGGTGATAGTTCACCACCGCTTTAATTTGTAGTGTCACATCTCTCGTACACGTGTGGAAAACGTACGTGAATATAGACAGTCCAGTTGCCAGGGCCCGCTGGCTCGAGCAGAGACTAGGACATCTCAAATATGGCTACCGACCGGCTTAGAATGAGATGGTTGAATGGTCCAAGATGAAATGAAATGATTGAGATTGCTCAACCCGTGTGAGATTCTGTCTATACTGCATCTGCAACGAGTTCACGGCTAGATAGGCATCAACGTTGCCACGTGTACAATAAACGAGACACCATGCCTAAAAAATGGTGGTTAACTTTCACGGTAGCCTCTTGTTCGCGTTTCGAACGGAAATGGCAAGCGACAGTTGTTACAGGGAGCCCGTACAGCAAGGACATGGAGGGACGCGGGTTTCATGGGAAAGCATTTCATACGAAGTTGTTGCATTGGGATGGTGTATTGGAGAAATCTACCCCGTCCATCCGTTATATGAAATCATCTCAGGACACTTTTAAAAAAATGAGGCTGATCAAAATCTCAAATGGCCATACGAAAGGGAAAATTGCGGAAACAGTTTCCTACCATTGAAATGTTTCTGGATCCACATTTATGTTTATATCCCATCTAAAACATTTACAAGCTTAAAAATGAAACAGATCCAAAGCTCAAGTACATTATATATGGGATTAAACTCGTATTATCCTAAACTTTCCGGAGGTTATATAAGTTTTGGAAAGGATGAGGTTAGCCTCGGCTCGACTCGGCTAAGCCACTAGCTGACCTCAACCTAAATTCGCCTAAGCTCAGTCCTCGAGCCTGACTGGCCAGCTCAGCTCGGTTCGGTCAGCAACGCAAACCAATTCAAGTCAAGTTAGAGCTAAGATCGAGCTGAGTTCGCATGTGTAACGTTTTCACAAACACTTGGACTACACCTTCAAAATTCCACTGTATGGGAACTAATAACAATGGTTTTCAACGTATTGTATCGAACACCTTCTAAGCAACATAAAAACCAAGGAAAAAGGGTATTTATTTCACGTACATACCTTCCTTGCCACCAGCCACACTTCATTGAGTCATTTCATCAAACACTTAGTGAGCAACATCAATATCAAAGTAACCAAGTCACCGAACTGGTTCGATCCGAGTTCGATTCAAGTTAGATTCGATCCGAGTTGAGTCGAGCTGGGGCCAACTCGAACTTGGCTTGAACTCATTTTCAAGCTCAAAAAATCATGTTGACTTGACTCAAACGTAGCTTCAAACCGAGTTGAATCGACCTTTTTCGAGTCGAGTCAAGCGAGCTAATAGAGCTAACTTGGTTCATGTACACCCCTAATTTTAAGTCTGTATATTATTATGAACGGATGACAAATAAACATTACATTGAACTATAGGTAGATTTCAACATTGGGCATCATTAGCAACTATGCTTATTATGATGTGGTCTACTTGAACCTTTTTTTTTTGTTAGCTTGTTAGTACACCTGATGTGAAGAGGGTCACGGACAGTTACATGGCCAAGATGGATCAGAAAAGGCCCGGTTGACGACAGAAGTGATCCGGACCGTCAGACCTTAAATCAAGCGTATCTCTTAATCCAGAATGAGTTATCTGACGTAAAATATATGATTTTGGGGAGAACGAGCTACTTTAGCCAACCAACCCCGCTACACCGAGTTACGCAAGCCAAATTTGTGAAATACCACCAGATTGACGGTCGTTTCCCTATTTTAATTTTGTTTTTACTATAAATAGTAAGTTTTAGTTTGATTATAACTCTTCATCCATTGCGCTTTAGGAGTTGCGTCCAACGTGAAAAGAGCTTAGAAAATTTAGGAGAATAGCTTGGTGAAGCCAAATAAGACACTTACTATTTTTGGTCGGAAACCTTGCGCACTAGTAGACATTACGACCGTTTATAAGTAGTAGGTTTACTATTTATAGTAAGTCGCGAATTCTAGGAGTTTTAGTTGTAGTTTGATTCTGATTTCGTTCTCATTGCTTGGTACCCTTATTTAAAGGGTTGTGAACTCATTTTTATTCAGTCATCAATCAATTTCAATTTATTAGAATTTATTTCTATTTCTTGCTTTCTTTCCTCGTGAATTTGAGAAGTCTCTATGAGGAGTCCTAAGAAATTCCGTGGATTCGAAATAATTATCCTCTTGAGAAAGACGGTGCTCGACCTCACACCCTTCCCTCCGTCAGTTTGGTATCAAAGCGAGATTTTTTCCTCGAATCGATGACTTCTAACTACGGGTCGGGCAACAATCCCATGGGCGGTGCTCCAGGGAATTTACTTTTAACGGCGGCAGCTTTCGAAGCAGCGCAGCGAGAGAATCGACAAGTCATGCAAGGGCTGCAGGCTTCCATCGACCGCATGACAAATCTCTTGGCGGAAACCCTAGGGCAACTCCGTGTTTCTGGTGATAATCCTCCATCGCCAATTGCTGAAACTCGTAATCGCTCTGATTGCAGGATAGTATCGGTCGTGCATCCAAGGGTCATTCCTGAGGAAGGGGAATCCAGCAAAGAGGAGATCGATGACATAACCTTCCAATACCCCAGGCAAGGCGGTGATCGAGTAGATCGAACAGATCGAAAATTCAAGATGTGGGTTGATATTCCTAACTTTAATAGCCAACTACGCATTGAGGATTTCCTCGATTGGCTTTCTAAAGTTGAGCGATTTTTTGACTATATGGACATCCTTAAAGCAAAGTAAGTCAAGCTTGTGACTTATAAGTTGAAGGGCGAATCTTCAGCTTGGTGGGAACAACTGCAATTCGCACGAACTAGGCAGATGAAAGCACTAATCCGCACATGGCAGCGGATGAAACAACTACTACGTGTTCGATTCCTCTCTCGTGACTACGATCAGGTATTATTCCAATAATACCAAAATTGTTGACATGGTAGTTGGTTGGTGAGTGAATACACAGAAGAATTTTACCGCATGGCGGCACGTAATGATTTGGTCGAGACTGAATCGCAACAAGTCGCCCGATTCAACGGTGGGTTGCATATGACAATCCAGGATCGAGTCCAGATGCAGTCTGTCTAGACGATGAATGATGCAATCAAGTTGGCTACCAGGGTGGAAGCGTAACTTGAACGTCCTAACACAAGGGCATATCCTACCGTAAGGGTCGTTGCGGTAGGTTCGCCGCAAGAAGCTCCACAGCTCAAGGGGAGGGAGCCCGTATGAGTATGCACTTAACCTCCTACGTCTGAGAGCCGAGATCAGGGAAGTGGGCAAGCTAGACCCCAAAGGGGCGTATCGACTGCTAATGGTCCAAGTAGAATCCCGAACCCCAATGCTCGGCCAAGGCTCGACAATTGCTATCGTTATGGTCAACCGGGCCGCCTATCAAAATCAATGATAGTAATGCTGATAATGCCTATGAAGATCTAGATGTTGAAGAACAGGAGCACACCACCGAGGATGAGACAGATGATTCAGGTTGGGTTCAGCAAGATCGCGACGAATCGCTCGTCGTGAGGTAACTATTATATGTATTAAGAAAAGAAGTACATCTACAACGACATAACGTCTTTCAAACTAGGTGTATGGTGATTTGAAAAGTTTGTGACGTGATCATCGACAGTGGGAGTAGTGAGAACATCGTCTCTAAGGTCATGGTGGAAAAAGTATAATTAAAAACGGAGCGTTATCCCTCCCTATATACAATCGGTTAGATCAAGAAGGTTAACAAAACAAAGGTAACTGAATAGTGCATCATATCCTTTTCAATTGACAAACATTATAAGGATGAAGTAGTATGCGATGTGGTTGACATGGAAGCATGTCACATACTACTCAGTCGACCCTGACAATTTGACCATGACGCTACTCATAAAGGGCGAGATAACATATATATCTTCATCAAGGACAGCCGGAAGATCATATTGACCCCTATATATCCAGAGGGACCACCTAAAACTTCTGAAGTTGAGGGCCGTTTTCTCTTAATCATACGGGACTTCGTGGAAGAATCCAAAGAAACAAGACAGGCTTATGCATTAATTATAAAAGGGAATAACTCGAGTTTACCATCATCCCTGAAAGACTAAGGCCCTTGTTACATGAATTCAAAGAAATTTAACCAGATGAGTTACCTCCCATGCGGGATATCCAGCACCATATCGACTTTGTCCCTAGGTCTAGTTTACCCAATTGTCCTCACTATCGATTGAGTCTAAATGAATGCGAGATTCTGTGGGGCAAGTGGAGGAACTGATCCGTAAGGGTCTTATTCGAGAAAGCATGAGCCCATGTGCTGTACTAGCTCTATTAACTCTAAAGAAATATGAGAGTTGGGGCATGTGTGTTGAAAGCCGGGCCATCAACAAAATCACCATAAAATAAAGGTTTCATATACCACAGTTCGGCGATATGCTGGAGGGCGCAAAAATATTCTTTAAATTGGACATAAGGAGTGGCTACTATATTCGAATACGGTCGGGTGATGAGTGAAAAATGACCTTTAAGACCAATGAAGAATTGTACGAATGGATGGGCATGCCCTTCGGTCTTTCGAACGCGCCTAGCACATTCATGAGATTGATGAATTAAGTTCTGAAACCTTTCATTGGGCGATTCGTTATGGTTTATTTCGATGATATTTGATATACAGTCAAGACGAAACCACCCATATGGAACACCTCAAGAATGTCCTTCAAGTGCTCACTGAAAATAAACTGTATCTCAATTTTAAAAAGTGCAGCTTCATGACTGATAGCCTGTTGTTTCTGAGTTTTTTTGTAACATCCACGGGCATTCGGGTGGTGATGTAAGACCCGTATCCTAGTTCGTACTGTTCCGATGAATCCTGCAATCATTTCCGTCGAAGTCCGGCAATCTGTGACTGATAATCGACGTTGCGATCGATCGTAAATCGTATCCTTTAGATTCGAGTCGGTTTAATACGAGACCTGTATCATTGCGACCGCACCGTCGCCGCGGTTCCAACGCCGCGACTCACACACCGATCCGATACTCTGACCAGAAGATGTGAGTCGGCGTTTATTTCGAAGAAACGCCGCGCTTTCTCGATCCCAATAGAATCTCTACATAATGTCAAATCAATTCCATCAATCAAATCAATCACATCAATCAATCAATCACTTCAAGGTCAAGTACAAGCACCCCCATGCTTCCTTTCTCCACAAGTAAAGCAACCACAAAGGTCAACCAATCCATCACCTCACCCATCACTCACACCCTTTCACCCATCACACCCATCACTCCCTCTCCTTACAACCTCTCTCTCTCCCTCTCCTTTCCTTCACATTTCCCAACCATCCTAAACCCAAGCAAGAAACCCACGTCTAAGCTCCTCCATGTGAGAGGAATGTGATTTTTGTGGCCCACATTTCCTATTCTAAATCCATCATCCTAGCCATCCATTTTCCATCTCCACCATCAAAGAGGAGCACAAGGAGGGTGACGTTCCAACGAACCGAAGAGATCAACCGGTGGGTGCTCTTATAGGCTAGTTTTTCATATTTTTATGATGGGCCAAGTGAGGCCTACCGATCAATGGTGTGGATCTCACTTTGGACCCTAAGATGTGGCCGATGGCCCACCTTGATTATCAATATCATTCCATGATGGGGCCATTCTCCATGGACCCCATCATGATGTTTACTTTCCTAGCTTGAATAGGGGTCATCGTGACCGTCTATTTTAGTGGACAAGAAATCTCCACCGTTGGATTTTGATTTAATGGGCCCACATATATTGGGACTCACTTGATGTATATTGTAGATCATGAAAGGGAGGGCCCATAGTACCGGGGTCCCTCCATCACTCGGTCTTCCATCTCTCTCTTTCTCTCCCTTTCTTTTTCATTATTTTTTTGTATGATGATTTGGCCATGTGGCCCACTTGGACGGACCCCACTTTGAGGTATGTATTATACTTAAGTCATCCATAGGTGGGGCCCACTTTATGTATGTGTTGTACCCACCCCACCTACCCTTTGGCGGCCCACCTAAACGGGGCCCACCTCCATGCATTTGTCTTCCCAAAAATGTCCAGACGCTGGACGTTTGGTGAAAAACACCAATATTAGCTTACTTTTTGGGTGGACCACGTGTGTAGGCCCCACCTCGATGTATGTATTCAATCTATGTCGTCTATCCTAACTACCAACTCATTTTAGGCGTTGAGCCGAAAAATGAGGTTGATCGGAGCATCTGGTGGGCCATACCTTAGCAATCAGTAATCTCCACCGTTTAAAGTCCTTCAGATTTTTTTTACACGCTGAAATAGGCCCAATATTGGGCTTGATAGATTTGTTATGGGCCATGGAAACCGATGGCCGAAGTGGATTCGACTGAAGTGGACCCCCCACGCATAAAAACCTTGGAAAAAGGGGTTTTTCAAAAAAAAAAAATATATATATATAAAACTCAACAAAGAAGAATGCTTCTTCTTTGTCGAAGCGAGAGGACGCCCGGGCGTCTGGCGTAAAGCGGCCGAGAACCCACGGCTCTAGCCGTGGGCCCCACCTTGATGTTTATTTGGAATCCAATCCGTTCATTAGGTGGACCACTGCCTGACGTGGGCCCCCTTCAAAAATCAGTCCAATCCAGCGTTCAGGCGGCCCACATCACAGGAAACAGTGTGAAATGAACTCTACCATTGAAATCCTTCCTGGGCCCACAGAAGTTTCAGATCGAGTTGAAAATTGTTTTAACCCTTCATTAAGGTGTGCGTGACCTTATGAACGGGTTGGATGGTAATTAAACATAATGGTGGGCCCCACATGGGACCCACAGTGATGTATGAGCTGCATGCCCACCGTCCAGACGGACGGTGGGGCCTATTTGATGCACGTGTTCGTCCGAACCGTCCTCCCTGGACGGTGTGACCCCCTGCATGCGTGTGTGTGCACGTGTGTGTGCACGTGTGTGCATGTGTGTGAGTGTGCACATGTGTGTGAGCGTGTGTGTGAGAGTGTATGTGTGTATATATATATATGGTGGGCCCTTATGAGACCTACCGTGATGCACGTATTGCATCAAACCTGTCCATCCTTTTTAGAAGCTCGTTTTATGAGGATGAGCTAAAGAATGAGTCCGATCCAGTGGACTCCACCTTGGTTTATATAAGGCCCAAGTGTTTTAGGCCCACCTTATCATATTTTTGGCCGTTGTTGAGGTCCACCTGGATATGTATTTACGGCTATTGTTGAGGCCCACTTCGATGTGTACTTGTGGCCATTATTGAGGCCCACCTTGATGTGTATTTGTAGCCATTGTTGAGGCCCACCTTGATGTACATAAGGCCCATGTGATTTGGCTGGCCCGTTGTTAAGGCCAACTTTGATGTATATGAGACCCATATTACAAGGCCCATTATGATGCTTTCAAAGGCCCATGGGATATGACCCATTGCAATGTACATAAGGCCCACTAATGCGGCCCACTTGATTTATGAAAGGCCCATATGAGGCAGCCCATTTGATGTATTTGAGGACTTTGGGTCGAGGCCCAATGAGATGTATATCGGTCCATTGCAATGTGTAATTCCCTATGGTTGGTGTAATGATACTTTATAGTGGGCAATGCCTTGGGAGCAATGTTGGTTTGACGTCCACATTGTAAGTATAATGTTGGTTAAATGTCCGCATTACGACTCTCCCTAGGGCTATAGGTAGGCCCATACTTGTTGTGTGTAGGCCCATCTGCGTTGTAAGAATAGTTCATCATCTTATAACATGCTTAGTGTAGCTCCATGATTCATATCCATACGCATCATATGTATGCTTGATATGAGGAATGTTTGGTTATAACATGAGCCGTTGGGCTGAGACATTTACGGGACTCCATATGAGATGGAGTGCCCGACATGAACGCATGGTACGCACGAGATTGCTGCATGTCTGTACGGTATGATTCATGCATCTCGCATACATGTTACTTGATCATTGTACACCCTAGCGACATCAGGGCCGTAGCCTCCACAGGCATATCGTGGATGGACAGACGGGACACCGGAAATGTTTGGTTTTAGCATACGGGCGCCATAGATGTCCCTGGGTGAAAATTCCTGAACCTCCGTGGCCAGGAGATGACTCCAACGTCGAGACCGAGTGGATATATGAGCGCACGAGGGCCGAATACCAGGAGGCCGCGTCTCCCACTGTGTCGTGGTCGGTTTGGAAGGGGTGTGACCTTACCCGCTTGAGTGAGGGGGCAATACCTAGGTTGAGTTTGACCAGCTTGAGGAATGGGTCCGCTATCGACGAGCCGGGCCCGATATTGGCAGGCGGATAGTGAGGTCTCTTCCACTTACCCAGTTGTGCGCTTCGGATAGGGGCGCAGTCAAGTGGCGTAGAGTGTAATAGACCCCGGTGATGATCCCAGAGAGGAACCGTACTGATACGTGGACTTATTGAGCAGGAAATGCATACCCATTCATTCATTCATTCACTCTCCACTCGGGCTGGTGGTGCGTAACTATTTGTTACATATACCATTGCATGGCCAAGATTTCGGTTGGGCGCGCGACTAACCTGAGATCAGGAGTTTACCATATTGTGTCTGACTATCCAAATTTAGGTATGAGACTGGTTTGGATAGAAGTCCCTTGTGATGGACCCCATAGCCTGTGATACTTCGTACTATCATCCCGACTTCACGTTCCTGCATGGTCATTTCATTCGCACCGCATATTACATTGCATCGGCAGTACTTAGCATTTTAGGTTAATATGTTTTTGCACTTATATAACCTAGATGGGGTTGATGGTATTCGTGGCTCATCAGGATTTATATATTGCATTGCATTCTCAGCATCTGTTATTATCTTATTATGTTTTACATCGCATTGCCTTGGTACGGCTAATAACAGTCATGGACTTACCAGTATACTTCCGCTTACTCTGATGTCATGATCTTATTAGCATTTTTGTTTATCCCAATGATGTATGAATTATGTGCTTTATTGATACTTAGCACTTACCTTATACACACTTGCACCACCCTCTAAGCTTTTGTAAGCTTATGCATGATAGATGCATGCAGGTGGCGTTTGATTGCAGCAGCGTTAAGCTTGGAGCATGCAGCGGACCTCTGGAGCTTTTGGAGTTTTGATTTCGATATATGTATTTTCCTTTCAGCAGTGTATTCAAACGATTATATTAGTGGATATGTGATGATGATGTTGCTTTTATGATTTAGGTATACTTGTGGTTATGCTTCATTACAAAAAAATAATTATACTGAAAATCCTCCTTGTAGGATCCCAGGATCGAGACCAAGCGTATATTTGGGAGCCGAGAATGGGGTACTACGGAGGCTGTCAGCGCCGGATTCGTCGATCGAGAATTTTGTGAGCCTGGTTTCCGAGTTTGGGGCGTGACAGATGAGGAGAAGGTGAAGACAATCAGAGAATAGTCAGTTCCCACAAATATTCACGAAGTGTGAAGTTTTCATGAACTGGCGATATTTTATCTTCGGTTTGTGAAAAATTTCAGTACCATTGTGTCACCAATCATAGATTGCATGAAGAAAGGGTAGTTTCAGTGGACTGACGAAGCCAACAGGAGCTTTGCTGAAATTAAGCGCAGGTTATTCACAACATCGGTTCTTTTACTTCCCAACTTCGACAAACTGTTTGAAGTCAAATGTGATGCCTCATAGTCGGGATTGGGGGAGTTTTGTCTCAAGAAAGTAGGCCGGTAACCTTCTACAGTGAGAAACTTAGTGATGCACGCAAGAAGTGGTTAACATATGAGATCAAGTTGTACACAGTGGACCATGCACCGCGATACTGGCGATATTATTTGATTCAAAGGGAATTCATACTTTACACGAACCATTAAGGTCTCAAATTCATTAATAGCCAAGCTAACATTAACCGTGTGCATGTTAGATGGATCTCATTTTTACAGGAATTCACGTTTGTGCTAAAACATAAGTTTGGACAGCATAACAAAGTAACCGATGCGCTAAGTCACCATGCAGCTTTGTTAGTCACTATGAGCAATGAGGTTGTCAGGTTTGAGCGCCTCAAGGACATATATACCGACGACGACGACTTCAAGGATGCATGGGTTAAATGCCAAGAAGGTCACCCCGACGACTTATATATGCAAGACGGGTTCTTTTTGAAGAAAAATTGACTGTGCATCCCTAAAAGTTTGTTAAGGGAACAGATAATCTAAGAGCTAATGGAGGTGACCTTAGTAGACACCTTGGGCGAGACAAGACATGAGCTCTTGTGGAAGAGCGGTATTACTGGCCGCAGATAGTACGTGATGTGGGAAAGACAGTCCAACGTTGTTATATTTGTCAGACCTCCAAGGGACAATCTCATAATACAGGCCTCTACACCCCATTACCCGTGCCTGACGGCCCTTGAGAGGATTTATCTATGGACTTCGTGCTTACTCTCCCACGAACACAACGCATCATGGATTCGGTGTTCATGGTAGTAGATCGCTTCTCTAAGATGGCGCACTTTATTCCATGCAAGAAGACTCTCAATGCAACACATGTGGCGAATCTATTCTTCAGAGAAGTTGCGTGGCGACACGAAGTTCATTGGCCACTTTTGGCAAACTTTGTGGACTCAATTCAATACACGACTTCAGTTCAACAGCGCCTACCACCCACAGACTAACGGGCAGACTGAAGTTGTGAATCGCACGTTGGGAAACCTCCTTCAATGTATTTCAAGAGAAAAACTGAAGCAGTGAGATTTGGCCTTGTCTCAAGCAGAGTTTGCATTCAACAACATGGTGAACCGCTTAACAGGAAAATCCCCGTTCTGGGTTATTTACGGACGAGTACCTTGCCACACACTTGACTCAGTCCTTTTGTCCAAGCTCTCAGACATGAGCATTGCAGCAGAACATATGAAAGACATGATCATAGGCATTCATGCGAAGGTACAGACCAAGTTAAATGCCTCGAATGAAAAGTATAAGGAGCAAGCAGATAAACATCGGCGACAAAAAATATTTGAGGTGGGCGACCAGGTAATGGTCTATCTGCATAAAGAAAGATTTCCAACCGGAACGTACAATAAGTTGAAAAATAAGAAGATTGGACCGGTACCAATCATCTAAAAGATCAATGACAACGCTTACATTATTGATCTTCCAAATGACATGGTGATCTCATGGACTTTCAACTTCGCGGATCTGACCGAGTATCATAAACCAGAGTAAGATGAGAACTCGAGGACGAGTTCTTTTGAAGTTGAGGAGACTGATGTAGAGAGAGTTGCGGACAGTTACATGGCCAAGATGGATCAGAAAAGGCCAGGTCGAGGACAGAAGTGATCCGGACCGTTGGACCTTAAATCAAGCGTATCTCGCAACCTGGAATGAGTTATCAGACGTAAAATATATGATTTTGGGGTAGAACGAGCTACTTTAGCAAACCAACCCCGCTCCGCTAAGCCGGGTTGCCCAAGCCAAATTTGCGAAATATCACTAGATCAACGATCGTTTCCCTATTTTAATTTCGTTTTTACTATAAATAGTAAGTTTTAGTTTGATTATAACTCTTCATCTGTTGGGTTTTAAGAGTTGCATCCAACATAAAAAAGAGCTTAGAAAAATTAGGAGAATAGCTTGGTGAAACCAAATAGGACACTTACTATTTTTGGCCGAAAACCTTGCGCACTAGTAGACATCGTGACTATCTATAAATAGTAAGTCGTGAATTCTAAGAGTTTTAGTTGTAGTTTGATTCTAATTTCTTTCTCATTGCTTAGTACCCCTATTTAAAGGGTTGTGAGCTCGTTTTTATTCATTCATTAATCAATTTTGAATTTATTAGAATGTATTTCTATTTCTTGCTTTCTTTCCTCGTGGATTCGAGAAGTCTTTGTGAGGAGTCCAAAAAAGTTCCGTGGATTCAGAATAATTATTTTCTTGAGGAAGACAGTGCTCAACCTCATGTCCTTCCCTGCGTCAACACCCCCTGTCAGTTCACACTTCACTGTTAGCCACCCCACTAGGGATCGATACCAAGACCTCAGTGTTGAAACGAGGTATCTTTCACTCAGTCTACCACTTGAACCTTAGATGTGCTATAATATACGAATAAAAACCCTTTGATCAAACAAAGATCTCAATGATTTAAATCCCATGTTCATATTTATGAACTAAACACAAATAATGATATGTTGAAATGGACGGAGGGTGTGGATAACATAATTACATGAGGGTGGCCCCTTGTAGCCTCAGCCTGTCCCGAGCGGGGAGAGGCAGCGGAAGTACCAAACCCGCGTTCAGTAAATATCAGGTTGGATGTAATGTAGGGAGGTTTCGATTAGAGCTGGGCAACGATCCGAGTCGGATCGGATTGGGTCTAACCCGATCAGATCCGAAATC
Source organism: Magnolia changhungtana (assembly GCA_030180095.1). NCBI lineage: Eukaryota > Viridiplantae > Streptophyta > Magnoliopsida > Magnoliales > Magnoliaceae > Magnolia > Magnolia changhungtana. Next base: position 4,473,035 of record JASAUF010000076.1, read on the forward strand.
TCAACATCTTGACTCGAACTCGTTCCGATCCGGGATCGAGTTCGGGTCACCTGACTCAGACAGATTCAAAATTTGAATGGGCTAACCCGAGTCCGATTCCGACCCGGTGATAAAACCCAATCGGATCTTCAAACCGTTTTTGTATTCAACGCCTAAAATCATACCTCAAAATGAATGAACGGCTCAGATAAAACATATACATCAAGGTGGGTCCCACATAACTATGAGAAAAGTAGAGGAAGTTTCATCTGTACGTTATCATATTGATGTGCAGTCCCTTACTTCCTTTTCATGCACGTCGAGGACGTGACGGGCAGTATTGAGCTTACACTTTAGCCAGGAGTCAGACGGTGGGGTATGTGTTATATCCAAACTGTCCATTCATTTGGCGAGCTTGTCTTAAGGCTTGAGACTAAAAATAAGACAGATCTAACTACCATGTGGACCATAAAAATTGTTTAACGGTGAAAATCATTCTCTATTGCTATTTATGGTGTGGTCCAAATGATCTTTGGATATTATTCATTTTTTTGGAAAATGGTCGGTAATGGTCTCTAAAAACATATGAACGGTGTAGATATAATAAATACATCACTGTGGGGCTCATGTAATGTAACTTTGACATCCTTTGAACCATATGTACAACTCGGAGCTCGAGGAGCATCCGTGCTCGTCTTGACAGTTGACACGACATGTACCAACTGGCTACAGCTAACACCTGTGTGGTATACCAGTAAACTAACTTGTTATTGTACACTCTAAATTCTATTGGGGCCCACCTTGAATGCATGTGATTTATCCATGCCGTCCATTCGTTTTTTCATATCATTTTAGTGGTTGAACCCAAAATTAATGCATATCCAAAGCTCAAGCGGACCATACCACAAGAAAAAATAGAAAAATCAATAAGAACTACTCCGGATCGGGTAGGATCGGATCTGTTCGAGTCCATTCGGGTCGGGTCGGGTCAGGTCAGGGCTAATCCGAATTCGACCCAAAATATTTCGGATTTGGATGGGGCTACCTGATCAGCACTGATCCAGACCGTCGGTTCGGTTCTGGTCGGGTTGGATCGGGTCTAGTCGGGTCGGATCCACCGGATCAGGTCCGTTTTGCCCAGCTCTAGTTTCAATTGTGTGGGATGCAGTTTACCTGTCCGGTGGTCGTTGGAAGTTGTGTGGGGCCTACACATATGACTGTTATAAATGTACTCCGTTCATCAGTTTTGCAAGACAATGATATGAAAGGATTCAGGCAGATTCAAATCTCTCATTAGCCATACCATATGAAACCGTAAGAATCATTGAAACTTTCCTTACTTTACGCCATCCAAACCGTTCACGGGGTTATTGCCACTTAAATAAACTGTATACACAAATATAATCCTGATAAAAGACTTCTGTGGCCCCCACAAAGTTTCTAACTGTGGCCATTTCAGTCCACGCTTGTTCACGTGGTATGACTGATTTTATAGTCTCTGCCCTATTGTCGTCATCCAAAACTATTGGACGGAGTTGATTTGTCATAAGCATTTCTGCGGGCCCCACATAGCTTCCAACTGCAGGAACTTTATGTGCCCGGGAGGACAGGCAATCCGCGTCCAATTATGCGTGTCCTCATCTCCACTGTTACCTGCGGTGTGTGGCCCACTTGAGTTTGATGCTACACACATCATTGTGAGCCCCACACCTTTCTGTCGTACGTGCTCTTTCCAAGGGGTGTTGTCCAAAGCCGCGTACTTTCATTGCGGTTTGCAACGAGTTGAATTTCACGGGAGCGGATTAGGTGGGGCCGCCCCAGCCTCAGCCAACACAGTTTGGCCCTGACCGTTGGCTCACCTTATTATATGTGTTGTATATCTACGCCGTCCATCCTTTTTTCCAGCTCATTTTAGAGCCCGTGCCAGATACAAATCTCAGGTGGACCACGCTTACAGGAAATAGTGGTGATGGAACGCCTACCATTAAAAACTGCCTAGGGCCACGTTATTGTTTATTTGCTATTCAACCTATTGATAAGGTCAGATGGAGCTGGATAAAGGTAAGAACAAATATCAACTTGATATAATAAAAAAATAAATAAAAAAATCTTTCTGGGGTCGTAAATGATGTTTATGTGCTATCCAAACAGTTTATATGGTTATTATCACTCAGATAAACTATATACATAAAAATATGATAATAAAAAATCCTCCGTGACCAGGGGGAGTTTCCAACGGTGGTCATTCAATCCTTTCTGTTTCGTGTGGTGTAGCTCACATGAGTCTTGGATCTGCCTAATTTTTAAATTCATGTTCTATTGTTGTCTTGAAAAATTGATGGACGAATTCGATTTATCAGGAAAGTTTTTGTAAGTTCCACACTGCTTCCAATTGCAGGAACTTCATGTGAACATAAATCTGCGTTCGGTATGTCTGAACGCTGATCAGGTGGTGTGTTGATGTATCAGGCCCTTTGGTGGGAAGCGGCTTGTATGTAGAGGTGTATGCCAGTTCAACTAAGTCGAGCATGGCACAGCTCAACTCGGCTCGGCCACTAGTTGACCCAACTTGAGCTCGGCTTAGCTCAGCCCTCAAGCTTCACTAGTCAGCTCGGCTTACTTCGATTAGCAGCTTGGGTCAGTTTAAGCCGAGTTCAAGTCAAAATTGAGCTAAGTTTGCCTATACAATATTTTCACAAACACTCCACATCCAAATTCTCACAATATGTAAAATAGCGCCAATAGTTTTACAGGTATTTTATCAAACACTTTGTATGCAACATTTTTAAAAAGAAAAAGAAAAAGAAAAAGAAAGAGAGTATTTATTTCATATACATACCTTCTTTGCTACCAGCCGACATTTCATTAAGTCATTTCATCAAACACTTGGTTAGCAACATCAATATCAAAGTAATATCAAAGTAACCGAGTCACCAAATTGGTTCGATCCGAGCTCGATTCGAGCTGGGGTTCAATCCGGCTCGAGTCGAGGTTAGGCAAGCTCAAACTTATTTCAAAATTTTTTCGAGCTCAAAAAATCAACTTGACTCGACTTGAACTCAATTTCGAGCCAAGTCAAATCAAGCTTTTTTAAGTCGAGTCAAGTGAGCTAACCAAGCTAACTTGGTTCGTGTAACCCTAATTGTATGGTGTACCACACATCACCAACCTAGCTTGTGTGGGTACATGTTGTGTGAAGACGAGCGCTAACACTCCTCTAAACTCTGAGTTGTATGAACAGTCCAAAGCTCAAGTGGACCACACCATAAATAGAAGTGAGGATAATGATTCTCACCACTAAAACATTTGTAGGGCCCATCATAATATTTATTTTACATGTAATTTGTTCATAAGATCACACAAACCTGGACAAAGAGGAAACAAATAACACATTGATCCAACATATCTATGACCCTAATAGGGTTTTAGTGGTAGAGGTTCAATCCCCCACTATTTTTTATAGTATGACCCACTTAAATTTTGGAGCTGTCTTATTTTTTGGCTCAAGCTTTATGACGAGTTTACCAAGTGGACAAATGGTTTGGATATAACTTATACATTAAGATGGGACCCACAAAACTTGATGACATCAAAACATTACTATATATTTTTATTTATTTATTTATTTATTTTATCTAAGCATTTGTTCTTCTTCTTCTTCTTCTTCTTCTTCTTCTTTTTATTTTATTTTATTTTATTTATTTATTTATTTATTTATTTAAAGCTCATTTTAAGGAATGAATCAAAAAATTAATGATATGCAAGAATCAAGTGGACCATGTTATAGGAAACTCTGGTAATTTAACTCACATCATTAAAAACTCACTGAGAGCTACGAAAGTTTTGGATAAAACTGATATTTGTATTTTCTTACGTGACCTTATGAATAGATGGCAAATAAACATCACCCGGGGCATTAGAAAGGATCCAACTATGGTGTTATTATTCCCACTCTTTTATATGGTGTGGACAACTTGAGATTTGCATCTTAATTTTTTTGAATTTACCCTGTAAAATGAGCTAGAAAAACAGATGTACAGTGTGGATATAAAACAAATGCATTACACCCCACGGCGCCCAGCACATCACCACACAACCGATGTGGCCTTGTTGCCATCGGAACTCTGAACGCTGCCATTGTTTGTTATGTAAGTATGACCATCCAAACCGTCCAAAGGCCCAAAATCAGATCAAAGGATGATCCTAACCAAGGAGTACCAAACATTTGTTTCTTGAATCTGGGGTTTTCCTATGGCTCGTTTTAACCGTAGCAACGATTAGCTTACACTACTTTCTTGAATCTGTACCATTTCATGCTGTTCCATTTAACCACCCACATGATGGAAAACAATCTGATGGTCAGGATCAGCCCTCTAGTTTCTTAGGTCCTGGTCCACCTGAAATGGGTCCCGCGTCCCGACTGCAGAAAGGTTTGAATAGAACGAATATTGCCACGTGTGCAGTGCTGCATACATGTGTATGTATTGTTGTATTCTGGCAAAGTATAAATGTTTTTCCTCCTTGCATAGTTCTGTGCTGTTCGTAGTTGCTACAGAGGAGAGAGTAACAACAAAGATGTATAGCTGGCAAGTGTACCGTGCATTATTCTGAAATCTGAGCCTCTCCTGCAACAACTGCTGGAAAAAAACACGTAAGTGTAAGTTTTGATACTCTGGCAATATGATGGTTCATACGCATGCACTCAGGAATAGCAGAGGTGTCAACAAGTAGCTCATATCAAACCGTCCAAATCATGGGACCATTTTAGCTGAGACATCCAATGGACTGCCAAACTGGAAAACTGTCATTGCTTTAGGTTCCAAAAGTCTGAGGTTAAACCGTCTAAATCAATTTGATTTTAGAGGAAGGGGAGTTGTTTGATGGGAGGTATTAGCTGTTAATTTCCCTAACCATGTGAGGCCTACGTTGATATATTTGTTGTATATCCAAGCTGTTCATCTGTTTTTTCATCTCATTTTAAAACGTGATCTCAAACCTTAAGAATATCCAAATCTCAGGTGGACCATATGCTAGAAACAGTGATTAATGACCATTAAAAATATTTTGGATCAAGCTGATTTTTGTATTTTCCCTTCATCCAGGCTTCTTGATATTATGAAGAGGTTGGAGGACAAATAAACATTACTAAAACCTTAGTATGGGACTTTTAGAATTTTTTATGACGAGCCATTTAATCACCACTGTTTCCTGTGGTACCGCCAACCTGAGATTTGGATCTACTTAATTTTTGAGATTACATCGTAAAATGGAGTGGAGAAAAGGATGGATGGCGTGGATATACAGCACATTATCAAGGTGGGCCCCATGGTAAGGAGTTTGTGTTACCCGGGTAACACCTAATCCGCTCCCTTATTTGGTACTCTGGCTGCAAATGACATTTAATATGCAGGCACATAAAAATGGTACACGTGGCATGCGTTAACTCAAATTAAACCTACTTAATTATGGAAAATACTGTTTCTAAATTACATTCTAAAAATTAGATTGCTTGAAACATCTTCACTGCTTTTTTGAGAACACTTGTATTCGAAACAAGAATTTTGGATTCTTTTCAGGTTTAAGTGTCCGGTCAGATTCCAACTCATGGGTGCCTTCAACTTTGAGATCATGAATTCCAGAGCCCATGCCCATGCGGTGTATGTGAAAAAAAATCGTCTAATAAATGCCCGTTAATCTAATAGTTAATTATCAAATAATAATAATATTTGTTCATGATACACCTAAACTAGTGCTCATGATTTGAATAGTTAATTAAAATTGATCATATAGGCTATGGGAACATTTCAAGTCAATTTAAAACAATTGATTTTTTAACATAATATTAGAGTAGAATATAATATATCCATAATTGAAAGGCGCACGTCTCCACAATTAAAATTTTATCTCCAGTTTCATGTGTAGTACACTTTGGAACTTTAAATACATGAGTGCACTTGTTGTTCACTCCCCAAGTATAGGGTTGTGATGTAGTAATAAACTCGGTGAGACTGGAGTCGAATCCGAGGACTGAAACACATCACATTTAATCAAACCAACTAGTAACTAGAACCAGAATGAGATGAAATCTAAATTGAGTGTAATTTGAAGAATAATGATGAAATATCAATCTAAACTGAGAAGAAATTTAAGAGAAGGAAAACTAGGGATTCAGAGGATCCACTTATAGAGATCGGGAGATCTTATGCTGCCTTCAAGAATCATGGAAATTAGACTGAACTTATTTGATATAGTGTTCAAAAGATGAAAGGTATATGAATTAGGATGGATTCCATCACCAAACCATGCCCAGGAGACAAAGTAAACAACAGAATTAAACTAATTACCAACCAATCAACAATATATGAAGGCTGGGAAGGGGAACCGTCATCCAACCATGCCCAGGAGACGATGGTGAACAACAGGGCTTCCTGACGTCATAAACATAAAGAAGAAAAGAACATGCTCAAAGCCATCACAGACCCATTGTAATTTCAGTCACAACAGACCATTAACGACTAAAAAAAATATTCCCTTAATAAAACCCAAATCAACATCAGTTTAGTCTAAACAAAGGCACAAGCAAAGATGCATCCCATCACGCTACAAGCTTCACCTCTTAGCCTTAGCTAAGAGGATTTAGCCACACATGAATGGGCTAGATCTCATAATAAAATAGAGAAAAGAAAGAAGAAAAAGAAGAAGGGAAATTAAAACCCGTCCTTTCGCTCCTGTCTCTCTCTCTCTCTCTCTCTCTCTCTCTCTCTCTCTCTCTCTCTCTTCCTCCTCTTCACGTCCGGTCCAAACTCCCAGGATTCCTGCAACTGGTGATCAGCTCCAAATCCAGATGATCTCCCCTTCCAAATCTCCTCCTGCTCTCTCTTTATAGAAGACAGAGGCTGCGTGCAGAAGCCTGAGGAGTTTCCGAATCCGGAAAAACTACGCACCCCTGTTTTCTTACGCACCGCAAACCGCAGGGACAACTTGCGTTTGACCTACTGTTGCCCAACTGACCGTCCAAATCTTCCTAAACCGACTTCGTGGACAGATCTATAACCACCATTTTAAGAGGTTGGACGGATTGGATCACTGATCCGACGATGGGAATGCTTACACAGCTGCCCACAACGACCGTGTTTCACACGGACGCGCGTATCTCACGCCAATCTCTTGCTTGTGACGAGTTCGGTGGGCCCCACTTTGATGTTTTTGATAAAATCCACCCCTCATCGTGATTCCTCCCGAAATTTCGGTCGGAATATCTTGGTTTTGTCGAGTTTTGGTGCGGTACTGCTATTTTGCTTCTGCCGTTCATCTTGCGTCCGAATGGTTAAAAACCAATCTTCATCGTATTTCTTAAATTCCTCTCCTAGGCTTGGATCATGTGGCCTATTAGAGACCACTGGACGGTTCAGATCGTCTTAAAAATTTGAGATGGTGGCCCAGAGGAAGGGACCGCAACTCCCTGTTGCGGTGAAGCAAACGAGATTTCCTGTTTTGAAGAAGGGACTCGGTCAAGCCGAGTTTGACCAGTTCGAGCGGTCCGGTGTAGCGCCAGCACACAAGTGCTTTATGCACATGCTGCTCGGGTGGGGTCCACTGTGATGCAGTCTAAAAATCTGATCCATCCAATCAGTTAGTCTCCCCATTTAAGGCGTTGAGACCAAAGTTGAAGCATATCCTGTGATCAGGTGGGCCCCACTTAATGAATTAAGGGGCTGATCTGGCAGTTGGGCATCTTCCACAAGGATTTGAGATCTGTAATTCGACGTGTACGGTTAGTTTGTGGTCCCTTGGCCATGTATGAAGTTTCGAGTCAAACGGATGGTGTGAACCCTGTGATCTTGCATTCTGTACCAGTTTCAAGCCACTTGAGCTTCACTTTTTTCGATTTCCTCGGATCTCTGGTGTGTAAATTCGTCGATCTTGGTCCCCTGGAGTCCGTCCCTTGCCTTGGTAGCTTCAAAGCATTAAATCGATGCTTCAAGCTCCCTTTTTCAGTCCATGTTCGCAAATACACTCTGCATCACAAATACGATTAAAGCGGACCATTAAACGGTATCATATCTATAAATCCAGGCAATAATCAGGGTCTGATATGCAATATTTGACCCTCAACACAACCCCCAACCAGCATTTTGCTAGTCCCGAGTAAAATATGCGAAAAATAAGTTGAGAACCACAGGATAATTCCTATGAACTAGAGTGAAATCTTGAAAAAACAGTTCAAATATGAGAAATCCAAGATTCATGAATGTTGGGCATTATTCTCTCATAGACTCAAGCACACGGTAGTCTTCATAATCAAGTTCAAAGTATTCATCCATCAATTAGAAAAATTCTAAATATTGAGTTCCATGGGTGTATAATGAATTCTCGGCTTGTCAACATTAAGATTCAATTTGTTATTTCAGGATATCATTAATTACCAGCAAGAGTATTCAGGACACCCAAAACCTAAACTAAAAGGTCCCTCATAGATCATTCTTTTTCTTTCTTTCATCCTTTGATTTTTTTTTACATTAAAGGTAACGCCAAGAAGGGGAGTCCAATCCTCACCTATAGGGAGCAAACCTATGGTGAAGACCGTACACCTAAACCTTTTTCATATATCATCCATGGCGAATTAAATCCACACCTATAGGGAGCAAACCTATGGTGAAGATTATTCGCCCACCCCTTCCCGAAGGCATTTGTATTTTCTTTTATGACAGGCAATTTTTCAGGCTGGTTCCTTCTATGCTTAGTGATCACCAAGTTAATCCTTCAATATTAAACTGACCCTTAATGTGCAAGCGAGATGTGACATGTGAAATCATGACTCAATCAATGTTTACAACTTCTAATCATGGATTAATAACTCGAACTCAACTGTGAAATCAAACAGACAACTGAATCCAAGGGTCAGAAATTACCAACATCACGTATCTTGTAATTCTAAATCCAAGATGGTCATCAAAATCACTTCAAATTCACCAGAAAGTCCAGAAAAATTTTAAAAATTTTCACAATTTTTGCTCAAGACGACGAAAACACTGATTAAGAAATCTAATCTCCCACCCCCAACCTAAAATCTACATTGTCCTCAATGTAAAAGATATGAGTATGCAATGCACATGGGACAACAAAAGTAAATGTGAAGTGATGGGAAGATAGTACCTGGATGATGAATCGTGAGAGACTTTCCAAGAGATCGCAGCATGAAAGCCGGTTAGCATGAGAGAGAAAGCAAAACAAAAATAACAAAAGATAAAATCCTACCTATACCACTTTCGCAGGTGCTCTCGATTGCATTTAGCACATGCAACAAGCCTTTAAACCCCTAGGTTGCCCCTAGTGGACGAGTTGTAGTCTCGTGAGAGTTTGTAGTAATGTTGCCCATAAATATTGAACTAGCTAGAAAAATGAAATAAGTTGAAAAGTTGGGTTGCCTCCCAACAGCGCTAAGTTTAACGTCTTCAGCCAGACCAAAGCAACTACCCTAGTCCTATGCAAATAGGAAACTTACCTATACCTCCATCAGACTAGGAGATCATTCCTGGTAAACAGGATCAGTCAGAGGCATGGACATGTCCTCTGAATCAAATTTCTTGACAAATGGCTTTAAGCGATGTCCATTTACTTTAAACTCCTTGCCATTGTCGGGGTCTCTTATCTCAACGGCCCCATGAGGATATGCAGTAACAACAATGTAAGGGCCGGTCCAACGAGATCGAAGCTTACCCGGAAAGAGATGTAATCGAGAATTATACAAAAGGACTTTCTGACCTGGCGTGAATGATTTTCATAGAATATGTTGGTCATGAAACGCCTTCATCCTGTCCTTGTAAATTCTCGAGTTCTCGTATGCGTCGTTTCAGATTTCTTCAAGTTCATTTAATTGAAGTTTGCGTAGCGAGCCAGCGTTGTTCAGATTTTTGATCGCCCAGTAGGCTCTATGTTCCAACTCCACAGGCAAGTGGCAAGCCTTCCCATAGACGAGTCTAAAGGGAGACATTCCAATAAGGGTTTTAAAAGCAGTACAGTATGCCCATAAGACATCGGTCAATCGAATTGACCAGTCCTTACGATCAGGGTTAACCGTTTTCTCCAAAATGTGTTTGATCTCCCTATTAGAAATCTCAGCTTGCCCACTTGTCTTGGGTGGTATGGGGTGGTCACCTTATGAGAGATACCGTATTTCTTCATTAAACTCTCGAATGGCCTATTACAAAAGTGTGAGCCCCCATCACTAATGATGGCTCGAGGCGTTCCGAATCGGGAAAGGATGTTTTCCTTCAGGAATTTAATGACCGTGAGATGGTCATTAGTTTGACACGGAATCGCTTCGACCCATTTAGTGACATAGTCTACGACAAGCAAAATATATAAATTTCCAAAAGATTGGGGGAATGGTCCCATGAAATCGATGCCCCAGCAATCAAATGCCTCTATGATAAGAATGAGATTCAAAGGCATCATATTTCGACGGGACAATGCTCCCAATTTCTGATAACGCTCACAAGCTTTGCAAAACTCATGAGTGTCCCTGAACATAGTGGGCCAATAGAAGCCACACTGCAGAATCTTGGCCGTGGTCTTTTTGCAGAAAAGTGACCACCACAGCCCGTGAGTAACGAGAAGGAGATGACACTCGATGCTCATCGTCCGGCACACATCTCCTCAAGATTTGGTCAGGCAATATTTAAATAAGTATGGATCATCCAGGAAGAAGTTGCGCACCTCGGTGAAAAATTTCTTCTTATCTTCTGTGATCCAATGTGTCGGTATGGAACCCGTAGCAAGATAATTAGCGATATCACGAACCAAGGTGAATGGGAGACTCGAAACGTTGTTCATCAGGGAACATGTCATTGATATGGGTCGCCTCAAGGGAATCAGAGGTATTAAGGCGAGAAAGGTGATCGGCCACTACGTTCTCTACTCCATTTTTATCTTTAATTTCCAAATCAAATTCTTGGAGTAGAAGGATCCATCGTATCAAGCGGGGCTTAGAATCATTCTTAGAAAGAAGATACTTCAGTGCCGCATGATCTGTATAGATAATGATCTTGGATCCGATCAGGTATGACCTAAATTTGTCCAAGGCGAATACTACGGCTAAGAGTTCCTTTTCCGTAGTCGAGTAATTCACTTGGGCAGGATTTAAAGTCCTACTCGCGTAATGGATGACGTAGGGCCTCTTATCTTTTCTCTGGCCTAGCACCGCTCCAAGAGCATAATCAGAAGCGTTGCACATAAGCTCAAAAGGAAGGCTCCAATCGGGTGGCTGCATGATGGGTGCAGTGGTTAACATGCCTTTAAGCTTGGTGAAAGCTTCCTAGCATTGCTCAGTCCACTCGTATGGAGCATCCTTTTGAAGAAGATTACATAAAGGACGAGAGAGGAGACTAAAGTCCTTTATGAATCGCCTGTAAAATCCTGCGTGTCCTAAGAAGGATCGCACGTCCCTGATGTTCTTGGGTGGAGGCAGGTTAGAGATAAGATCAATTTTTACCTTATCTACCTCAATTCCCTTGGAAAAGATGATATGTCCAAGGACAATCCCCTTATGAACCATGAAATGACACTTCTCCCAATTAAGTACCAAGTTCTTTTCTTCACATCTTTTCAGCACACATTTAAGACTTTCCAAGCACTTGCTGAAAGATGAACCATAGACAGAGAAATCGTCCATAAAGACCTCTAGATATTGCCCTACCATATCAGAAAAGATACTCAACATACATCGCTGAAAGGTGGCAGGGGCATTACATAGTCCAAATGGCATCCTTCGGTAAGCAAAGGTGCCGTAAGGACATGTAAATGTGGTCTTTTCTGGTCCTCATGGGCAATTTCAACTGATCATTGTAGCCCGAATACCCGTCAAGGAAACAGTAATAGGAATGACCAGCTAGCCTTTCCAAGATTTGATCGATGAAGGGCAAAGGAAAGTGATCCTTCCTTGTGATGGTATTCAACTTTCTGTAGTCAATGCACATTCTCCAACCAGTAGTGACTCTAGTTGGCACGAGTTCATTATTAGCATTGGCTACGATGGTGATTCCGGACTTCTTAGGAACCACCTGAGTTGGACTCACCCATTGACTATCAGATATAGGGTATATGATACCCACATCCAATAGTTTAAGAACCTCGGCCTTAACCACTTTCTTCATGTTTGGATTTAGTCTACGTTGTGGTTGCCGAGCGGTCTTCGCATTTTCCTCAAGATATATGTGGTGAGTACAAATCGAGGGGTTGATTCCCTTGAGGTCCGCGATCGCCCATCCTAGGGCTCCTTTATGCTCAATGAGAGTAGATATAAGCATACTCTCCTGTTCTTTCTCCAGGTGGGCAGAGATCACCACCGGGTATGTCTCATCTTGATCTAAATAGGCATATTTCAAATCAGAGGGCAAAGGTTTTAGGTCAAGCTTTGGTGCCTTGAGGTTAGACGGTAAAGGCACTACATCAGTTTGTGGCAATTCTTCAAATTGTGGCCTCCACCGGTTAACTTCAAGTACCAGTGCAGTATCAAGCAAGGCACACGTCTCCCTAATCATATCATCATCAAACTCATGGGAGTGGGCCAAGCACGTCTCTAGAGGATCAGAGGATAAGGTAAGGGGTGTCCTATCTTCTACGAAAGTATCGATCATGTTAATGTCGTGGACATCGTCATCATCCTCTAAGTTGCTGCCGTTATGAAAAAAATGTTTCACTCCAATATCAAATTTTCAAAAGACATAGTCATGACACCATTCCTGCAATTGATAATTGCATTTGACGTGGCAAAGAATGGGCGACCAAGAATGATGGGAATCTGAGTGCTCATGTTATTGATGGGTTCGGTGTCCAGGATGATAAAATCTACAGGGTAGTAAAATCTATCGACTTGGACTAACACATCCTCAATAATCCCTCTTGGTACACGAACAGTTCGATCGGCAAGTTGTAGTGTGGTTAGGGTGAGTTTTAACTCACCCAACCCTAACTGTTTGTATACCGAGTAGGGAATCAGATTAACACTCGCTCTTAAGTCAAGAAGTGCGTGATCAATTCGATGGCTCCCGATTACACATGATATGGTTGGGCTACCGGAATCCTTAAATTTCTGCGGCACGTCTTGCTTCAGGATGGCACTCACTTTCTCAGTTAAGAAAATCTTCTTTTGAATACTCTGCCGTCTTTTGGTCGTGCATAGGTCTTTCGAAATTTTGCATATGAAGGAACTGTTTTACGACATCAAGTAGAGGAATGTTGACTTTCACTTGTTTCAACACCTCCGAGAATATCCGAGAGTTAGAAAGACATTTTGGTGCAACCAACCGTTGGGGAACGAGCAACCGACTTTTCTAAAAGTTCCGGTTCTAATTTTTGTGGGCATCACCGGATCCATCATTGTTGTCCTCTCTCGGTTCTTGAGGCTTTTCGTGCCCTAAGGAAGGGTTTTATCAATGATCTTTCCACTCCTAAGAGTGGTGATGGATTTAGCGTGCCCCATTTGATTTGAAGAGCTGGGATCATTTATCTCATACTGCGGTTTAGGATTGGGGAGCGGTTGTGCAGGAAGCATCCCCTTTTCTATAACCGTCATGCGTGAATCCATTTTTTGCATCAAGTCTGTAAGTCCACGCATTGCCTGAGCCAGCTTTTCTATGGAATTTTGAACCGGTTCTTCTTAAAGTTGCCCCTGATTTGGATTTTGATTAAAGAAACTTTGAGGGGTAGCAGTTTGTCCATTCCTCCAACTAAAATTTGGATGATTTCTCCAACCAGGATTATATGTATTAGAGGTAGATCCATTGAAAGGTCTTTGATAGTTATTTATGGCATTAGCTTGCTCATTCAACACTCCTCGAAAAGCAGATATTGTAGGACAGTTTTCAGTTGTGTGAATGTTGCAATCACAGATGCCGTAAACAATTTCATTAACCTTATCCTTCTTTCCTTCCATGGCCTCGACTCTTCGCATGAGATTAGTCACTTTAAAATTTAGATCATCCTCTTCTTTCAGGAGATATACTCCACCTTTCTCCTTAGATTGAGTTGGCCTAGACGTGGTGTTTGATTTTGGGTAATGGTCCCATGATTGTGCATTTTCGGCAAGTCTATCGAGGTAATCCCATACCTCATCGACCTCTTTATTCATGAATTCTCCATTACACATTGTCTCGACCAGTTGGCGCATAGAAGATATCAGTCCATCATAGAAAAAATTTGTAATGCGCCACATTTCAAAACCGTGTTGTGGGCATAAACTGACAAGATCCTTAAACCTTTCCCAACATTGGTAGAATGTTTCATCTTCCTTTTAGGCGAAGTTCATGATTACTTTTCTGAGGGTAATCGTTTTATGGTGTGAGAAAAATTTCTTTATGAATTCCCTCTGCATATCATTCCATGTGCCAATGGATCTAGGACGCAGTGAATGTAACCACATCTTAGCCTTTTCTTTCAAGGAAAAAGGAAAGAGTTTCAGCCTGATTGTATCCTCGGATACATTGGGAAAGTATAAGGTGGCTATAATCTCATCGAATTCTTTCAAATGTAAGTATGGACTTTCTGATTCAAGCCCATGGAATTTAGGAAGGAGTTGGATAACTCGGCTTAATGTCCATCCGTCTGTGTGTTTTCGAGAAAAATCATGCATGAGGCGTACTCACCCCGCCGGTTGTAAATAATCCCGTAGAGTACGAGGCGGGGTGCTTGATGCACCTCATTCTCATCATGTACTTCCTCATCCATATGTTGAGGTAGTGCTTGAGGTTGATTTGCAGCCATAACCTCAATTAACTCGGGGAAAATTCGAGCGGTGTCTAATCCCTGCGATGGACGATCAACCCCTCAACTAATCCTCCTTCAGTCAAGAGACGTCGAGTGTCGTCACGGGCCCACTTGGGCATGAAACACTCGCAGCCCTCAGTCAAATCCTAAACCTAATCCTAAGAAAGAAAATGAAAATCTAGAAAGAAAGAGAGGGTTGGAAGGAAGTTACCAAATTGGAGTCCCTAAGCTAAAGACCTGCAAAACAAAACAAAATAAGTTAGTTTCTAAATAGAAGAAGTTTCTAAAGCAAACCAAATCTAAAGAGTTAGAAAATCTAGAAAATTAGAAAGATTTTACCAAATTAGAAGTTCTATCTGAACAACCTACAGAATAGGAAATAGGTTAGTTCTATGAATCAAATAGAAAACAAAATCAAAAATTAAAATTAGTAAAATCCTAATATTAAACTAACTCTAAATTCAATTAATTTTAGAAAATCGTAGCCGTTAGTCCCCGGCAATGGCGCCAAAAACTTGTTCACTCCCCAAGTATAGGGTTGTGATGTAGTAATAAACTCGGTGAGACCGAGGTCGAATCCACAGGGACTGAAACCTGTACGTAATCTGAAACCAACTAGAACTAGAACCAGAATGAGATGAAATCTAAATTGAGTGTAATTTGAAGAATAATGATGAAATATCAATCTAAACTGAGAAGAAATTTCAGAGAAGGAAAACTAGGGATTCAGAGGATCCACTTATAGAGATCAGGGAGATCTTATGCCTGCTTCAAGAATCATGGAAATTAGACTGAACTTATTTGATATAGTGTTCAAAAGATGAAAGGTATATGAATTAGGATGGATTCCATCACCAAACCATGCCCAGGAGACAAAGTAAACAACAGAATTAAACTAATTACCAACCAATCAACAATATATGAAGGCTGGGAAGGGGTACCGTCATCCAACCATGCCCAGGAGACGATGGTGAATAATAGGGCTTCCTGACGTCATAAACATAAAGAAGAAAAGAACATGCTCAAAGCCATCGCAGACCCATTGTAATTTCAGTCACAACAGACCATTAACGACTAAAAAAAACATTCCCTTAATAAAACCCAAATCAACATCAGTTTAGTCTAAACAAAGGCACAAGCAAAGAGGCATCCCATCACGCTACAAGCTTCACCTCTTAGCCCTAGCTAAGAGGATTTAGCCACACATGAATGGGCTAGATCTCATAATAAAATAGAGAAAAGAAAGAAGAAAAAGAAGAAGGGAAATTAAAACCCGTCCTTTCGCTCCTGTCTCTCTCTCTCTCTCTCTCTCTCTCTCTCTCTCTCTCTCTCTTCCTCCTCTTCACGTCCGGTCCAAACTCCCAGGATTCCTGCAACTGGTGATCAGCTCCAAATCCAGATGATCTCCCCTTCCAAATCTCCTCCTGCTCTCTCTTTATAGAAGACAGAGGTCGCGTGCGTGGCTTTGAGGAGTTTAAACCCGAAAAACTACGCACCCCTGTTTTCTTACGCACCGCAAACCGCAGGGACAACTTACGTTTGACCTACTGTTGCCCAACTGACCGTCCAAATCTTCCTAAACCGACTTCATGGACAGATTTATAACCACCATTTTAAGAGGTTGGACGGATTGGATCACTGATCCGACGATGGGAATGCTTACACGGCCCACAACGACCGTGTTTCACGGACGCGCGTATCCTGCCAATCTCTTGCGCTGACAAGTTCGGTGGGCCCCACTTTGATGTTTTTGATAAAATCCACCCCGCTCATCAGATTCCTCCCGAAATTTCGGAATATCTTGGTTTTGTCGAGTTTTGGTGCGGTATCTGTTTATTTGTTTTGCTTCTCTGCGTTCATCTTGCGTCCGAATGGTTAAAAACCAATCTTCATCGTATTTCTTAAATTCCTCTCCTAGGCTTGGATCATGTGGCCTATTAAAGACCACTGGACGGTTCAGATCGTCTTAAAAATTTGAGATGGTGGCCCAGAGGAAGGGACCGCAACTCCCTGTTGCGGTGAAGAAAACGGGATTTCCTGTTTTGAAGAAGGGACTCGGTCAAGCCGAGTTTGACCAGTTCGAGCGGTCCGGTGTAGCGCCAGCGCACAAGTGCTTTATGCACATGCTGCTCAGGTGGGGTCCACTGTGATGCATTCTAAAAATCTGATCCATCCAATCAGTTAGTCTCCCCATTTAAGGCGTTGAGACCAAAGTTGAAGCATATCCTGTGATCAGGTGGGCCCCACTTAATGAATTAAGGGGCTGATCTGGCAGTTGGGCATCTTTCACAAGGATTTGAGATCTGTAATTTGACATGTACGGTTAGTTTGTGGTCCCTTGGCCATGTATGAAGTTTCGAGTCAAACGGATGGTGTGAACCCTGTGATCTTGCATTCTGTACCAGTTTCAAGCCACTTGAGCTTCACTTTTTTCGATTTCCTCGGATCTCTGGTGTGTAAATCCGTCGATCTTGGTCCCCTGGAGTCCGTCCCTTGCCTTGGTAGCTTCAAAGCATTAAATCGATGCTTTAAGCTCCCTTTTTTAGTCCATGTTTGCAAATACACTCTGCATCACAAATACGATTAAAGCGGACCATTAAACGGTATCATGTCTGTAAATCCAAGCAATAATCAAGGTCTGATATGCAATATTTGACCCTCAACACTTGTTCGAATTGGATTCTATGTACTTTGAAATAAGTGCCATTAATGCTGTGTTAGTTAGTTGCCTAAGGGTGTGTTTGGCCGGCCGAATTGAACATGATTAGGAGGGATGGGATTGTTTTTAAGGTAATGATGATGATGTCAGTGGATGGGTTGAAGTTCCATCGTATTGCTATATCCTGGGATAAGTTCTGATGGGCTGTTTCGGCAGGTTGGAAAATCCCATGATTACGAATGTGAATGTGTTTGGATGTGGCATGGGATTGAAGTAATCCATTAGGAGAAAACATGTCTGCCCGTTTGGATATTTGGATCAAAATCCTGAGATTGTTTCCAAATCAAAATCCATCTTGCTTGTGGTACATTGGACACAGTACTTTCATATAAAAAGGGTATCCAATGGACCGCACCAATTGCAGACCGTGGTATCCAAGCCGTCCAATAGAACTGATGGATTGAGCACTTGGCATCTTACAAAAAAAAAAAAGTGAGTGGTCCATATATCCAGTGGACCACACCATTGTCATTATGGGGCATTAAAAGGGTCATGCACGTGTAGTAGGTCCGAAATTCAAGTGGTCCACCAAATTTGACTAACGGTATCTATACCGTCCAATATAATTGATTGACAGTGTAAATGGCGTTATCCTAATGACAAGTGTGGTCCAGATATCCGGTGGACCACAGAAAATGATTCGGGTGCAATAAAATAACTAAACCGTGTAGCAGGTCCACATATCCAGTGGACCACATCAAATGACAGTGCTTGGTGATAAAATCACAGTCAAGGTAAAGCAGGCCTAGCTATGTAGCACCCTCACACCAAATGATACCCATGTGATCAAATCAACCACCATAAAAAACAGTTCAAAATAAGTATTCTTCAATTAGGTACACAACCAGTAATACGTAGAATTTAAAAATAATAAACAATACAAAGAAAAGAACTAGGATGGGCCACATAGTAGAATCTCAGCTCCTGTCCTGATAACTTACAACTTGCTGCTGTTAAAGTCAGGTGGGAAATCCTGAGACGATAGCAGCCAACACCGAGACAATCTTCAAAGGGTGTTTTAAAAGGCCAAAACAATCGTAGATGATCAGGCCAACCTCTCTCTATCTATCCCTCTAAGAAAATGGGAAAACTCATGATTTTGTGAAAAAAAAAAAACCATAAACCCACGGAAATCATGGAGTAACGTCATTGGATGGAAGGAAGGAGACTTACCTCTCCCTAAAAAATTAACCCTTCCACCTAATCAGGTCCACAGCCACCCTCCAGCCCTAAATAACCCCTCTTTTGGCGCCAACGAAATCATTCCCCACCATCTTGCCCGCCTGTAGATGGCTAAAACTTCCCATCCCGCAGTCCATATGATGGACTGAGGAGGACAGCGGGATGAGCTCGATGAGGGAGTAAGACCCGGCGACAAATCCAAAGAGGGATTTCACAATCCCTTCATATCCTCCTGAAATCCGCTCGATGGAACTGGGCAGTCTGCTATCCATCGCCGTCCAAACAAGGTTGAAATAGGGTTAGGAGGGATTTTACAATACTATCCCTCCTAATCCCTCCAAATTCCGCGGGCCAAACATGCCCTAAGATTTCTTCTTTGGTGCAGTATTCACCATTCATTTAATACAAGAGCTGGACCCTCATCTCGATGGTCCGAGTCATGTCCAAATGGTCTAAGTTAGTATCAGTTTCGGACATGAATGAGTCAAGTTAGTACCTCAAGTCAACCTTGAGTTCGAGCAACTCCTGACTTGACACAGAATGATTCGGAACAAGACACCAAGTCAATTTTAAAATGATGGTCGGAAACGGCCAGGTTCAAAAATCTTCTTGTTAAAACTTAATGATGCGCATGACATAAAATATTTGCACTTTGACACAATTAAGTTATGACTTAGCATTGATGATTTTGGGAGTTGGAATACTCCATAGGGCCCGTTTAGATCATAAGTTGTTTAAGATAACTTATTTATGCTACAAGTAACTTATCTTAGTTTCTACTTATTAAGAAGATAAGTATATTCGGTAAACAACTTATCAGCTTCTCCTCTCTTTCGTCTCTCCTATCCTTCTCTTTAGCAACTAATGAAAAGTAGAAAAGCCAAAAAAAAAAAAAAAACTGTAGTGATTAAGTACTTTTGAGTAAAAAAGTTACCGATAACTAATTATAAATCAAATTTACTTATCTTAAATAAGTTACTTATCTACTTTTATAAGTAGAAAAAGTAAATTATTTGGTGGTATCCAAATAGGACCTTAGAGACAAATGACCATGTTCACAAACAAATTGTTAGGTGACCTAAGATGAAAATAGAAATCTTTGGAAGCCCTCCCTCCACCACAAGAACTAATGGGCTCTCTCCCTCTAGCAAACCTGGTAAAATGTCTTAGATAAGGGAAAATGTATATCTTCCGTGAAGATGAACAGTAATTCTGTTATGACTAATGCTAAAGGTGAAAAAAGTGAAGCACTTTGACACGATTAAGTTATGACTTAGCATTGATGATTTTGGGAGTTGGAATGTGCCATAAGGCCCGTTTGGATCATAAGTTGTTTAAGGTAAGTTACTTATACCACAAGTAACTTATCTTAGTTTCTACTTATTAAGAAGATAAGTATATTTGGTAAACAACTTATCAGCTTCTCCTCTCTTTCGTCTCTCTTATCCTTCTCTTCAACAACAAATGAAAAGTAGAAAAGCCAAAAAAAAAAAAAAAAACTGTAGTGATTAAG
This sequence comes from Magnolia changhungtana, assembly GCA_030180095.1. Lineage (NCBI taxonomy): Eukaryota > Viridiplantae > Streptophyta > Magnoliopsida > Magnoliales > Magnoliaceae > Magnolia > Magnolia changhungtana. Next base: position 4,493,194 of record JASAUF010000076.1, read on the forward strand.
CGCTTTCAAGTAAAAAAGTTACTGATAACTAATTATAAATCAAATTTACTTATCTTAAATAAGTTACTTATCTACTTTTATAAGTAAAAAAAGTATATTATTTAGTGGTATCCAAACAGGACCTTAGAGACAAATAACCATGTTCACAAAACAAATTGTTAGGTGACCTAAGAAGAAGAAAAAATTCTTTGGAAGCCTTTCCTCCACCACAAGAACTAATGGGCTCTCTCCCTCTCCAGCAAACCTGGTAAAATGTCCTAGATAAGGGAAAATGTGTATCTTCCGTGGAGATGAACAGTAATTCTATTAGGACTAATGTTAAAGGTGAAAAAAGTCAAGCACAGCTACTCCAAAAAAGATTACCATGGAATGGTAAAGCACCCAATGCACCTTCAAAAGCTCATGTTCAAGGTCATTATTACACCTGCTACAAAAAAAAATAAAAAATAAAAAAAAATCCTTCAAGCCAATTGCCTCATGAATAATGGCTTGTTTGATTATGAGAATTCACGTTAAAAGAAAACATTTTCTTTAAATTTCTTTTCTGTTGCTCGTTTTATAAGAATAATTATAGATTTCACAAAGTGGTCATTAGCCCTATTCGTATTTCCTTTTATCATATACAACATACGAGGAGAAAGTTATCACATAGATATCAGATTTTATTTTTCTTCACAAACCTGTTTTTAGGATTTAATCTTACTATGGTGGTAGAAATCTTCATTACAATTTGGGCCCTTAAGTAGAACCCTCAGCTTGTATTAGCACTGAAACCTTATATGTGAAATGACTGATGCAAGGAAGTTAAAGGTAAGGGGATATGCAAGTTCGAGACTCCTGAACGTCTTGACTCAAACTCATGATAGACACTTGTTATGCACTGCAACATCATATCCATTAGAAGGCTTAAGGAAATAATTTCGAACTAGATTTCAATGTGAGTTTCTATTGAAAAACATCAAAATTTAATGGAAGAATATGATTAATGAATTATACTTGCTTGATATGTCAGAAATGAATAATAATGTTTCTTCTTCTGCTGCTTACATGTTTGTGCTTGATAAACACTTTTACATTTATTGCAATTAAGAATATTACGGCATGTTAAAAAATCCAAGAATTTAAAATTGAGTTGAAAGAGATGAATATGCAGTTATAAAATCACCAAATATGGAACTTGCAAAGCATGTTTTGAAGGTTAAATTGTTAGGAAACCTGTGAAAAAGCACATAAGAAATTCAAATAACTAAGACTAATGCATATGTGAGTCAATAATCCACTCAACATTAAGTATAACTTCTTTTAATATGTGTTTTTTTAGCCCAACTTCATTTTCTATAAATGTTGTATTTACTTGTAATTTGATTAAATTAAGCATTTATTAATTACAATAGTAAGATCCAAGAGCTATGAGCTGTACCATGTTGACATCTACACCTTTTGATAGGCCTTGACTCAGAAAATGAGGTGGACTCTTGGGCTCCATCATGATGTATGTGTTTTATCCATACTATCCATTCATTTTAAGGCATTAGACCAACAATGATGCAAATCCAAAGCTCGTGTGGTCCATTTGAGCTTTGAATCTGCCCAATTTTTAAACTCATGCTCTAAAATTATTTGAAAATTTGAATGGATAGTATGGATATAATGCACACATCATGGTGGGGCTCACGGAGTTTTGATAATGAAACAAGGTTAAGTCTTAACCCAATTTCAAAAAGCAATTCCCCTCTTTCCAAATAGCCTGCATAAGTTATTATTGTGCTTTGACCACAAATTTACCGATATTTATATCGAAACAAACAAACCCTCAAGGCATTATAGCGATTTCACATACCAAAGTTGGATGTTGGTTGGTAAATCCTTTTTCCCCGTCATGGCAGGCTATAAGACTTTGGAACTGCTACAGTTATGGTGGGTATTAGATATCCCTTTTCTTTTTTAGTGTTCTTTTGTTCCAATCAAATCGACTCCATGGATGAATAAATTTCGACTTGTATGTGACGCAGGGGAGGACGTGAGGTCGAGCACCATCTTCCTCAAGAGGATAATTATTCCGAATCCACGGAACTTCTCTGGACTCCTCACAGAGACTTTCTCGAATCCACGAGAAAAGAGAGCAGAAAATAGAAATAAATTCTAAATAAATTTGAAATAGATTAATTAATGAATAAAAACGAGTTCACAACCCTTTAAATAAGGGTACTAAGCAATGGGAACGAAATCAGAATCAAACTACAACTAAAACTCCTAGAATTCGCGACTTACTATAAATAGTAAACTTACTATTTATAGACGGTCGTGATGTCTACTAGTGCGCAAGGTTTTCGGCCAAAAATAGTAAGTGTCCTATTTGGCTTCACCAAACTGTTCCCCTAATTATTCTAAGCTCTTTTCACGTTGGGCGCAACTCCTAAAGCCCGACGGATGAAGAGTTATAAACAAACTAAAACTTACTATTTATAGTAAAAACGAAATTGAAACAGGGAAACGACCATCAAATCAGGGGTTTCTCACAATTCCGAGCATCGCAACCCTGCGTAGCTGGGTTGGTTGGCTAAAGTAGCTCGTTCTACCCCAAAATTATATATTTTTCGTCGGCTAACTCATCCCGGATTGTGAGATACGCCTGATTTAAGGTCTGATGGTCCAGATCACTTCTTTCGCCGACCGGGCCTTTTCTGATCCATCTTTGCCATGTAATTGTCCGCGACCCGCTCTACATCAGTATGGAGCTCTCTAAACATGATTATAAACTTCTGATTGAGAACTAAGATGCATTGCTTTGTAGAGAATGATTTTGTAAATAAAAATGTTAGAATTTAATGTTTTCATCTGTGTGAAATTAGAAAAGAGAGAGATTGTCAAACTAATGAATGGTGAAATCAAACCCATAACAAAAAATTAGAATTTTTTCTAAATAGAAAAAAGAGATCATTCTAAATAATTTGTAAAAAGAAAATTAAAAGTTGTTGGCAATCTTATAAGTATAAACCTAAACTAGAGGCAAATATAATCACTAAAAGAATGAATCAGTTAAAAGCCTTTTTAGATATTGCTAAGGCATTTTCTATTGGAGAACCAACTTTGCCGAAATACATTTATCTGAATTGAAACAAACAAGAGAAAATGAAAATTTTAACCAATCACACACAGAACACATGATTTTTATGTGAATAACCCTTGTGAAAAAACCCATGATGGAAAGCGACGATCAATCTACTATTCAGAGAATATTACAAGGATGGAAAGAACTTCCAGTAATAAAAAAAAACCATAACTCTCTCCCTTGGAGGCTCTAAAACAAAAAACTACTAAAAATCACAGCTATCTCTTAACCCTAATATAACATACCTTAAAAAAGGCATATTTTCAAGAGGAAAATATCAAAAATACCCCTCCAAGGGTCTACTAACACATGGACCTTATTAGCATGTGAAACATGAGTCATACGGGCTCATAAAAGTGAATAAACCCATAATAATTTTGGTGTCACAATTTTAATAATCTCAATCTTGATAGCAAATTGCCTTGCCAATTTTCTTCTAAGCATCACCATCATCGCTTCATCTACACTCTATTTCTATTCTTTTCTTGTTAAACATAGATAAGTCGAGCAAAACTTTAACTTCTTCGCATGAATGATCTTCGTAAACATGTCTGTTGAATTCTCATTAGTATGAATCTTTTCAAGGATAACATCTCATTTTTCTAGCATCTGCCGGAGAAAGTGATAATGAACATCAATGTGCTTAGTCCAGGAGTGATATACCGAGTGCTTTCCCAATTTAATCTTGCTCTTGCTGTCATAATGGACAAGCACAACTTCTTAGTGAAGCCCCAACTTATTCATCATCCCTTTCAACCAAACAACTTCCTTAAATGCCTTTGTCACTCTCATGTATTTAACTTCGATAGTATAAAATGCGAACACAAACTAAAGCTTATACATTCAACTGATAACTCCTCCCGCTAGCATAAATGAGTAACCAAAGGAGACATTCTATTATTCACATTCCATGCATAATCTGAATCAATATAGCCTACGAGTCTCTCATCTGAATCTCCAAAAAATAAGATGTAGTCCGTCGTACCTCGTACATACCAAAGTAACAATTTCACCACTTCTCAATGTTAATTGTCGGGGTTTGACATGTATATGCTCATAACAACAACTGCATATGAAATATCTAGTCTCGTATAGACCATAATGTACATAAGATTGCCAACTGTGCTTAAATAGGGCACATAAGACATATACCATTTTCTTTGTCTGACCTAAGACATATTTTTGAAGAAAGCCAAAAGCGAGCAGCGTAGAGAGTGTAAACCAATTTTGCATTTTCCAGTCCGAACTTGACTAAAACCTTCTCAAGATACTCATTCTGAGACAATCATAGCCAACTCCTCTCCTTGTCCCTATGTATATCAATGCCAAGAATCCTCTTTGCAACCATTGGATCTTTCATTTCAAATATCATAGATAACTGAGCTTTCAATACATTAATGTTAGACATGTCATGGTTGGAAATAAGCATATCATCAACATATAACACTAGAATGATGAGTTTCCTGTCACTCAGTGCTTTAAAATAAAATCAATAATCAAATTCACTTTTAATAAAACTCTGACTCAATATGAAAGAATCAAATTTCTTATACCACTACATAGGTGAATATTTTAGGCTGTATAACAATCTCTTCAACTTGTAAATAATATACTTATTTCTCTGCACCTCAAACCCTTCCAGTTGCTTCATGTAAATTTGCTCTTCTAATTCATTGTGTAGAAACACAATTTTAACAACTAATAGTTTTAATTTCAGATTGTATTGAGCAACTAGAGCCAATACACATTTGATAGATACCTACTTTATCACTGGCGCGAAAATCTTTTTGAAATCAACACCTCAACTACCTCTCACGTTTGATTTTTATACAAAAAAATCATCTCTTCATGTATAGCTATCATCTACTTTTCTACATCGTTATTTTCTAAAGCTCCCTAGAAGTAGATGGATCTCTCTTCTGTAATGACTACAAATACAATATTAAAGTCATTCTTGTATTTCAATGGTAACCCGCGATTCGTTTGTGGATTTCTCCTGACAGGTGGTGGCTCCACCTCTTCCTAAACCTCAATTTGTGGCTTGGGTTCCTCAAGTGTCTTAGTCTTATCTAATTCCATATGAACAACTAACTTTTTCGTTTCCATTTTCTCATCTTTCTAAAATAAGGAACCTTCATCAAATTTAACGTCTCAACTAATAATGATATTTCGTGAAGCACGGTCTAACAATGTGTAAGCTTTCACCCCATCACCATAGCCAACAAATGCGCACTTTTTGCTCTTTTATCTAGTTTATCTCCTTCAACAGATGGTACATGAGAATAAACGTTACAACAAAAAATCTTCAAACTTGAATAATCAACTGTCTGACCACTCCATACTTTCTTAGGAATTTTATAATCAATAACTATAGGTGAAGACCTATTCACCAGATAACAAGTCGTAGAAACAACTTTAGCTTAAAGCTTTTTGCCCAACACATATTTGCTCAACATACTCCGAACCATTTTTAAAAGGGTCGGGTTCATGCATTCTGTCACACTATTCTATTCTAGCATGTGCCTCACTATGTTGTGCCTGATTATTCCCCCAGTCTTGTAATACTGAACAAATTCTATTGAAGTAATTTTTCCATTGTTATTTGTCCTCAGAACTTTCACTTTCCACCCTATCTGTTTTTTAACCATCGCTTTTCATATCTTAAAAGTGGTAAATATATCGAATTTATGTTTCAAAAAATAAACTTAAACCTTCATAAAAAAATCATTTATAAATATGACAAAGTAAAAAATCTTCTTCCATAAACAACGAGCAACGACCCCCATACATCAGAATGCACGTGATCAAGCTGCCATTTACTACACATTTTTCCTATTTTAAAATGCATCCTTAATTATTTCTCAAATATGCAATGCCCACATACATCTAAATAATAAAAAAAATAAACCTATGAAGTAGCTTACGATTAAGAAGTACCTTCATACCCCTCTCGTTCATGTGGCCTAGGCGCACATGTCATAAAAGTGCTAATGTGGAATCTATTACAGATGTTGTAGCTCCACCAGATATAGTATCTCTGATCAACCGATAAAGATTATTACTCCAATGTGTCTTCATTACTATAAGAGCCCCATTTAAAACCTTCGGGACATCATCAAAATCAGTAAACTTGCAAGTAATTGCATTGAGATCTCCTAGAGAGATTGGATTTTACTTCAAGTCTGAAACGTGCCTCACGTATGTCAGAGTACGCTCCATCCCATCAAACATCATGATGCAAACTGAACTACTATAAATAATATTGCAGGCATAATCATCGCAGATAAGAACCAGCCCATCATTATACTCGCTATATGGTAAACCAATTCCAATGCTGACACAAATGGTACGATATCCCTTGTATTTAAGATCCATTCCTAATAGAAATTTCTGATTTTTGTCACTGATAATATATCACAACCATCCGAGCCATCACCAGATTCAACTGAATTTGTTTCATTCGGCGAATCATTTGACTTCTCATCCTTTCGGGCTTTGAAAAATTAATAGTAATTTTTTAAATGTCTCATACCCTAACAATTCCAACACTTCAACTTATCTTTGCCTCTTGACTTAGATTTAAATTGCGGTTTTCACTTCTCTCGTTTAGACAGTCTTTCCCGAGTAAACATCACATCCGTAGAGGTACATTTACTGCTGCTCTGCTATCACAACTGCTTCTACTGAAGGGTTGCGATAATGGTATCAGCGTCTAATGTATCCCTATTATAGCAATGAGTATCAACCAGATACTTAAACAACTTAGGAAGAGTGGTCAACAAAATCGGGGCTTTGTCTTCCTCCTAAATCTTCACCTCAACACATGTCAACTTGTAAACCAATTTGTTAAACGTTTTAATATGTTTAGATATATTTGACCTTTCCGCCATTTTCAAAGTATAAAATGACCGCTTCAAAAATAGACTATTGGTGATAAATTTCATCATGTAAATACACTCCAATTTCACCTGTAAACCTGCAGTAATTGTCTCATATATGACATTGTAAATGATTTCATTGGCCAAACACAATTGAATTGTACTAATTGTCTTTTGATGTAGTTCATCTTAATCATCTTCCTTCACAGATTCCAGATGATGCGCTTTCCCAAATAGTGTATACTACAACCCTTGCTGAACTAGGAGGGCTTTTATTTTCAATATTCATAATTTAAAGTTGTTTTTACTTATGAATTTCTCTTTCTTGAACTTTATATTCGATCCCCTTAACGTCGTATCTCAAATATAAACTAACATTGCTTTGATACCACTTATTGAATAATCAACCTTGCGGAAGCACCTTAATCTGAATTGAAACGAATAAGAGAAAATAAAAAATCTAAGCAACCACACACATAGAACAACGATTTTTACATGGAAAACCCTTGCGAGAAAACAACATAGCACAAATAAACAATTAATGTACTATTCAGAGAAGATTATTGGGATGAAAATAACTTACAATTATAATTTTTTTTAAAAAAAAAAAAAAAAACTATACCTTTCTCTTCTTGGAAGCTCTCTAAAAAAAAAAAAAAAAAAAAAAAAAAAAAAAAAAAACCCTGAGAATCATAACTATTTCTTAACACTAACATAACTTAAAGCCATATTTTAAGAGGTAAATGTCAAAAATACCCCTCTAAGGGTCTACTAACACCTGAGACTTGTTAGCATGTGAAACATAAGTTATATAAGCTTATAAAAGTGAATAAACCCATTGTGATTTTGGTGTCACAATTATAATTAACACCTTCAATATGAATACCAGTATCCATCATTGTATACATAGACTTGCACGGCTAATAAATGAATGTCAAAATGGCAATTTTAAATAAAATTTAGAAGAAAATGTTTACATGATCTAACTGAACGGTTATAAAGTCCAAAGGGGAAGAATACAATGGGTGTAAACTTGTGAAATTCAGGAAGGACTTGAACAGTCGTCCAGATTGGGGTGTCAAAAATATATTTGAAATGAGCAGTACCATTGCATATATGCAAGAAAAGGTGAGAGTAATTTTGTTATCCTGGCTTATTGGAAATTTCAAAGACGAGACTGGATCGTCGGATTAGTGGACCATATCTTGGCGGGGATGTTCACATCTGATCCATCACCTACTTTGAAATTAAGGTTGGAGGAAGAGCACAAAAGAAAATGCGGATTGTGAAACAACCAAGAAATGTCTGTGTACACCATACGCATACATGAGATCCGAACCGTTCATTTGTTGGCTCTACTAAAGATTGGGTGTATGGTCAAAAATCACACCCGTTGAGTAAGCCTAGCCATTTATTGGAGGACTCTTGAGAACACAAATGAACAATTTGAAGAAGTCTAACCAACTTTGGATGTTCAAAGGGCAAAAAACAAGCTGGTCAACCTTCCAACAAGGGTGGCATGTGGATCAGACCGGGGCAGTCCAAAGCATGTGAAATCCAGCCCAGTCCAGGAGATAATGAATCAAGGTCGTGTTGCATTAATGATCCTAAATTCTCAACCCATAGATGCTGATCAGGTATGTATTTTTCTACTTGTCATGTAGGAAAATGCAAGCTTAAGCCCAGACCAGTTGATCATTGGGCCTAAAACTCACGTCCGGATCAATCCCAAGGGCCTCTAGACTGAGAACGTCACAAAGAAGGCTGGGCGAGCGCTGCCAGACCAGCCCATTTGCCAGCCCACCTCTAAAGCGAATGAAAGCCATGAAGATTGGATGGATTTGGACTGTCCATCAAGTCCAACACACATTTTGTGGGCTACCACATGAAAATCAATCCAATCCGATCATCCCATCCATCCATAAGCTTCCGTTATTTTCATAGGCCTTCCTAGTAGCAAGCCACATATGGGGATGGTAAGGTTTGTATGATAAAAGTGATTCTTTATTCATACGCCACACTGGCTACTGAAGTGACGTCACCAAGTTACGTGGGCCTCCCTATGATGTATGTGTTGTATCCACACTGTCCATCCATTTGGAGAGATCATTTCAGGGCATGGGAAAAAGCATGAGACAGGATTGAATGCTCGAGTGGATCCCAATAAACAAACAAATAAACCAAAAAAGAAGAAAAAAAAAAAAACAGTGGGGAGAGTGATGCCCACCGTTGAAACCTTCCTAATGACCACCATGATGTTTATTTGACATCCAACCTGTTCATAAGTTAACAGTGATATGAACAAAGGGAAAACACAAATATCAGCTTGATCGAAAACTTTTGTACCCCTAGAAGTTTTCAATGGTAGGAGTTCAATCTACACTATTTACTGTGGTGGGACCCTTTTGAGATTAGGATCTGACTCATTCTTTGGCTCATGCACTAAAATAATCTCTCCAAATGGATGATGGACAGTGTAGATACAATACATACATCATGGTGGGGCCCACATAACTTGGTGACGTCACTTCAGTATCCAATCTCGCTACTCAACCTATCAGCAGCCAACCTGCGTCCGTTTTGGATCTGGTCATTGCAAACCCACTAATAGCCTATCTGTAGGACGCGGATTGCGTCCTACCCCCGCCCGGACAGTAATCAGTCCAGGCAGGGCTCTGTGAGGCCCACCATGATGTAAGTTTTTTATCCACGCCGTTAAACGCTTTTCTCAGATAATTATACTTTGTGATCCGGAAAAAGAGGCATGTCTAAGGCTTAATTGGACCACAAAGTGGAGATTGAACGTCCACCATTAAAAATTCTTGGGAAGTGGAGAAGTTTCGGATCAAGCTGATATTTGTGATTTCGCTTCATCCACGTCTACATGACATTATTAATAGGGTGGATGGTAAAAAAACATCACGTTGGCCCTTAGAAAGGTTTCAACGGTGGGTGTTATTATTAATGTAGCTTCTTTTGGTGTGGTCCATTGGAGCTGTGTACATGCCTAAGTTTCTGTATCATATATTAAAATGATATACCAAGAGAGTTAAACGGCGTGGATGAAAGACTTACATCACGGTTGGCTCCACAGAACCCTGCCCGGACCTATTACCGTCCGGGTGCGGGTAGGACGCAATCCGCGTCCCTATCTGTAAGGAAAGAAACGGATTAGATATGAGTTCGGATATTGCAATATCTATATCCATTATCTTATCTATCTTTGATGTTAGATATGGATACATATTTTGATATTATCCGAAGAAATTGGAATATTATCCAAAAAGTATTACATAAGTACTATAGTCGGGTAATCAACTATCCAATTACTATCTAATTAAAAATTTTAAAAAATAAGTTAAATATCTAATAAAATTACTAAAATGAACGTAAATAGAGAAAAATAGTTCTATCATAAATATATAAATAGTTCTATAATAAAATTAGTTAATATTAAGCTACAAATCTTTGAGCATTTAAATCAAACTAATGAACTTTGACAAAAGATAAAGTCAATTATTAGTAAGAGGGTTCCTATATCAATCCTATCATCAATGTCAATGTCTTCAATGTTACGATGTATATATATATATTAAAAATATTAAAATTGGGTAAATTATGAAAAATGGCCTCAAGAAATCTAATAAGTGGATATTTATAATTTGGATGATCGGGTAGTCAGGAAAAAAAAAAAAAGAATCTTATAAAAATCCAATATCTGTATCCAATTTTCTTGGGTTAGGTAAGTTAGGTAATTTGGTGAATGGATATTCAATGTTAGTTCTACATATCTGGGTGGGTTGAGTAATGTAAGGTCCAATCAAGCCCAACTCATGTAGTTGAATGGGCCAGTTTTTGTAGCCCAAGACCTACAGTACCCATTTAGCAGGGCCCAAACCCGCTGCCTAAGCGGGCCGGGTCTGTTGATCCGGGGGTAACAATCTTAATTCTTAAGTAATGAAAAGAGATGGGCCTAACAAGGCTCGGCAGGGCCCAGTCTGTGTCTGTAACTCTCCTGACAATACCAAAATTTTAAGTAGCTCTAAAGAAATAGTTGTGCAGAGGGTTGGTGGGCCATGACGTGGGACTTTGATATGATGTGATCAGTGCCGTTGATTGGCAGATTGGTACAAATTAGGCATCTGCTGCAGAGAAGACGCGTGTAGCGATGAGATGCAGAGGTTCGATTGGACCGTAAAACGTGAGGTCCTGGGAATGATGCAAGCTGGTGTTGTTAATCTCATCTGGGCCGTTAGTGATGAGAATGCTAGAGTCACTCTTGCAGGCTAACATGGGTGAGGGAGTTTATATGGATGAGATCCACTCCGTTCCTCACCTTTGTCACCCAGTTTGATCCTGAGGCTAAAAACCAACATAATCTGAAACTCAAGTGGGCCAAACCACAGGTTGTTTCCATTGGTGTGGTCCACCTGAGTTTTTGACCTGGCTGAATTTTAGGCTCCTTAGTGAATGTGATGCATTCCACTTGATGGATGGGGCTGATCTCAAGCAAAGTCCTCCCACTTGTTAGAGTGTATAACCTCAACTGCACCACACCACAAATAGCAGTGGGACAATGATTCTCACAGTTAAAACATTCACAGGGCTCATCATAATGTTTATTTTCCATCCAATCCCTTCATGAAGAGGTAAAACAAATATCATATTGATCCAAAACTTCTGTGACCCGGAAGGGTTTTCAACGGTAGAAGTTTAATCTCCCACTGTTTTTTTTTTTTTTTTTTCAGTAGTGTCCACTTAATCTTTGGATCTCTCTTATTTTTCGGCTAAAGACTTACGACGATCTCGAACGATGGACAGACGGTTTGGATAAAACACATACCTAATGATGGGACCCACAGAACTTGGTTACGTCAACACAACAGCCAGGTCGGTGGTGTGTGCTACACTAGCCAAACTGCTTCCACTTGGGACAGCTTGGAGAATTGATATGAGAGATGCTACAATGCTCTAGAACACGATAAGTTATACTACTCCTGGTTGCATTGGGACACTTAGACAGTCCAATCCATAGATCTAGAGTGTTCATTAGGTTCAGTGCAAACTTCATAGTCTACCATGCAAACATACATAGATCTGAAAAATACGAACCATTGATCAATGGATTTGGACGGTGAATGTAACTTACACAAAGTAGGTCCAATCAACAATTTGATTCATCAATTTGTTAGGCCATATCATGGATTTCTTATGATTCTAATAAGAATATCATTTGTTAGTCGATTGTAATCATGACATCCATAGCTTGAACTATGGATGGCTGTAAAAAATAAAGACGAAATCGAAATGGATTAGATCATCCAATCAGTAATATTTTTGTGTGATGGCCTACTAAATGTTTTCTGGACTTAAATGGACAGTTTAGATCTATCAAATGTACTGTCCAAATAAACCAATACAACTAGGGACACCATAATATTTATAGTTGTATGAGAGCACGGGACTATTTCTCTTCAGAGAATACTATGTCATGTAAACTATCCCAAGGAAGCCAAGCAGGTCCCAGAAATCTCGGCTTGAGATCTTCAAATGCAACTCTATAACCGAAGGGTTGTTATTTGATACTCCCGCATAGGTACACGTTCATACTCAGGCACCCATAAATTGCATCCAGACGCACACAACTCAAACTAAACTGTCCAAATTTTAAGAATCTATAGATTTAGGTAATGACCCAAAATTCAGATTAATTAAACAATTGTAAGCCTCTAATTGGTGGCCATTTGTATTTCTTTTAATACAGACCGTTAAGTGTCCCTTGATTGCAACCAATCGGTCTGTTAATAAATCAAATCTTTGTAGTTATTGGTATACAGGCCATCGAAGCTCCATCCCATCATATGCTCAATCCATTTTAAGTTATATGAATGCCACGTATGCAATTTATTAGTGCCTTTGTATCAACCATCACACTCTCTCAGAGTATAAAAGTTTTTCTCCTGTGAAAAAAAAAAAAAAAAGGAATCTGGAAATAAATGAAACGAAGAGTTATAAAATAAATAAATAAAAATAAAAGAAATAAAGACATGGTCACACGCGACGCATTTTTTGCACATTGTCGTCCATTTCGTAAATTAAATGGGTGTCTCCCCACCCACTGCCATAGGTGGGCCCCACATGTTCTATTAAACTCTCACTTTAAAAATTTTTTCCATTTATTAGCCAGATGCACCCAAACATATGGACGACATTCATTAATACCTGAGGATGGTAATTCACCAACATACGTATACGGGGCAATGAAGGTGTATGTGTACGTTATTCTTTGATGGTGATTCGTTGTATCGTATGCAATCAATCATGAATATGGGTGCAGGCATAGAGTAGGTTTGTACCAAGAAATAGAGATCATTTAGGAGGATGCGTCCTATTGTCGGAAGCTATGTGAGGCCAGGCCAACAGAGATTTCCGTGATAAATCTACTCCGTCCATCAGTTTTTTCCAGATTTCAGTACGATCTCATGGAAAAATCAGGAAGATCCAATACTCATATGGGCCACACTACACAAAACAAAATTGGGAACGGAAACGTCAACCGTTAAAACCTTCTTGGAGCTGACCATGGTGTTTGTGTGCTTTTCAAACCGTGCATAGGGTTATTACCACTCAGAAAACTGTGGGCATAAATATCATCCTGATAAAAAAAACTTTCGTGGCCTCCGCAAAGTTTCCAATAGTGTCGCTCACGGGAGCATTGAATCTGCCTGATTTTTACCCGGTGGTAGACTCCCTGAAGTTTCAACACCGGGTCACGGGTTCGAGTACCCACAGTAGTGAAATCCCACGGTGTGCGTGTGACGTGAGTGTGTGGGGGTGAGTGAAAAAAAAAAAAAAAAAAAGTGGTAAAGAAAAGATAAAAATCTGCCTGATTTTTAGAATCCCGCCCTCCTGTGGTCTTGCAAAACTGATGGAGGGAGTGGATTTTTCACATGAATATCTTTTAGCCGAACACAACTTCTGCTACAGTAACTCGGGGAGCGGATTAGGTGAGACCCCGGATCCACCAATGTGGGTGGGACCCCTGACTGGGGGCCTAACAGTGATGTATGTGCCTTAAATCCACACCGTCCAACCATTTTAAAAGATTGTTTTATGGCATGATCCAAAAGCTAAAGCTGAGAATAATCTAAGATGGACCACACCACAGTAAACAGTGGTGATTGAATCCCAATTATTAAAAACTTCATGGATTCCACCAGAATGTTTATTTTCCATCCAACTTCTTGATTAGGTCACAAAAATCTAGATGAAAATACCACACAAATATCATCGTGATCCAAAGCTCTTGTAACCCACAAGAAGTTTTTAATTGTCGATCACCACTCTTTCCTGTACTATGGTCCATCTGGGACTTGGAACTGCTTCATTTTCTGTATGATGCTCTAAAATGAGCTTTCAATGCGGATGGACGGCGTGGATGTAGTCAAATATCACATTGGGCCCCACCGTCAGGGGTCGGTCTCACCAATCCGCTCCTAGTAACATCCGGCAATCCGCGTCCCAATTTAGAAAGGTTGAGAAAGATAAAATCCTGAGGAGATTCTGTCCCCCTAGGAGACGATTTGCCATCCTCTTTTTATTTTGTACGCATGTCATATGTTAATGATGATCTAAACCGTTCATTGTCGGTGAAAACCATGGTTTGGTAATGGAACTGGAAATTATGGTGATCGGACGATCCTAACTGTTTAAAGATTTTTTTTAATATAAAAATTAGTAAATTGTAGTTGGTGACTATTGTACAACCTTTAAAAAAAAAAAAATTTATGTGGTTAGGATAGTCTGATCATTGTGAGTTTTCTTCTATGGCCCACTTATAGGGTCTAGTGATTTGAAAGTATCACATAATACAATATAAATATGAGAGGCTGCACTGGGTTTCCTCCTCATGGAATGTAGTAGCTTTTATCTCATAACTTGGTGGTGAACGAATCGCCATTTTGATCAGATTTCTAGCCCCAATCTCATTCGTGGTGGGGCCCACCTCTTGAACGGGTCGGATCACCAGCTAAATTCTATACAGTAGAAATTGGGCCCACCGTGAATATTGCTAACGTGTGTACCATGATGTGGGCATGACATCCAGCCCGTTCAATACGTTGGGCCCACCACGAATATTACCTAGTGCGAGAATCAGACCGATCCACCCTTCATTTCTACCACACATACTGTGGCTGTCCATTGTTTCCTACGGTGCGGTCCATATGATGAGCGGTGGATCTGCCAAATATTTTTCATCAGGTACCCTCTATGGCGTGGCCAACCATTTGGAGGGATTGGATATTGTACAAGGCCGACGTGTCGACGCTCGGTTGCATGGTCCTTTCAAGGGGGAAGGAAGGTAAGCTTATTTACTGTACAAACTAGTTGCATGGGAACATATCTGAACCATGTATCCCTTTTCAAACAAGGCTCCTCACAGTGGGGATCACCTAATGAGCGGCTCCGATCTTGCACACGTGTACTTCATTTCCATGAACGACGGGTGGGAATCCATTGGCATTTCAAATCCTGGATCCTATTTTGATAGCTGTACTGGGTTACAATCTGATATTTGGACGGTGGGAGATTGAAGTGCACCGACACTCGCAGTGCACGTGTGTATATATAATATTAGCATGCATGTATGTACATGAATAGGTGGGTCCCAATAAAAAGTCCATTTCATTGCAAGTTGTCATTGCCTTGATTGGTTTTTGACGGAAAGATATGAACTTTCATTGTATCACTCATTGCTCCATGATGGGCCCCACATTCCACTTTAGCCTATAGCAGTACCCTAATAACCGCATAAATATATGCAAGTGCATATCTATACATGAGGGCAAGTACATTAAAAAAGGAATTTTGGGGAGAAAAACTTTGATACTCTGGCCGTGTGATAGATGATACACAGGCAAATTAAAATTAGATATGTGCAATACAAGTAATTTAAATTAAATTGTCCAAATTATTGGTTTCAGCTTAAATGTATTGCTGAACAAAAATTAACCTTATTTGATTATCTGGTTATTGGATTGGTGGATGTTTATTGGACAACAAAAAATGAAAAACATTTAATGGTCATGTTTTAAAAAACAAGTTTAATATAAATGTGTGGGACTGTTGAAAAGAAGGATCTAGCCCCGGTCTGTACCAGCCTACCCCAGTCTACATGAAAAGGCTCTAGCCCTGTTCATATAGGGCTGGCTGGCTGGCCAAGGTAGGTCATGTAGAGAAAAGAGTGAAATGATCAATGTTTGAAATGGTTTGATAAGAGAATTTTCTCAGAGTTATTCTCCATCTACAACGAGTCTCATCTAATGGTTTGAATTATTAAAATATTACCATGTCTCTATTTAGGGCTCATTTGGGTGCACTTATTAAAGGTGAGGTTTCTCAGAATGAAATTTCAATCCTGTATTTTAGGCCAACTAGAAGAAAATTTAAATTTATTTATTTATTTACTTTTTTAAAAAAAAAAAAAAAAAAAAAAAAAAAAAAAAAGAGCTAGAACTAGTGTTTTACTGCTATTTTGCTGGGCAAGAGATAGCATACAAACTCACAAAATCAACTACCTTTCTTGTCAAAGCAGTGTTCAGACCTCATACGACTTTTAGAAGGGCGACTAAGTGGGCCATTTATGTTTTAAATTAAGCATGTAAGTGGAGTAGAAGCAGCTGACAAGTGTTTTTTTAATCATCCTTTCTTTTTATATAACTATGGCTACTTGATAGTTAGACCCAGCCATTCACTGGTGGCTGGGCCCTAACTTGACCTGGTCATGATCGGGTATAGATTTCAATAGCCGGTCCTTGGTCTAGTTTAGGAGGTCCCCACCCATTACCACTACTAAAGTAACAATGAGCACCGACTTAATGTGTTTAATTTAAGTTAATGTATATATATGTGCATTTGTTTGGTTCAAAAGATATGGTTGTTTGTACATATGTATGGTGTTGGGCGTGCCAAATCCTTTTATAGCTTGATCTGAATCAAACACACATAAACAAAGTGCTTAGATAGAAGAATCACCAGCAGTCATTTATGATTGAGAATTAAGACAGTTTATTCGTCTATTCAATCACCTATAAATAAAATGAAGTAATTTGTGAAGGGTAGAATTCACCATTCTAATAAGTTCCTTTTATTTTTTAATCAAAATGATTTTTTCTCACAGTGATACTAAAAATAACTTGATTCGTGCAATATAAAAGTAGAATAAACTAAATTATATTAATTGAAACAGAAATAAAATTTATAATAGCATCTCTTGGAAATCCAACAATTGTGGCGTAGATGAAAAGGCCCTAGATTTTAAACCTTCCTTGGTCCAATGGCTCAGGCATAAATGAAGAGAATTACATTACTGAAAAAGAAAAGAAAATGTCATCCTTGCGATCCAGTGCATGGTGTAAATAAAAAGAAATTTCACTACTTGTAATCTAGTTCAGTCTAGCATATCAACATGGATGGATGGGAATTACTTCTATGCTAAAGTTAGTGCAATATAGCAATGTAGACGAATTTTATTACACTACTCTGGGTTTAGGATAAACTAAAGATGAGATAAAATAATATAGTCAACGTTACACTATAAATTTGATTTGTGTTGGCTTGGCGAGTGCATGGAGCTCTTCAATCTTTCTTCTATTTATAAAATTTTGAAGCGGTAGTTGAAGAGAGATCTTTTTACCCACTCTTCATGTTTGCTGATGTGGAAATAATTAACCATTTAATTTCGAAGACAATTGTTGCCCAACAAGCAACATCACACATGCTAGTAATTTATCAGGAGTTGACCATTAGTTGCATGTAAGTCTTGTTCATGTTACATTGATAAGAATCACTCTCGATATCCCACGTATTACTGATAGTTATATATTTTCACCACACAAATGTATGTAGTGTGCTATATATGAAACTCGATACACCACTCTTTAAAGGGTTTTGTCTCTGATAGCTTCTGCAATATGCTATGGTGTATCAACCGAATTCATCACTTAACATAACCGTGTTTTAGTCAAAACTCGTTTTCAATCATAAGGCTACTATGGGTAAATAGCTGGCTTTGTCGTATGAACCGGATACACAATACATGTCCCCTGGTTGTAGCTAGCTAGACTTATCTTTTTTGAGTTACTCGTGACTTTTCGAATTCTAATTACATTCGGCCCTTGGGATAGATGAAGATATCTTTCGTGTATCTCGTGTTGAGATTTTGTTACCACGTAATATCATCTAGTAACTAAATATAAGGCGTAAACATCGTTGTACACAATTTTGGGTGCTTGTTTATCACGCAACATATGAAAATCGGAATATCAAGCTATTATTAGTCTTACGTACATAGCCAAATGCATTCATTACCATAAGATACGTTAAGACTCTAGCTATTAGATTTAGACCCTTAACAATTATAGAAACCACTTATTTGGTAGGGCTCTCGTTTGGATAGGATTAAATGGAGGGAATTGGGAGTAAATGGAGGTAAATGATATTTGAGGTGTGTTTGGATGGAAGTAAACACATATAAATGAAATGGAAGTAGATGGGCATTTAAATATTCTTTACAAGAAAAGATTTGTAAGTAAATGGAGGTAAAATACCTTTTTGGGATCCCTTAGAGAGTTGTACAGGTAAACAAATGTTGCATCATGCACATATCCATCATACACATGGCATGCTAGTAATATTCCGAAAAAACTCAATTATCAGCTACATTACTAAAATCACACTAATAAAATCATCCACGTCATTCAAAGATTGGCCATCTAAATAAATAGTTATAAAGTATTGATAATTGCTTGTTTGTAATTCTTACGTTTGTTGCCCACTCAAGGTTTGAAATTTCTTATTTTAGTTAAAGTACATACTTCAATGGGCTTATTACAATTAATATGTGAAATATCATATATGCACACTAATTTGAGATATTAAAGCTAATTGAGGATATCACTTATGTTTTTTTTTTTTTTTTTTGTGTGTGTGTATTCAATACCTTTCAATTCCTCATATTTAATTTCATTCAAACAGAATTTTTATATTTCATTTAATCTTGTCCAAACACAACTAATTTAAGTCATTTACTCCCAATTCATTTATCTCCAATTTCATTTCTCATTTACCTCCATTTCCAAGCTCCCAATCAAGCCTACCAATTATACAAAAATGAAAATAAAACTTCAAATTGAATATTTCAACCCATTAATGATACAAAGGTTACTATACCCATTCATATTAGAAATAAAACAGCCCAATTATCCAATGGTTGAAATAATTTGATTGGGAACTTTTATTTATTATCTTTCCACCATTTAAGTAATTGAAAGATAACCCAACTCAAGATAACCCAACTCAAATCCAGAAGTCCCAACCTATAGTATTGCAACACGTGGAGATGCATCCAAGCAACCCTCCAGATAAGCATGAGAAAACTGTCTCTTTCAAGCGATTTTCAAGAATCAAACATAGTCGTTTCTCGAAGTTAAGAGAGTTAAAGATGTACGGAAGCATGTCGGCCATCTTCCAAATTAGAAGAAGAAATGCAATGCTCCTTCATACTAGCCTACAAACACTAGAAGACACGTGAATTTCACGTGATCTTCTTGGGTGAAGTAACGGGTTGATGCGGAGAAAGGGTAAATGTCCTTCCTTTGTAAAACAAGTACACTTAAGTCCTGACAAACCACTTGAAATGCACGTACATCTATTTCTTTACCGGCCCACGTGTCACTTTAATATAGCATCAGAGCCGTGGAGATGATGGTCTCATCGTAAAGATCAACTGTCTAGAAAACCAAGATGTTCCGTTCATCAAGCGACTCACAAATCTGAAAATCAATGGACAGCCGATGGTATGATTCAGTTATTTTTGTGGCCTACCTAATAAACGGACTGTTTCAATTTTAGTTAGACATGATCTTCATAATGTGGACCACGTTTTCCACGGATAGGATTCTTCTTTGAAGTGACATATCAGCAGAAAATAAAAACGTTACATGTAAACATCTCTCTTAATTTTAGGGGGTTGTTTCTCTCGTAAATAGAAAAGCTGAGGAGATTCCTGCCAACGGACGGACTGTGGAGACCATCTCTAGCCTATGCGAAGACGTGGCACGTGATCTGGGCGAGTCATCTGGTGGGGGCCACCATGAATTTGTCCAGGGGACCTGGATTGGATACTACACGGTGATGTATAGGTTTTATCCATATTGCCATGTCATTTTTGGCTATAATCCTTTAAAAAAAAAGTCAGATTCAAGGATCAGGTGGACCACACAACGGGAAGTAGCGGAGATAATGATACTCACCGTTGAAACCTTACTAGGGCCCAAAGTGATGTTTATTTACCATCCAAACCGTTCACAGGTCACATAAACCCCCGGATAAAGGGAAAACATGAATATCAGCTTGATCCAAAACTTCTGTGGTCCACAATAAGTTTTGGACGGTAATCGTTTAATCCGTACTATGTGGTCCACATGAGCCTTGGATTTGCAAATAGATAGACGGTGTGGATAAAACACATACATCACGGTGGCCCCTCAGAGACCCTGCCTGTGTCCAGGTCCACACCCAATGGCGCGGTGGGATCCGTGATGGGGCCATTGTGATTAACGTGGCTTATATCCACGCCATCCATCCATTTTCAAAACTCATTTTAGGGCATGATCCCAAAAATGAAGCAGATCGAAATCTCACGTGGACCAAAATACAGTGTCCTGTGGTAGTTAACCATTAAAAACTTCTCGTGGGCCGCAAAGTTTTTGGATCAAGCTGATATTTGTGTGGTCTCTTTATCCATGTCTTTGTGACCTTATCAACAGGTTGGATGGAAAATAAGCATTCCTGTATCCCCAATGAATTTTTTAATGGTGGGGAATCAATTTCTACTGTTTCCTGTGGTACGGTCATTCAGATCTGCTTCATTTTGGGGATCATACTCTAAAATGATCTTTCAAAATAAATGGACCGTGTGGATATAAGACACATACGTCACAGTGGGCCCCACAGGGATACACGTGTACGTCCAATATAAACCGCACCCTATTTACTGGGCCACACGTGTACGTCCAATATAAACCTTCCGTTTCCGACTGTTCATTTTTCGTAATGCTTTGATCAGGGCTGTTAACAATGGGGCCCACCTGAGGGGCAGTCAAGATCTCGCACATTATGCCTATGTGCACATGTTTAAAGAATCGCCTTTTAATTATCTTTTCTACCCTTTTTTTTAATGAAAGCACCTTTATCATCTGATCAGTGCCTATGCCGACCGATCTAAACAATTAAAATGGTGGGCCACGTACTTGATGTATCATAGCAAAAATAGAAAAAAAATGCACCAATATAATGATCCCTACCATTGAATTTTTTAAAAAAAGGTATTAATTACTTAAACATCTCATCGCTGAGCTAATTGCTAGTATTTAAAAAAAAGGTGAAATTTTTTTATTGGGCAGGAAGCAAGGAAGTGGGTTCAACGGTATTGATTGAGTGATTGAAAGGTTAGATTTCTTAGATTTCCTGCATTTCTATATTACAAAACCTTCTGTTACTCTATATTTTGGGCTACCCCTCATAGTGGTACCAGTACCATCGTTAGCTCACGCTGGTACTGGGAAGATGTGGGGCCCATGTGATGTGTGAACACCATCCGACCTGTCCATCAGATTCGCCACCATATATTGATTTAAGGATGGAAAATGAACCGTATCCAAAACTCAAATGAGACACAGAAAGAAGAACAAGGTGAGAGTGAAATTCCACGTTTGATTTTGAACGGGGCCTAAATTAGTCTGAAATGGCATGAATTTTGGCCTGACCCTTCATCCAAGCCATATGAAGAGTCTGAATGGTCTGGATTTCATAAAAACAACACGGTGGCACCTTTAAGAAAATCAAGGTTGGAAGTTTCACCCCAACTTGTTCCTTGTTGTTTGTCCCACCTGAGTTTTTGATCGAGCTAATTTTCGTCTTCCTTGGATTTCATGAGGTGATGCATCTAATGGACGGGTTGGATTTCTTCCACAAATCAAGTGAGTTCCATATCAGCCCTGTTCAACTGTAGCTTACGTTCGTGCTAGTCCCACTGGAGTGCGTCCCATTTTGTAATAGAAGTTGGTTTATTTAGCTTTGCTATGCGAACCTGTATGTACGAGAGAACTCATCTACATGCCACTGCCACGTGCCAAAATAGCGTACAAGTAAGAGATCCAAGCCGTCCATAAAATGGGCTCCACCATACAAATACCATTTACTGATAATCAGTGCCATTCACTAATTATATGAGCTATAGTTAATGAAAAAAATAAAATCGATGGAAAAGAAAATTTATCCAAGCCATTAATTCATTTCCAGGATCGTGCACTGTTTGATGAACGGACCAAACTAACTTTTGGGCAACGTCATCTTCATGGTGGGTCAAATGGATAGAAGGCTAGGATCTCATACAAGTATGCAACGTTGGCCCATGAGGTGGCATCTCTTGTAGAGGCGTGTAAGGTGGCAAAACTCAAGTTTAAGTAATCATATTTTAATTAATGTTATCTATGTTGTAGAGAATAGAAGGGAGAGGGGCACATGCCCAACAACCGCAGCGACAGGCAGATATTATTAAAAGAATGGTCCAATCCTCATTTTATTAAAAGAAATACACCTGATTTTAAGGAGGGGACAAACAACCACCACTAGTCGTTTTCTTTCTTTTATTCCTTTCTTTTTTCTAGGCCGTTGATTTTCATGAAAAAGGCTTAGAGCCCTTAAAATAGTCACCCCAATTAATTAGATTCTTTTCTGAGTTATTTGATACTCTGGCAGAGAGTGACTGTTGTCATAGGCCAACACTCATAAATTGTACACATGGCATGCATTAACTCGAATTAAATGGTTCAAATTGTGGGACCCACCAATGAAATGAACGATCCTGACCTTCGGTTAAAAGATTTGTATTTCCATTTCATGGATATTTCTCATCACCTCATTTCATTAAGTGTCCATCAAGCTAGTTTTGAAATCAAAACACTATAAATTTTCAGATCAAAAGCCATTTACGCTGAGATCCACAATTTGGGCGGTTTAATCTTTAATTACCAACATCCCACGTGTGAAATTTAATGTTGCCAGAGTACCAAGAAGCATAGTCTGGCAGAGTACTGAAGATTTTTTCTCCCTAGAGAATTTTCTCATTAGAATGGAATTCCAATACAGTCTAGTTTTATAACAAGAAGATAAAGACGGGAGTAATTTCCGTGACTTCATCTTGTCGGCTTGAAATGACTAAAATACAAGTGGGGGTATTTTGGGAAGACGTGTGCCATCTCTACTCTTAAAATCGATATTCCCGCCATTATGAGGAGTACAAATCTCTATTTCAATTTTCTACCCCTGAAAGCTGATATTTCCACCAATACAGGGGTAATTTCCTCACAACAGTTTTTTTGTCTTTTGTTTTTCCCAACAACACTGCTTTTTTTTTTTTTTCTTTTTTTTTTTTTTTTAAAGTTATAACAATCCTCTAATGACAAAATTACCCTCTAGGTGTAGAACTAACAAATTAAATTGCTGAATCCCGTTTGGCACATCCCACAAAATGGGTACAAGGAGCTGTTTGGCGCATCACGGAAAATGCGGATAACGTGTCATAGATCCGTTTGCCACATCGCGCATGCGGATGGCATGGTGCTATAAAATGCTCCCCCACCAAAATGAAAATGCAATGATGACAATGGGTCCAGATCCACATTCTAAGGATGAGATGCGTCCGTCCATCCGCATTCTTTGCAGACCTTCCAAACAGCAGATTCCTTGATTAGAGATAGAGGAGAAGGAAATATTCTCAAATTTCAATCAGAACAGTTGCCGCAACACCCGAATTAAGGGCAATTCAATGCAAACTGTGATGATGATTGATTTTATTCAAAGTCTGCTTGGTAGTAAGTTTTAATGTTTTAAAACTCCAAATTCTCCAAATTTTTGGAATTCAAATACAAAAATATATTTCTCTAATTAAATCATCCATCTTCAACAATGAAAGAGATGAAAAGGGAATATTTGCAAACAACAAACCAAACCATTTACATAAAATGAAAAGCAGGGCAGACAAACAAAATACATAAGACAATCTAAACGCCTGTCTCTACAAGCCTTGCCTAGTACAAAGTTTCAGTCTGTAAAACAGCAAACCCAAAAAAGAAAAAGAAAAAAGGAAAAAAAAGAAAAAGAAATAGGGCTACCAAAGACAGTCAAACTTAAAACCCTTTCTAGGGCTTGAACTCTAGAACGGGCCCTTCTTCTTATATAAACCCATCTAGACCTTTCAGCTCAGAATGGGCCCTTCTTATATAACATTTAGCATCACTCAAGCTTCAAACAAGCGGCTGCAGAGCCGCTAGTTGCGGTTCTTGCACTTCTCCATGGCCCTTGGTGCTGCAAGCAATCAGACTAACTTTTTACAAAATAATAATAATAACTGTTGGAAAGGGCACCACAAAATTACTAGAGGTTGGCCTGCACTGGCCTGACCATCCATGGTCACATGGAGGGAGAGACTTGCACTAACTGGGTGCTATGTGGGAGGAACATGCATCAGATCCCCTCCATCCATCAGGTGCACCACCACATTTTCATCATGGATCCTAAAAATTAGTCCAATCCCAAACTTAGGTGTGCTACACCATTAGGAACAGCATAAAAGCATGCCTAAAATCTCTAAATTTACGTGCTGTGGCCCATGTAACTGTTGGAATGTCCAGATCTTTGGGGAGTCTTTCATCCTGGTGGGGTGTGTCAAATGAATAGATGGGATAGCTTATATACACCACAGCATACCCCACACGATTTGGACAATTTTAATGGTGGTCGTCACCATCTTAACTGTTTACCCACCCAAGTTTTGAATGAGTCTGATTTTTGGGTTTCAGTCCAAACCCAGGGTTACTCTCATCCTCATGAAGTCATTCTACCCACGTCACTGGAAGTCACACCTCCCATGTGACTATGCAAGTCATCCAAGCGTTTACACTAGAGGTTTGTGTTTATTATTTTTAAAAAATTGTACATCCATATAAGGAAAAATAAAAAAATAAAATAAAAAATAAAAGATAGTCCGAAAGGGTATTATGAGACAAATGTAATTCAAAGGACATTTTGGTCATTTCAAAAACATAAATCATGTAGATGGCAAATCAGGCTGGCCAGGATGATTCATAAATGGTAGTATGGGAAGATCCTATGACATTATTAAGTGGGCATGCTCACCATCTAAAATATAAAATGGTTCCGACTATATGATATCTTCAAGGGGCAACTCAGGAAAGATGAGAAAAGCCACCAAGACACAACACATCACTCATTTTGGTCATTTTTTGAGGTTGAGAGCAAAGGGAGATGCATGTAGTACAACACTAACCCACCAATGGGTTGGTGGGCCATTGGGTGGTTGCTAAGGAGAGTGGTATCTTGGTCATTATGAAAACAAGCTATCGACACCACATGGCATGCTATGTTGTCTAAATCTTGTATACCTACCTAGTCCAATTGCCTCTGAACCCTTCATGATCCTTAGCCTCTTGCAAGAGTCAGTGAACATGCTGCAATTCCAAACAAAACAATAAAATCAAGATGGAAATCTTTCCAGCTGAAGATAATATCATATAAACAGAACAGCTAATAGAACAGACGCTTGGAT
Organism: Magnolia changhungtana; assembly: GCA_030180095.1. Classification (NCBI taxonomy): domain Eukaryota; kingdom Viridiplantae; phylum Streptophyta; class Magnoliopsida; order Magnoliales; family Magnoliaceae; genus Magnolia; species Magnolia changhungtana. Next base: position 4,518,875 of record JASAUF010000076.1, read on the forward strand.
CAGAACAACTTGCTAGACTGACTAAAAATATTTATAGGATCACAATTCCAAGTTGCATGGAATGATTCTAACAACAATGGAAAAAAAAAAAATGGATATGAAATAAAAGCCCATGTTCCTTTGTTTTCTGAAAATATCAGAGCTGCCCAAGTCACCACTTTTTGACCTCAGTACTGAGAAATCAGAATTGAGCAACTCAATGAACCAAGTAAAATGAACCATGCACCAATAGTAACCAAAGAAAGAAAGAAAAAAAAAAAATCTTATTTTTACAAAGGCATCATTGGACCTGTGCTCAAGCCACCTTTCCACCAGAAATGTTCTGAAGGAACCCCACAATGACAAGGCATCGAGTTTGGATATGCATTAAGAGTGGATTCCTCTTTAAGCATGCTATCCTTTTTATGTCAAACCGTCCCATAAATCCTTCTTCTACTTGTTTCATCTAGTAGGAGAAACCAGCTAGATCTCAGCTTAGGGCGGAATCAATTCCTTCCAATTGAGATATTTCAAGCTGCCCGGGTGCAGCTGAAACATCAAAGCTACTTGTTGTTGTAGTAGAATTGCCAACTTAGATGGGAACTCAAGAAAATCTATAACTGGATATGGTATTCAGAAGGTTGTTATAGACAATAGCCCATTTAATTCTTCTCCAATTTCCTAAACTAATGATTGGAAATTTACAAAAGGGAATCGGGTATTGTACTTACTCCCACGGCACGTCACCAACAAGCATCCAATCCCCATCCTTGTCTTCATAAGTGAGCACATACTCAGATCCATGCAGAAGATCCATCAATCGGCTCGCACTAAGTCCTTCTCTGCCTGGTACTCCGTGAGAACCACACTGCCCTGAAAGTGGTTCACAAAAACAAGTAAAAACCTCCTCATGTTAATCACCTCAGATCAAATAAACAAAAGTTCATGCAAGTCTACAACTAGATGATGAAGATCAGATAACATAAAAGATTCCACAGTGATTTTTACCTTTTTTTTTAAAAAAAAAAAAAGAAAAAAGAAGAAGAAAAGATGATGAAAATACTAAACATTCCAAAGAGAAAACTAGGTAAAAAAAAAAAAGAGACAGCTCACCGATGGTAAAGCAGCTGAACATCTTCTCAAGGGCCGACGAGAGTTCCATATAGTTGCAGTAGATTTTGAGGTCGACTTTCCTCAGGTATGGAGCTCCGTCCATGCTTACCTTAACATACAGACACCGAACTCCTGACTTACCCTCCATGTCGTCACTATTCTTTGTTGGGTTTGTTGCCATGGTGTTCTTCCGGAAAGATCGGATTGGTGGCCAACCAACAACCTGTGCCCTGTTCCATAAACTCCAACTCATTATCTTTCTCAAAATGCAACATAGCCTAAAACCATGCAAAAGATGTGAACTTCCTTTTTACAGATTAGTAGCAAATTCAACAACCATGCATCCTGCGACTCTAAAATCTCCCATGCAAAACAGAGAATTCCCTCTCAAATCATGATCTACGTGAACTCGAACAGAACGGAAAACAACTAGACAAAACATAATAAAAATTCGAACCCAGAAACCCTATCAGCAAGAGCAAAAACAATATGAAAATCTATAACAGAAAAAAAAAAAAAAAAAAAAAAAAAAAAAAAAAAAAAAACAAGCATCGCACCAAGCTGCAGAAGACATGCAAGATCTTAACCAAATATCCACTTGAATTCCAGTAACAAACACCAAGAACATAAAATTCAGAATCACTGAAACAATAACTAAGAGAACTCCTGAACTGCAAAGCCGGAGCATAGAAAGAAAAGAGCGAAGTAGCTTCAATTTATCTTTCCTTATACCGTTGTGTTTGTTCAAATCGTCAATAGCATGAATTCGACAACTTGAAATAGAACCATACTACATCAAAGGCGATAAAAACTGGAACCCATGAAAGTGTTATCAGAGAAATGGAATTAAAGAGGTAAAAATCATCAGTGAAAGGAAGCGAAGAACAGGCACAACAACAACCAATGATGCAGTGGAAGTGACATGAAAGATCTAAACAATATCCATTTCAATTCAAGAAACCAAAAAAGCACAAGATCTCAAGAAATCAAAGCAGACTATAAAAACCATCCAAAAAAGAGGAAAATTACATCAATTTTTGTATCTTCCTTTTCTGAAGCTGCAATCACAAAATGAAAAAAAAAAAAAACATATCCAGAAAAAACAACCCAAGAACATCAAATCAAAACCAACCATAGCCATGAAAGAAGAAGCTCACAGACATTAAAAAACAAAAACAAAAAAAAAAAAAGATACAAAAAAGAAAGAGAAATTACATCAAATTTTCTCTTCCTTTTTCGGAATCTGCAATCATAAACTCACTCTACAGGGAGAAAAATAAAATAAAATCACCATTTAAAAAAAGAAAGATCAAATTGCCCATTTTCTTCCCTTTCTTTGTACCTGCTGCAAAAACCCAAAACTGTAAAAGAAAAGAAGAGGGGAGGAAACTCACTTTGCAGCAGGAGCAACACCATGGTCACTTGCAGCAGAACCCTGAGTCTTCTTCTCCTGCACCGGTGCCACCGGCTTCTGCAACGACCCGATATCCTTCAAAACAGAGGCCGACGGGCCCGTCTGGGGCCCGTCGCTACCACCATCCAAACCCATCACAGATTTCCCAGCATTCCCACCCCTTGGAGAGAACAAACCACCGCCTTTCCCCAACTCAACCTCGCTCCCACTGAAAACCCACTTCCCATTCCCATCGATTGCATCAGAAAACCCCCTCTTCGCCCCAGACACGAAGCTCTTCAGTGAGCCGAGGGTGTACGCGCCCTTATCCTCCACACCCCTCCCCCCCAACAGACTAACTCCGGACGCCCCTTTCCTGTCTGGAGACTCAGAGCCAGGCAGCCCAAGCCTCAGCTCTGTTTCCTTGAGGTCGAGGGCGTTGCTGCTGCTGTTGCTACTTTTCTCGTTTTCTTCTGCAACAGAGAGATTAGAGGAAGAGGAAGAGAGCTTCTCAGAGCTTGCTTCCATGGAAGAAACCTCTGACAAGCCTATGTAATCATGTTCTTGAGGCGTAGACATTAAAGTGCACCAGCAAACGAGAGAGGAAGGAGTCTGTTTCTCAGAGGACTATCAACGAACATGTAACATGCAAAGATAATAAGCAGAAGAGATAATAGGAGAAAAGAAAAAATAGAGGGTTTTTTGAGAGCAGAAGAAGCTTCCTCACCCTTTCTGTAAGGCCTTTTTTTTTATATATATTTCTCAGCTTCTCTCCTGCAAGAAGAAGAGAGAAAGGAAGAAAAGAGGGGGAAATCTGCGTGGTACGCACGAGTTGGCTGAATTGTAGTCCTGGGACCTGCTTGGGAAATATATGGAGCCACTCAACCCATCCATCGAAGCCGTTCATCAATCGAGTGGTATTTCATCCACCGTGGAGAAAAGCCACCAATTACAAACAGGTGGGCCCCACCACAATATCGGTCGTTATGATATTCCAGCCGGTAAGATCTTATATTCATTCCCCATCGCAGCAGGGCCCAACCACCTTGAGGGCAGTCCTGATCATTGACCCTGTACGGAAAGAAGTCATCATAAAGACTACAATTTCAAATGGTCCCGCGGACTATTTAACCTGTCCACGATGATAGAGGAAAAGAGGGGGAGAACGGAGATGTGCAACATAAAACCGGAACTGTTTTACTTTTTTTTTTTTTTTAAGTTTATATTTATTTCATTCTTTCGACTTTTTGGGGTAACCCCACCGACAGCATACTGAAAGTTTCCGGCAGTATTTCAGATAATGTTTTCTTTCCGACTCTATCATGCGCCGGTGGATGCTAAAGTAAGGAGGGGGCGCAGGTGAGAGAGTAGGGAGGAGGGGCCTTGGGGAACGGGACGATAGCACGGAATGGGAGAGAAAGAGAAAGGAGAGAGAAAAAGTATAGGGATTCATTTTGGAGTCGACGGCTACGTTACGATACGTTGGGATTTTTTCAGCCGGACAAAATAGCAGATCTCTTCTGCCCCCCTCCCCCCTTTTCTTTTCTTTGCAACCCATCATCCCATACCTCCCACACCAGCACCATAAACCACCCCGTTTTTACTTGCTGATTTGTAGCACGTGTGCGAGAGATCTGGCCGTTCATCTGGTACATATCACTTGTTGTCTGATGTGGGCTACCAGACCATTCCCGTCCCATTTTCAACAGAGTTACAAGTGTTTGTTCAACGTCGAAAGTATGGGTTGCATTCTTTAGTTGTCAACATTTGTTTTGGTACACGTGTGGCACACCTGATCAATCCCACACTGTGTTACACACGTGGGAAATTAGTACGGTATAGGTGGAGTTAAGTTGGCAGAACCATCTCTCTACATTAGACGTAGCATGGTGACTTATCATTTGGAACCATCCATCCATCCGTGTTTTTCTGTGGATCCAAAAAAAAATTCTACCTAAACACATATCAAGCAATCATAGACACAGATGTTGACCTTCCAAAACAAGTGCAATGCTACCTATGATACACAGGCATCCAGAAATTACTTCAAATTTCTAACGAGGATTGCTATCCTGTGCACTAGGGTGAGAACTTTTTCAGAAATCACATCTCGTTATGCGAGCATAAAATCTGAACCGTCCAATTGATGCAGCACCCCATCAAAACTTTTAAGACCCAACTTTCACCTTTATTCAAAAATTTTGGTGGGCCATGATAAAAGGAAACAGTTTCCTCCCTTGATTTGTCGCTCCCCATAAATGCCATGAGGTGTTGCATCACATGAACAATTCAAATTTTACACCTATATTACAGGGGATAAATTCTAAAAAAGTTCTCACAAATTCTTACTAACTAATTTATGGTACTAAAACTCCTTAATTAAAAGTTAAGCTTATTTAATTATCTCACGAATGAATTAGTAGACGTTTATTAGATAATTGAAAAAAATAAAATAATATCATATAATCTTATTTTTACAAATAAGTGTTGTGTCCCCCAATCCAAGATTAGAATTATTCAACCAATCTAATCTTGCAAATGTGACTTGACATAGTAGGCTGCATAATGTAATTGATTTTTATATTGATTTTTTTTTTCTTAATTAATAGTCTGCATGTCAAGTGTTATAGGCAGCCTCACATCATATAAATCACCCTAAAATAATTAAATTCACTGAGCATGTTGATCTCCTTCATCTTAAACTCGCCCATTGTCTTGAAATCTCAAGTATTGTGATTAAAGGTGAGCTTGATGAGTTAGCTTTTAGTACAACTGTAGATTGGAAGAAAGAACATTGACTGTACTGAATAAAGCTATAATCCTTTTAGATGGTATTCAAGCATAGCATCTCAATCACGCTGTACGGATAAGGAAATGCAGTATATGCCAAAGTATTTTTTTATTATTTTTTATTTTTTATTATTTTTTCAGTGGGAGCATTCATGGCAAATGTCTTAGCTCAGCTCGAAATTTTCACCGGAGATTTTTTATTTTAAAATTTTTCTTCACTAGACATACTAGAAAATCTTACTGAAAATATAATAATGAAATTATTTATTTCAAATTCTTAAATAAATTTTTTTGTATTTACTATGAATTTTTACGAATGATCCTGCTAAAAAAAAAGTTTATGAATTTATTATAATATTTTCAAAATCTCATAGGGATGTTTGCTAACCATTCAATCATTACTTGGACAGCCCACCTAATCAGACTAATGGGCTATGTCCCAAAAAAAATGCCTGATCCAAACCAATCAATCAACAACAAAATAATGAAATATTAAAACTGAGAAAAAAAAAAAAAAACAGTCATCATCTTTTAATATCTATTCAATGGTTCTTACTATATAGTTGGGTAAAGATACACAGAGAATTTTGGTCCCATCATCAACTTTTCCCTCGTAGGTACGAATGAATGGACGGTCATGATTATTGATTGGGTGTGTCAGGACGTCAACCTTCCCAATATATATTAGTAGTTTCCCGTGCTTGACTTCCATTATTACTCCGTTGAATCCGTTATTACAGTTTTTATTTCCTCAACTTTTCTGTTATCTTTTACCCGCGGTGAAAAAAGGGGGGACGCTTTTTTAACTCTTTCTTCTTTTCAAGGAGTTATAACGTACTCAGGCTTCGTATGATACTTGATACGCATGCACTCAAAAAATATACATGTATCATATATTAACTAAAGTAGACCGACTAGGTTGTACATCTCACTGTATAAAAGCATGAGATAAGATTGGTTTAATTATCCTAGATTCTGATTGGTGGACACATTTTTGTGTAAGGAGAACCGTTGGATATTTTTCAATTTTAACCGTTCAATAAATGAAAACCAATTCAATATTGCGATAATTAAATACACTTCATTTTTGGTTCATGATACATCTACACTGGGTATCATAATTTGGACGGTTCAATTTCTGTTGAAAGTGCCTGCGTATCATCCAACACTGCTAGAGTATCTAAGAAAATTCGGATATTCTTAGATACTCTGTCAGTTTGTGATGAATGATACACGGGCACTTAGGAATCACTTAAAAATTGCACATTTAGCATCCAAGTAATTAAATCAAACCGTCCAAATTATGTTACCTAGTGTAGATTTATCATCAAACAAACATTAAGCTTATTCGATTATCTGGCTATTGGATTACTAAATATTTATTGAAAGATTAAAAACGAAAAATATCCAACGGTCCTACTTCCACAAACAAGTGTACACGGACCACGAACCAGAGCTTAGGATTCTCCCACCTTGGGATTGTAACTTGGCAACGGTGGGATGCATAATCTATTCAGTTTTATTTGAGTTAATATTGCCACGTGTACAATCGGTCCCAGCATATCAAGCACTATACTCAACCTGAGTATGGTATAACTATTTTTAAAAAAAAAACCACGCCTGCATCAGCCACCATTATTGAAACCGAAAGGACTCAGAGCGTGGGAATGGGACGAATGGATAGCTGTGCAGGATTTGGACGTCCAAGATTCATCCATGTCACATGTCGCGGTCGTTAGGGGACATAGCAGCGTACAGTTTTGAGTTGACGACTAGGACGCCAGAGAACGACGATGATTGACTGTCCTTCACCGCCTATAGCCGGTACTCTCCGCTTCTTCTGGTAGAAACACCCCCGCAAGCATTACTTAGGGAAGGATAAGCTGCGAAATTACTAAAATGCCGTCGTACGCATGGTTATACATCTCCCTCATTGATTGGTGCAATGGCAATCCACGAACCAGGAATTAGGAATTTGCACGTGGGCCCTAGGAAGTTTTTAACGGTGGGCGATTGATCACCACAATTTCCTATGGTGTGGTCTACCTGAGGTTTGGATCCGCTGAAAAACTTAATGGACAACGTAGATATATAATACATACATTAAGGTGGGTCCATGATTAGGGTAGGACCAGGACATTTTCTAGGTGGTACCTCTGATGACCAATGGCCTCTGTTGGCACACGCCTCCTAAAGGGGAGCTTGGCAAGACAGTACCTAGTTTCACAAACTAAAATGAGATCCGAAGAGATTGGTCTACTCAGTTGGCCCACCTTATCAAAAATCTAAATAATCCATTCCAATTTCCAATGGTTATTTCGTTCATTGAATGGGAATTTTCCATTCATTATATTGGCGGTTTATAGGATATAAATTGTAAGGATGATATTGTCCCTTGGGTCCAATATTTGCTCAGTGCCTACCCAACATTGAACTTGGACTGCCATCATTACTTAAACAGCCCACTATAAGTGTTCCAATCGCCATCACTCTTGTATTTTTGGGATATTTGGAAGTAAGCAAAGACGTGTCTATCACACACTAAGGAAGATAGCTTGGACATAATTTGTTAAACATCAAGAAAATAAGTATAATATATATTGTCCTATTTTGACTATCATACAAATTTATTATGTATTTATACAAATTAAAGTAGAATAAAGATGAAAATATTCTTATTTAATACACACATGCACGTGTGTGTGTCTATATATAGGGAAACGTACTATGCGCTCGAGCTCATTATAAGCTCCCATGAGGTCGAGCTGTGTGGGCCCCACCGTGATGCGTGTCGACCATCAACACTGTGCATTTGATGGGTCCCCTTTAAATTATGGGATATCCCAAAAATCAGCCGTATACGGAACTCAAGTGGGCCATACCATCTAAAATCATATGAAGACATGCCAAAAACATATAAAAGCACTTGATGGGGCCCACTTGAAATTTGCATGCGTCTAAAACTTGGTCTGAACCCTCATCCAAGTGGGACACACATAATGGATGGGCTGGATTTTCAAACTACATTTCGGTGGGCCCAAAAAATGATTATGAATGTTTTAATGGTGCATGGCCCCTCTCAACTTCTGTATATGGTGTGGCCCACACAAGTAACGTATTGACTGGATTTTCGAGACCTAGGCCCACGATGGAATGGTACATCTGACTGATGGGGTAGATGTTCGAAACACATCACGGTGGGGCCTACACAGCTCTTTCCCATTAGCTCAAGCGCATAGTACCTTTTCCCACATATATATATAGAGAGAGAGAGAAGCGCTCACCTGCGAACCAGTTCGCACGTAATGCGTACGAACTTTTTTGAGAACCCATCATACGTGATGAATCTCGCAAATCTGAACCGTTGATGTGAAGCAACACCTAGTGAAACCCCCCAGGACCAAGTTTTACTTTTATTTAAAACTTTTATCCATACCATCCATAGCAAAGAGAAATTCAAATCAAGGAAAGAAACTGTTTACATTTTTCACGGTCCACCAAAGTTTCGGATCAAAGTAAAAAATTCATACTATGGGGTTTCATGAGGTTCTGCTTCATGTGGACGGTTCAGATTTGCGAGATTCATCACGTATGATGGATTCTCAAAAAAGTTCGTACGTACTACATATGAACTGGTTCGCAGGTGAGCGTTTTCATATATATATATATATATATATATATATATATATATATAGGGAAATGGTACTATAAGGTCCACCTCATGGGAACTTCCCATGAGGTCGAGTTGTGTGGGCCCCACTGTGATGTGTGTCCAACGTCTAGCCCATCAACCAAATGCACCATTCCATGTGGGCCATGGGCTTAAAAATCAAGTCAATTCATGGCTTGGGTGAGCCACACTGCATATAGTAGTTGAGAGGAATTACCCTCCATTAAAACATTCATAATTATTTATCGGGCCCATTGAGATTTGGTTCACAAATCCAGCCTATCCATTGTGTGTGTCCTAGCTACTTGGATGAGGGGTCAAACCAAGTTTCAGCCGCATCCAAAACTCAGGTGGGCTCCACCGAGTGCTTTTATGTACTTTAGGCATGACTTCACATGGTTTTAGATGGTATGGCCCACCTAAATTCCATATACGACTGATTTTTAGGAAATCTCATAACCTTAAGGGGACCCATCAAATGCACGACATTGATGTTGGACACACATCACGGTGGAGCCCACACAGCTTAACCTTATGGGAAGTTCTCATGAGGTCGACCTCAGAGTACCATTATATATATATATATATATATATATATATATATATATATATATATATATATATATATATATATATAGGCATGCTCACCTATGCACGTGCGCACCTTTGCACACGTGTCATGGGTGTCGAATCTGAATGGTCCATAAGATGCGGAATCCCATGAAGCCTTAGGGGATGAATTTTCACCCTGATCTAAGATTTTGGTGGGCCATAGCAAAGAGAAATTCAAATCATGGGAAGAAACTGTTTGCATTTTTCATGGCCCACTGAAGTTTTGGATCAAAGTAAAAATTCATAACAGGGGGTTTTATGAGGTTCTGCTTAATGTGGACCGTTCAGATTTACGAGACTCATCAAATATGATGAGTTCTTAAAAAAGTTCGTATGTAGTCCATATGAATTGGTTCGCAGGTGAGCGTTCCGCTATATATATATATATATATATATATATATATATATATATATATATATATATATATATATATATATATATATGTCCAATAATATTCCACACTTGTCAAATATGCCATTTGCAATTGCCTATATTTGGATGCCTCTAATATATTACAAGTGGCTTGTAGATTTTTTAAGTACCTTACATGCAATGAATATGCTATAGGTGTCAATGTCCACATAGGGGCTTAGTGAACACGGAACATAAGTGATGGGAACTGATTGACTACTTAGCCCCACCAGGACCTATAGCTAAAGAAGGATGGTGGCGTTAGGGCTTCTGTCAAATTTATTGTTATTTATATATTTTATACATGTTGTCCTTTTATTTTTGATAGATCATTATAAAGCATGAGCTTCAAAATGAAGCATATCAAAGGCTCAAGTAGACCACACCACCTTATGCAAAGGGAATTGAAAACTTCCTGTAGGCTACAAAAGTTTTGGATCAAGATGAAATTCATGCTTTCCCTTTACAAGGGTATATGTGACCTTATGAACAAGTTGGGTGGCAAATAAACATCAAAGTGGGCCTGAGAGTTTTCCATTGGAAGGGTTTAATCATTAGTCCCTACTACTTCATGTGGTGTGCTTACCTTATTTTTGGACTCATGCCTTAAAATGCTATGTGAAAATAGATGGTTTACACGGATAAAACATATAGATCACGATGAACCCCATAAAGTCTCCAATGCAACCATCCATCTCTTGCTAAGTCTTAATAGAATTAATACCCAAGCCATGTCCATAAGTGATCAAGATAGCTTGATGTGGTAGCTTGTTTAAAATAAAATGACCCAGATAGCGAAAATAGATTCCTAGTCCCCTCATTTATGATCATTTTCCTTATAATCTATTCTGGTTGTTTGGGACCCACCTACTTATCAGACAGATTTTACATGCCCAACTATAAATAGATGGGCTCCATTCTCTCAATGAGAGCAAGGAGCATTACAAGATGGACATGAATTGAGTTTATCCACATTATCTATCTATTTTTTTATGTCATTTTATGGTATAAGCTAAAAAGTGAGGCACATCCAATTCTCAAGTGGATCATCCAAGGGATTCAACTCCCATCATTAACAAAAAAATAAAATAAAATTGGGAGTCGCAGAAGTTTTGGATCAAGTTGAAATTTGTATTTGCCTTCATCTCGCTATCAGCAACTTTACGAATAGTTTGGATGGAAAATAAAAATCTCCATGGGCCTTATAAGGGTTTCAAGGGTAGACATGATTATCACGGTTGCTTCATATGGTGTGGTCCTATTTGAGTCTTGTATTTACTTCATTTTTTAATTTATACTTCAAAATGACATGAAAAAAATAGTTGGACAACGTAGACAAACCCATACATCATAGTGGGCCCCTCGTAGTCCCAGCCTATTCCGAGCTAGAGACAAGCACGGTAGTACGCAAGCCTCCCCTTCCCACAATAGGGTTGTTTTGTTATTAATTCACGTCCCTTTGAAAGCACGAGATTATTGAAAGAAATATAAGCCGAATTTTTATTTATTTTTTTAAAATACAAAGTATAAGGATGTTAGGAACCGGGTCCTATCAGTGGGACCCACTCAACCACATCCAACTTTTTTGCCAGCTGGCAGGCTCAAGGACTGGCAAAGAGCCAAAGCTCTTTCGCTTTTGGGGGACGCCGTTTTCTTCTTCTTGCTTTCCCCGGTTTTCATTTTTTTGAGAAAAATGGATGATGAAGAAATCTGGTTGAGCTTCTGGCCCAGCTCTATGCTTGCACGTGCACTTAAGAACCGTACACGTTCCGTTCATTGTCCTCAATCCAAACCATTCAAATCGTGGACCCCACTTTAAATGAGATAAATACCCAATATCAGATTGACTGGAAAATCTCAACCTCTGCTTAGCCAGAATATGTTTGTTTATTGAATATAGACCATTCATTGATTTTCATTTGAACCATCCAATAGATGGCCATAGATCCTGTTTTAGGTTTTGTAAGATTGCCCATCTACAAAGTGGCCCACTAATTCAACATTTCGATTGATTTGTATCTTGCCATATTTACACTATCTGCATGAATGTGTATAGCTTGTCAATGTCTACCAGCGTATCAAATGACTCTTCAAAATAAATTCTGAAATCATATTTTCCAATTTTATTTGTGGATATTTGCAAGCAGACAGGCAGACAAATGCTAGTCACTTTCAGTGGCACTTGTGTAAATTACTAAAAGTGGGGGAGGATTGTTTTCTTGTGTTAAAGTAGGAGCCTTGCTTAAAAGGGGTAATTATCCCAGGCATTAGCATATAAAACCAATTCCATACAGTGTAAGGCGTGTTTGGATGTCTGAATTCCACAGTAACGTTATGTAAATGGATAATGATTATCAATACCATGGTTGTACCAAGTAACGCAGTATGTAATACAATGCTACTGTTGCAATTTCAATTTTTTAATATGCATGTATTGTACTTATGTAATTAGATACATATAAATATAACTTACCTAATATGTGATATATACACACTGCAAGTTGATTTTGCAATTTCATTTTAAGACATGACCTCAAATAGGTCATATGAAGTTTTTAATGGTAGGCATTAATACCTAACTGCTTTCTATGGTGTGGTTAATTTCCGATTTGGATGTGCCTCGATTTTTATCTCTTTTCATAAAATGATCTCGCAAGATGAATGGATAGTGTAGAAATGACACATACATCATGGTGGGCCCACAAAACTTGGCCACCTCAACGCACATTTACGCATCCAAGTTGGTGGTAAGTCCACAGAATTACTATAATTTGACACCTTGGTTTATCTAATCGGCTACAATGAATAATGATGTGAGTTTTACATCACATTACCATAGAATCCAACCATCCAAACATGCACTAAATTTGCTGCCATGAGATTATCCAAGCCTTCAAATACCATTTTCTTTTTGGCAATCCAATTCGCATTTGGTAGCACCAGTTAAAGGATGCCTGATTTGTATGATTTTGTGTCATATGTTGCAAATAAAAAATAAATTTAAAAAAAAAAAAAAAAACACCTACATATAATTGATGCAAGCAAAGTAAAACCACAATAAATAGAAAAATAATAATAGGGATGGGAGTATAGAAGATATATAGTATTTGATAATTTGCTTATAGCAACAATATAAAAAAAAAAAAAAATGCGATAAACAACATAAATCAAATAATACAATGTTAACCCCTCCCATACTCTTTTTCTCACCACATAAATATTTTATAAAGAGAATTTTATCCCTCTATTATTTTTTTTCCTTTATAAACAACACACCACCTAAGAGAGCCCCCATGTGCTAACCTCACAAAAATAAGGCACCACACGTCAAATAGAAAACCTCACAACACCATCTCCATCTTATATATGGGTCACAACTTGGATGGTTTGAATTGTCATGCACGTATGTTGCATATAAGATGGTTTGTAGTTTTTTTTTTTTTTTTTTTTAGCTTGTTAGTACACCCACTGTCAGTTCACACTTCACTATAGCCACCCGCTATAGGGAATCGATACCAAGACCTCAGTGTTGAAACGAGGTATCTTTCATTAAGTCTACCACTTGAATTATGGATCTGGGTGTATGGTTTGTAGTATTAAAACATAAGAAATTAACCCTAGTTGAGTGACTCAACTGAATTGTTTAAAGTATAGGACATCAAAACCCATTAATATTTAAATTTTAAAATTTAGAAATTATAGAGATTGATAATTGAAGAAAGGGACTGGTGTGAATATCAACCTTGTCAATGAAGGCTTGATTTGTCATTTGTCTTTGGATTGCCGAATAAAGGCAATTCTCCCCTCCTTAGACTAGTCTTCTTAACCTATCAAAACACTTATTTTTTTTATTCAATTCATATAATTTTAACTATTCACTTTTATAGTAGCTATGTTACTTATTTATACATGTATAAGAATATTTTACCTATTGAGGTTCATACGCATTGTCTATCGAAGAAGCCGGCCTCTATTCAACCATTCTTCTGTAACAATTGAAATGGCAACGTTGTTGGGGAGAATCGTTCAAGTGGAGACATACACATGCTGCCATGTCATGTATCAACAATTGATTTTTATTTTTATTTTGCTCGAGTCTAATCAACTCTGCCAAGTACAATTTTTGTTGAATTTTCAAACCTAAGTCCGGTGAGTACTCTTGCATAGGTTAGGGAATTATCGAGGTACATTGTAGCTTAATTACCCACATGGTATGTCTAGACATTGAAATTTTCAATCCGGCGGAACAGTACTCTTAGATAAAAGCCAAGAGTCGAACCAATAATACAAACTCTACCAGTCCAATAGCTTGAATTTGCTTGTTGAACAAGGATAGCTGCCTCTAGCCATGCATGCATCAGGACATTGATTGGATGGCTACCACGGTTCAATCCTCTTCCCTTTTGGGATATATTCTATTCACAAGTGGCCAATCAAAACAACCCTCCAAACCACCACAAGTTTGGTAAGGAGGGAATTATAGGACTTGTACGAAATGGACTGTAAGATGAGGTTCCTCATGTAGGTTAGTTTTTCTTCACTCGCTTATTAGGGCTTTTAACCATCAAATCATTGTTTATATTCTTGGATTAGCAAAATGAAACATTATACAAAAAAATAAAAAATCACTCTAATCAGATAATAGATTGTCTTTTGGATCAAACGTGACATTAAGGTCCAAAAACAGCTAATGAAAAACAATGTTGTTAGCTATAAAATCACATCAATCAATGATGTAAATATGGTGGATAAAAATCGCTTCTTATTATGGTTATTCCGTGAATGGACGCCAGCTTTCTTCCAAGGGCACCGACATAGGCCACTTTAGGATGTAACCATGCTATGAAACTATAAAAGATAAAGTTAACCAACATTTAAAGATCCTTGAAAATTATCTTTATTTATGTGAACTGTAAATGTTATTGAAATTTAAGAGCTAGTGCATAGATGGTTTGTGATTAATTAATTATGTTTTTTTGTTGATTTGAATGTGACAAGAATTCACATGTAGTCGAGTCCATGTGAAGAAGAGTTGGGCATATGGGGGTGGGGCCACCATGACGTGTGTTTGCCATCCAAACATCTTCACCCCATTATAAAGATAGATATTAACATGTACAGTTAACTGATTAGATTTTATTTTATTTTTATCCACCATAGCTAATTAATTAGATTTTTTTTCATAAATTAGGCATTTGGTAAAAATAAGCTGTAACATCTTTATATGTACCTATTCATCTCTCAATAAAAAATACAAGGAAAATTACTCCAATTTACATAGTTTTATAGTAATGCCATAAAATTAAGTTTTTCTCCTCTTTCCGGAATCCATCCGACCGTTCATCACCAGCTGCTCCTCAGCGACCCCACAAACCCATCCTTGTCACAGCCATTCTATCACTCCAACCCAACCCGATCATGACCACTCTGCCTGTCCACAAAAATACAAGAAAAATTACTCCAATTTACAATAGGACACCCAAAAATAGCTAAATGAAATAGCCAAGTGGACCACCCCAAGTAAAGTAAACTCACCCCAAAAATCTCCAGATTCAATTGATGGGACCCATCTGATGATTTGATCAGCAAGATTTTGTGGATAGGCCGTTTGAATGGGCTGGATGCCTACACAGACCACGGGTCCTATACTGAATTTGGAGTTTTTCCATTGTTTTTATGGTATGACCCACCTAATGAGTAGATCAATCTGAATTTCGGAGGAGGCCCACTTGATAATTGTATCACCTTTTGGATGAAGTTGAAAGGCATCCACAAACCATAGTAATTACCATATTTTCTTTTCATTATTCAACAAAAGCATGCTTACTTATATAGAAAATTTGTTGATTAACAACCATGAGGATATGGAGAAGCCATGGATTCAAAAAATGCTTACTTTCTTCATGCATTATTATTATTATTATTATTATTATTATTATTATTTTGTACACACTCACACCCACACGGGCCTGTTTGATTGTTATGAAATTTATTCTTTAGCTTTTATGTTTCTTAGGAAATATTAAAGTTGGCAGAGTATTTTTTTAGAAAATATTCAACTTTTGTAATTGAGACATCATTTTTTTAAGAAAAATGAAATAAAATAAAAAGTCTAAAATTACGTTTTAATATATAAGTTTTTCATCGACTAAAAGGTGGAGCAAGTTTTTGAAGGAAAAGCTGGGAATTCCATTTTTGGAAAGTATAAAAATTAATTAAAATGTGCGACTCGTTTAATTTTTATAAAATTAGATAATCATCGTTAAGTCAAGAAATATAAAAACCAGCAACCAAGCTTCTTAAATTTGTGAAAATTTGAAATCTACAAAATAAAAAATTAGCTCCAAATTAACAAAACTCTATCCTCATCATATATACTTCTTAAATTTATCCATTTATAGTTTAATAATTATTAAGTCAAGAAATATAAAAATCAGCAACCAAACTTCTTAAATCCACAAAATAAAATATCAATAAGGTTCTACTCCTTAAAATTTTCCATTTGTCGTTTAATCACCAAACAAAACCAGAAAAAAGGATTTGCCAAATTCAAAATCTAAGATTTGCTAAATCCATATTCCCATGTTGTGTTGATAAAAAGGCATAAAGATAAAAGCATCACTAACGATGTGAGGACAAAATGGTAAAATAAAACAAATAAAGAAGCTTTTGAAATAAAAGTAAATATAAAGTTATAAGACAAGGTTTATGTAATCTTCATCTTTTAAATAGTAGTATTGTGAGAATTTGCCTTTTCAGTGATAAGCTAAATGAGGAAATATTCTTCATTTGTAGGCCCATGCTTGTAATTATCCCTTTCATTTCTTTTATTATTCTCTTTTATTTTGAATTCGACAGTGTCGAGTGTACTTGTGAGATATTCGTGAAGTTCGATACCCACATTGCATTATAAGAACAATGGACGGTCTAAAAACACTTTACAACGATCCAGATGCAGTGAGCTCGAGTTCACTCGCTTGATTCTCATGCCAGATCATCTTGTACAGTGAGCCCAAAGGCCAGGATGCCACGTGTACGGCTGCAGGTTAGGTGCGACCACGGCCTTACCCAAGACTGTGAACCGCTTATTGTGGGGACCACCTTGATGTATTTATTCTATATCCATGCGGTCCATCCGTTTTTCCAGATCATTTTAGGGCATTATCCATAAAATTGAGCAGATACCATTTTCATGTCGACCATACCATTGGAAACAGTAGTGATTGACCATTAATGGGTAATAAAATGAAGCTGATATTTTTTTTTTCCCTTCATCCAGGTTTATGTGACCTTATCAACAGGTTGGATGGAAAATAAAATTTATAGTGGCCCTAGGAAGTTTTTAATGATAGGACTTCCATTCACAACTGTTTTCTATGGTATGGTACACCTGAGATTTGGATCTTCGTTTTTTTTTTTTTTTTTTTTTTTTTGGTATAATGCCCTAAAACGATACTAAAAAAGATATAGAATACATACATCAAGGTAAGACACACGGTAAGGGCTACACCGTCTTCAGTGAGGCCGGGCCCGCACCTAATCCGCTTCCGAGAGTATCTGTGCAGCTAGCGAACCTCGATGCACTGGCAGAGTGCGTGGTTCATATACACGCACTTAGAGATTGTACCAGAGACATGCATATTACCAAAATTAAACCGGTGGAATCGTGGGACCCACTTCAGATGGGCCATAAACCGAAATTTTACATAGAGTTAATGTAATAACTGGCTGATCCGTAGGTATATAAATGGACGGTTATTCAAAGGTTTAGATGGTCTAATCAATCCAATTTTGTTATTATATCCTGTCTACTGTGGATCCCTCGATTTGGATTGCTTAATGGAGTTCCATGCATTGACGTTTACGATTGCTGAGTGCATGAGTATGAACCATCACGCTCCGCTAGAGTAACAAAAGCGTCCTCTATTGGTGTCAAGACTCCAAGCGCCCTTTTTCATCATATGATTGCATACTACTCTTCCAGTTTTTAAAGGTTTGCTTGTCCCACGCGTGTGGACATCTCAGCAATCATCTGCACTCCAGCACACATGCCAAGCTGTAAGATCTACCGTACAGATTTCCTCGCCCAAAGAACTTGTCTCTGCAGTTGATTTGTTCTGTACACTGTCATCTACCGAATGAGTGAACCAACCTATATTTATTCCCGGGAATGGCCGGCTCGGATCTCTCACAAGTGTGCCAGATTGGCACATGTGCGATGAAAAGCTCCCGAGTTTGATGCTGATCAGTTTAACGATGGGCCTGTCATCTGTGGGATTGCCGGATTGGTCAGACACATTTAAATAATACAGTGCACGACCGGATATTTGTGAAGTGGTAACACTTAGATTTTTAATTTGTTCAGTGGGTCCCTGCTTCATTGATCCGCACCATTAATATGGTGGGCCAAGGGGTGCATGGGCAATCTCCCAGACGGAAAAATCATAACCTTTAAAAAGGCGGAGAAAGAAAATACATCAATGGTTGACATTCAACTAAAAAGAGGCCAACTATTCTACAGCCAGGATCTCCCTACCTGTGAGATTTTTTAATTTTTTATTTTCCAATCAAGGCAGGGTTACTGAACGGTAGGCCTCACTCGTATAATTTTTTCTTTCATTCGTAAACACGCGTACAAACTTAAAGTAGCGTGCACACTCTGCGGTACAGAGTATTGTATAATACCTATTTAAATAGTGGTGGGGAATAGCCCCGTACAGAGGCGGCAAGGATACTTGCGGGCCATATCACACTGATGAGGTACTCATAACCGTCCAGTTGGTAGAATGTGATGTATCCTGAAAAAAATGATGGGGGAGGTCAGCTGGTCATCATCATCTTCACGACAGGATCTACTGACCATGTTCCATCCACGGTGGCGCCCTAGATTTGGAAGGTCTCGATTTGGAGCCGAATGGGTGGTGAACCAGCACTACTACTCACATAGGTGCTTGGAAAAGCTCTATACCATACCATAATGTATGCATTTTATTCATGAAGTTGGTCCATTTTTAACCCCCTTTAGGGTATGAACAAAAACCAAGATTGATGAAAAGCTCAAATGACTCATTTTAGGGCATGAACCTAAAAAAGCAAGAAGTAAGAAAAGTTCAAATGCACCGCAACAAAGGAAATATTGGTAATCTAACACTTAGGCATGCAACCTGTTCATAAAGTCATAAAGTCATATAAATCAGAATGAAAAGAAAACACATTTATCACATTAATATAAAACTTCTATGACCCTATAAAAGTTTTCAACGCATGAGTTCAATTTGCACTATTTCTTTCAATATGGTCAAACATCAGGTCTTCCTCATTTTTTAGCTCACTCTTCAAACAAGCTAGCAAAATGAATTAACAGAGTGGATAAAACACATAGGTCATGGTGGGGCTAAAAGGTTTTGCAACCAACTAGTAGGGTGCTGAGATCACCACCGAATCTAGGGAGTGGGGCCAACATGATGTATATGTTTTATGTGTTTGATGTCCATTCATTTTGCTATGTCATTTTAGGGCATAAATTAAAAAATAAAGCAGATCTAAGCTCAAGTGGACCACACCATAGGAAATGATGGTGATTGAATGCCTAATAAAAAAACTTATTAGGCCCACAAAAGTTTTGCTTAAGGCTTGTATTTGTGTTTTACCTTCCTTCAGCACTCTACAGTTGGGTTCTAGAAAGGTTTCAATTTGGTTCACTTAAGCCTAGAATCTGCTTCATTCCTCTAAAATGAGAGGCAAAATGGGTAGACGGGATGCATATAGAACACATACATCACGTTGGGCCCCACTGCAAACAACACATCCACACACCACCGCGTGGGTGGTGTTGTCAACACTACTTCGATTCGCGTCCCAATCCGACTACGTCTGGATTTGCTGTACTGCATACAAAGTTGGAGGCTATCAATCACCACCAATTCAGAAAATAAGTGCACGCACACCGTAGACTTGCCCATGTTCAGGAGACGCGGATTGGCTAGTGTCGGTGCTCTGTGGGCACCACATTAATGTATATGTTTCATCCATGCCGTCCATTTATGTTTTAAGATCATTTTAAGGTATGATACTAAAAATGAGATAGATTTCAATCTTAAATGAACCACCTTGCTAGTAGCAACGTCACTAGCCAAACCACGTCCGTACGCAATGGGGTCCATCGTCCATGACTCAACGGAGAAAATTCGAGTAGAAAGGGTAGAGTGATAGGTTAGTGTACCAAAATGTAAAACCGTACATGGGAAAGGTGGGGTCCACTAGTCCAAAGGCAACTTTAAATCTGATTAGCGAGCCAGTCCGATATCTTAATTTTGTAATAAAAAAAGCTACCCTTTCTTGATGCTAACATGACTTTAATAAAAGCTTAAGAACGGCGTTTACTGCCGTACAAGAAATTCAACCGGTTGCTTCGCTGTATGTAATGTACGGAACTGATGATACCTTTGTGGGGGCCCACTATAAAAATGCCATCCACGCGGCCACACTCATCGACGAGTATCAATGCATCTCCTTATAATTTTCTCATCCTTTCTGGTCAGCTGGATAGGAAAAGAATCGCATTTTTACTCAGCCCATCATCCCCGGCAAATGGGTGGGAGTGGGAGTGGGAGTGGGACCCACCTACCACTGATCTGTACCGTTTTATATGTAGGCCCCGTCATGCCACGACTTCTTCAATCACCGCCAATCGTAGACATTTGACGGTCAAAAACCAAACCATCCTCCAAAGAACGGTCTGGATTGCAAAGGTGGAACCCAGATGTAAAATGTATTTGGTCCAATTAGATTGGATAGTCGAAAATGAGGAGGAATGGTATTTGAAGACGTGTGAATCTGCACAAGTACAAACAGAAGCGCCCCCACAACTGCCGACGTGGCAGAATGGATATCAGGTAAGTAATATTCAATAAGGTGGGCCCCTCAGTGATGTTCCATGTCTATTAGCGATAAAACCGTTTTAGATCGTTGGTTATCCTTTTATTTAACGGTCCAGATATTCGTGCTAACAAAAAGAAATCGCAGTGTGGCCCACCTGGTGAGTGTCGTCGACCCTGAAAATGTGAGCAGTATTGGGAGGCGTGGAAATGGACGGCTGCAGATAGAGCATTCCTGATTCGGCAGACGTACTGAAATTTACCGATTGTTATTATTGTATTTTGTTTTTTGGTTTGAAAACGACTGTTCCGGGGGTGACCTTGGGTGGGGTGGGGCCCACATAGATGGTGGGGCCCACGTGGCGAGAGTGGATGAGCGCACTTGGCTCTCTCGTGCTCATCCTTTGAGCGATGGAATCTATATCTTCTTTTTCCGGTGCCCCCAAGTGGGTCCCACCTGCCGCGCACCCTGGCTACAGTAAGCCCCACGTGGCTCTACCTTTAACCTACGCACCCTTCACCTCCCTCTCAAAACCTTCCTTTTCCAACAGCTCTTTGAGACGGAGAGAGAAGAGTTTAGGCCTTTTATACAATTTCTCTACATACAATGCTGTATGTTAATATCACCGTACATCCTTTTTATTTTTCTCTCACATCCAATCCAGTGGAAAATCCGACCCGTTAAAAGGGTGAAATACACTATGAAGATCATCTAGAGAGAAAATTGTGATAACCAACTCATTAGGTAGGCGAAAATCATTATATTAATACAGACCGTCGGATGCACATTTATTTCAATCGTGTCGTCCACATGATCAATGGACCAGATTGATGTGATATTTATGAAGTGGTCCACATTTTTCACGGATCAGATTTTATACACGATCAACACGTTGGTGGGAAATAAAAATGCCGTATGCATGTCAACGTACGTCGTTCTCTGTGAAGATTTTCTCTTCGAAGAAAGGCCGTCTTTTTAGCAAAAATTACCAAAAGAAAGTAACTTGAATGATCTCTTAAACTAATGCGCTTGTGGAATCTTTAAAAGGAGATCTGAGAACATTAAGGGCAGGTTTGTAATTTTGAGGAAGATTCCGAGTTGTGTCGGACGTGTTGAAGAGATTTTATACTGTAGCTTACGAAAGAGAAGGTATCAAGTGCAAGATGCTGGACCACAAGTTATGGTCCGCCCAATAAATTACTTCCAACATATTAAGTGAATGACAAATCTAACCTTTCAAATAGGTTGGCCCCACTGCGAAGATCCCCTAATGCAAAAAATCAGTCCCATATACTCATCAGGTTGAGCACACTATATAAAACAATTCCTATCCATTGAAAAATCATCCCTATATACTCATCAGGTGGGGTAACCTATTGGACGGATTGGATGTCGCAGGAACATTAAAGGTTGGAAGTTTTCCAGTGGGTGTACGGTAACTTACTCTGAGAAAGGAGCAGATTAGGTGCGGCTCCGTCCCTTACTGTGGGGCCCACCTTGATGCATGTATTAGATCTGCACGCCGTCGATCTATTTAGGGGCAAGTGCCCAATAATGAAGCAGATCCAAACCTCACGTGTACCATACCAAAAGTGATTGACCGTTAATAACTTATAATGGGACACAAAAGTTTTAGATCAAGCTGATATTTATTTATTTTTCCCTTCTCCTCCGTGTCATGTAACCTTAGCAAATAACCATTATTAAAACATTAGGGTGGGCCATTAAAAGTTTTTAACGGTAGAATATTCAATCACCATTGTTTCTTACAGTATAGCCCACTTGAGATTTGGATCTGCTTCATTTTTCCATGAACACGCAAATGGATAAGTGTGTATATATATATATATATATATATATATATATATATATATATATATATATATATATATATATATATATATAAAAGGAAGGTCTTAAGTGAGGCCTAGCCGCACCTAATCAGCTCCCCTTTGAGACCTTGCAAAAAATTGGGAGGGGATTCCCCCTTCACAGGGGAGTGGATTCGGCCAGATCCTAGTAACATTGAACTTGGTCAGGCCACGACGTGGCTTGATATCATTTACCCACCAAAAGCTTATAAGAGAGGGGCCATCAACTTCTCAAAAAGTTGTCGGCCCACTCTGACAGGCCAATAAAATTAAGCCACGGTCTAACTAAGTTTGGCAGATTTTTGTAGCCATATAATAAACTCTGTAGGACAAGGATGATGTATGTGTTGTATCCACGTTTTTCATCTATTTAGGCAGCCCCATTTCATGTGGACCACACCATAGTAAGCAGTCAGGACCTATGGTTGAAACCTTCATGAGGCCCACCATGGGCTATCAATGGTCAATTACCACCGTTTTCTATGGTATGGTACACTTGAGAATTGGATCTGTTTCATTTTTGGGCTCATGACCTAAAATGATTTTGCAAAATCGCGAGGATATGGAATATATACATCAAGGTGGGCCCTATGGTGAGGATCCACGTGTTTATTTGCATCCTACCTGAATGAAGGGAAAACACTTTGATCTAAGTTTTTATTGATGGGCATTCAATTATCATTGTTTCACGTGGCTTGGTCCGCTGGATCACTAGATCTGTCTAATGTTTAAGATCACCCTACAAATGATACGGTGAAACGGATGAATGTAAGTAGATATAACCCATATAAAGGTGGGCCATAGGCAATCCACGTCCAAAAGACCTGGAACGCTATTTTTGGAATGCCAATGTGTGTTTTATATTCACGCCATCCATCTATTTTTCAAGCTCATTTTAGGGCATGAATAAAAAATGAAGCAATCCAAATCTCAGGTGGACCACACTACAGGAAATGAATGGCCAACGTTGAAAGCTCCATGGGGCCTACCTTAATATTTATTTGCCATCCAAACTGTTATAAGGTCACCAGCTTGATCCAAAGCTTTTGTGGCCCCTAAGAATATTTTTATGATGGGTGTTCAATCACCGCGGTTTCTCTCGTAATGTAGTCCACCTGAGATTCATCCATGCAAAATGTATGGAGGTGGGCCCCATTCCTACAACTACCGAGCTTGGTGGTTCCAGAGATCGACGCAAGCAGCGTCCCAATTGGGAGAGCGGGCGCCATTGTTGTATTTGATGTCTTAAATCTAGTCAGATTCAGAGCCTCTCGATGTCATCGACAAACTGTTCAATGTGACTTTTGATGGCATCGAACAGTGCTCGATCCCATCGAGGTTTTCCGGTTTTCCGGATTATTGGGGCATTCTTTCGATGCCATCGTAGGATGTTCGATGCTATTGAACATGGCTCGAGGCAATCGAAAATTTTTGAAAAATCATATTTTGTCTCTGTATAGTTTTCGATGACATTGAAGACCGTTCAATGCCATAGATAGTATCTATGCAAATTTTCGCAAAGTTACAATTTTACGGGATTTGTTTTCAATTTTGTTTCGGATTTTTCCATAACTTATAAATATGGGTGTAAATGGGATTGGTAAGGGTACTACTAGGGTTTCTAATTCGTCTTAGGGTTTCAAAGTGTGTAACAAGGGTAATATTCGAGGTTGCATAAATAGGGTAAGCTCCCTCTCTCTTTGTAATTTTGGTTTTCATAGCGATCATCTGTAGCTTTGTGCCGTGGTTTTTTCCCGAAAGGGTCTTTCCATGTTAAATCGCTATGTTCTTGTTGTGCTTGGTTTGTGCGATTGGATTACTCTCTTAGATTCACCTCTGTGATCTTCGGCGGTCCCCTAACACCCACTACAATAACGGTCTAGATCTCTGATCCACAACATCACCTGTTCAACTCTTGGATTCTGTTCATATCTACAAGCACACCCTCCCGCTTGATAGATACACACACTTTCTTTCTCTTTCAGTACTACAAAAGTTGGAAATTCTGCCAAATCAGCTGCCACAAGAAATCGAAAAGGCTGGGTGTAAATATCAATCCCATCTTCGTAATCGTACAGCTAACCAACCAAATTAGAGACTTTGGGACGTGCAACTATAGGCTTCGTTCGTGTTGATGGGTCACAGCGATAGCTATTGATTCAATCAAATCTATATCCATGTTGATGGGCCCCACCGTTAGCTCAAGGGTCGGATTTATGCACCCCCAATATGGTGGGCCCCACTGTTAGCTCACCTGTTCAATCCATGTCGCTGGCCCCAGCGGGTCCAATGTACACATCCATATCAACGGGGCATTAGTTCAAATGCTCAAATCCTAATCTCCATCTGTCTTGGAGAGTCTGGTCCCCTCCATTCGCCATCAATCTACACAACTGCATCAATTAGAGCAATCAGCAGGCCACCCAAAATCAAAATTTTGATGGGCCCCATGTCGCCGATCGGGCCCAACGTGTTCAAATCGTGGCCTCACCAAAATTAGTTGAAATGTAAATGCACATTCCTGACGCAGGGATGAACATGACGAGGATAACTACTCCGAATTCATGGAGCTTCTCTGGACTCCTCACGGAGACTTCTCGAATCCACGAGGAAAGAAAGCCGAAAATAAAAATAAATTCTAAGAAATTCAAAATTGATTAACTGCTCATTAAAAACGAGTTCACAACCCTTTAAATAGGGGTACCAAGCAATGGGAAAGAAATTACAATCATACTAGAACTAAAACTCCTAGAATCCGTGACTTACTATTTATAGATGGTCGTGATGTCTACTAGTGCGCAAGGTTTTCGACCAAAAATAGTAAATGTCCTATTTGGCTACACCAAACCGTTCTCCTAATTATTCTAAGCTCTTTTCACGTTGGGCGCAACTTCTAAAGCCCGACCGGTGAAGAGTTATAATCAAACTAAAACTTACTATTATAGTAAAAACGAAATTAAAGCAGGGAAACGACCTCCGATCCAGGGGTTTTTCGCAATTCTGGGCGTTGCAACCCAGCATAGCTGAGTTGGTTGGCTAAAGTAGCTCGTTCTACCCCAAAATCATATATTTTACATCAAGTAACTCATTCCGGATTGCAAGATACGCCCGATCTAAGGTCCGACGGTCCGAATCACTTCTGTTGTCGACCGGGCCTTTTCTGATCCATCTTAGCCATGAAACTGTTCGCGACCCGCTCTACATCAGTCCCCTCCACTTTAAAAGAACTTGTCCTCGAGTTCTCATCCTGCGCTGGTTCATAATACTCGGTCAGGTCCGCGACGTTGAAAGTCCGTGAGATCGCCATGTCATCTGGAAGATCAATAACATAAGCATTGTCATTAATCTTTTGAATGATTGGGACGGATCCAATTTTCTTATTTTTTAACTTGTTATACGTCTCGGTCAGAAATCTCTCTTTGCGCAGATGGACCATAACGTGGTCGCCCACCTCGAACACTTTTTGTCGCCGGTGATTGTCCGCTTGTTCTTTATATTTCTCGTTCGAGGCATGTAGCTTGGTCTGCACTTCCACATGGATGCCCATAATCTTGTCTGTCATATGTTCTGCTGCAATGCTTGTGCCTAGGTGCTTGGGCAGAGGGACTAAGTCAAGCGTGTGGCGAGACACTCATCCATAGATAATCTGGAACGGTGATTTTCCTGTCGAGCGGTTCACCATGTTGTTGAATGCAAACTCTGCTTGAGACAAGGCCAAATCCCACTGCTTCAGTTTTTCTCCTGAAATACAGCGAAGGAGGTTTCCCAACGTGCGATTCACAACTTCGGTCTGCCCATCAGTCTGTGGGTGGTAAGCACTACTGAATTGAAGTTGTGTATCGAATCGAGTTTATAAAGTCCGCCAAAAGTGGCTAATGAATTTCGTGTCACGATCGGAAGTAATAGTCTTAGGGACCCCGTATAGCCGTACGACCTCCTTGAAAAATAGATTCGCCACATGTGTTACATCGAGAGTCTTCTTGCATAGGATAAAGTGTGTCATCTTGGAGAAATAATCTACCACCACAAATACCGAATCTATACCGCATTGTGTTCGTAGAAGACCAAGCACGAAGTCCATTGATAAATCCTCCCAAGGACCGTCAAGCACAGGTAACGGGGTGTAGAGGTCAGTATTCTGAGATTGCCCCTTGAAGGTCTGACAAACATGACAATGTTGTACGGCTTTTCCCACATCACGTACTAATTGCGGCCAATAATACCGCTCTTCCACAAGAGCTCGCGTCTTATCTCACCCAAGGTGTCCACCGAGGCTACCTCCATGTAGCTCCTGAATAATCTACTCCCTCAGAGAATTTTGGGGGATGCACAATCGATTCCCTTTGAAGAGAAAATCGTCCTGTATGTGAAGGTGACTGGGGTGACCTTCTTGGCACTTCATCCAAGACTCTTTGAAGTTTTCATCCTCGGCATACAACTCCTTGAGACAGTCAAAGTCGACCACCTCATTGCTCATTGTAACAAGTAGTGATGCACGACAACTAAGTGCATCAGCCACCTTGTTCTGCTGCTCTGACTTGTGCTTCAGAACGAACGTGAATTCCTGTAAAAACGACACCCATCTAGCATGCACACGATTCACGTTAGTCTGACTATTAATAAACTTTAATGCTTGATGGTCAGTGTACAGAACAAACTCTCTTTGAATCAGATATTGCCGCCAATGTCGCAGTGCCTGAACAACTACATACAACTCAAGCTCATAAGTCGACCACTTCTTTCGGGCTTCGCTGAGCTTCTCGTTGTAGAAGGCTACCGGTCTGCCTTCCTGTGATAATACTCCTCCAATTTTAACATATGAAGCATCACACTCAACCTTAAATAATTTGTCGAAATTAGGAAGCATCAAGACCGGTGTTGTAGACAAACGATGCTTGATCTCATGAAAGCTCTTATCAGTCTTATCGGTCCACTGAAACAGTCCTTTTTTCATGCAATCTGTTATAGGTGCGACTATGATGCTAAAATCTTGCACAAATCAACGATAGAAAGTTGTCAACCCGTGAAAACTCCTCACATCATGAATGTTTGTCGGGATCGGTCATTCCCTAATAGCTCGCACTTTTTCATCGTCCACACGAATGCTTGTGGACGTCACAACAAATCCTAAAAACAACAGGCTGTCAGTTGAAAAACTATACTTCTTTAAGTTGATGTACGACTTGTTAATTTGTAGGACCTATAGCACCTACCTGAGATGTTTCCTGTGCTCCGCCTCATCTTGGCTATATATCAATATGTCATCAAAATACACTACCACAAATCGGCCAGTAAACGGTTTTAGCACTTGATTCATCAAACGCATAAAAGTACTTGGTGTGTTCGATGGGCCGAAGGGCATGATCAGCCACTCATACAACCCTTCCTTGGTCTTAAATATCATTTTTCACTCATCACCGGGTCGGATACGAATCTGATGGTACCCGCTCTTTAGATCTAGTTTAGAAAACACCTTGGCCCCTTCTAGCATATCAAGCATGTTGTCCAACTGTGGTATTAGGAACCGATATTTGATGGTAATTTTATTGATTGTCCGGTTGTCGACGCACATGTGCTAGCTTCCATCTTTTTTGGCGTTAATAATGCTGGTACGGCACATGGGCTCATGCTCTCTCTTAAGAGACCTTTACGGATCAATTCGTCCACTTGCCCCTGAAGTATCTCACACTCCTTCGTACTCATCCGATAATGAGGGCGGTTGGGCGGGCTAGCCCCAGGGACGAGGTATATGCGATGTTGGATGTCCCTTATGGGAGACAATCCATCAGGTAAATCTTCCGGCCAGATTTCTTTGAATTCGTTTAGTAAGTCTTAAACTTGGAGGGATGTTTGAGGGTTCCTCTTCCTCGCCCTTCACTACGGTGTATACCTCACCAGTTTCCTTGAATTTCTCCATGGTCAAGAGGGAACTCCCCTCCACTTTAGAAGCTTTATGATGATTCTCTAGTGCCATAGGGGCAAGAATTATTTTTTGACTATCCTTGATGAATACGTAGACATTGTCTCGTCTCCGATGGGTCGAGTCACGGTCCGATTCCTAGGGTCGATCGAGGAGCATGTGACAAGCCTCCATGTCGACCATGTTACAAAGTATTTGATCCTTATAATTTTTACCAATTGAAAATGAGATAGTGCATTGTTCAGTTACCTTGGTCTCATTTACCTTTTTTATCGAGCCAATTGAGTACGGGGAAAGATGTTTAGTCGTTGGTAGCCGCAACTTGTCCACCATCACTCTTGAGATGTTGTTCTCTTTACTACCATTGTCTATGATCACATCATAAACCTTTTCGTTGATAGTGCACCGAGTACGAAATATATTGTGTCGCTGTGGATGTAATTCCTTTCGTAGGGTATACAGCAATCGCCTCACAACTAGAAATTTGTCACGATCCTCGCCCGTCACTTCATCGCCACCTGCTATTTCTTCAGTGGTTTGTTCATGTTCATCATAGTCATGGCCTTCTTCTGCAGCCTCATCTTCAGTGCCCCCTTCGTTTATAGTCAAGTATGTTGCGGGACATTGAGGACGTGTTTGATAAGTGGCCTGGCTGGCCACAACGGTGACAATTGTTTGACCTTGGCCGAGCATAAGGATTTGGAATCCTACTCGGGCCCGCTGTTGTGGGTGCTGCACGTTGAGGCCTGGATGAGCCGCTCCCCGTATCACGATTTGCGGTTGTAGGAGGTTAAGGACGTTCTCCTACTGGATTTTTTCCTCGTGTCAACACTGAATCCTGCGTGGGACCCGTCATGGGGGTCGAGTTGAAGGATATGGACGAGCAGGAACTCTTGCAAGTTGTGTTTCTGCCCTACCCGCCAATTGAACTGCCTCATCCACGGTCCTAACTAAATACATATGAATTGGGTCCTGAATTATCAATCGCAACCTACCTATAAATCGTGCCACCTTCTGTGACTCAGATTTTGACAGATCGTTTCGTGTAGCCAACCGCTGGAATTCTTCAGTGTAATCTGTGACGATTCGATTTCTTTGTCGACAATTTTACTATTGTTGGAATAATATCTACTCATAATCACTAGGGAGAAATCGTGATCGAAGAAGATGTCTCATCCGTGGCCATGATGAGATGGGCGCCTTGTTTTAGCGGGCTCGTGAGAGTTGTAATTGTTCCAACCAGGCAGAAGCACTAGATTTTAACTTAAATGCTACCAATTTTACCATTTTTTGATCTAGCACGTCTATATAATCAAAATATATCTCTACTTCGGCTAGCCAATCGAGGAAATCTTTTATACGTAATAAACCATTAAAACTAGGAAGTTCAGCTTTACCTCGATAGTCTCTTTCAGCACGATTTGGGTGATCGCCTCCATGGATTGGTCGTCAGGCAAAACCCTTATTAAGGTCCTCGTCGCTAGAACTTTAATCATTTGGTGTAGCCCTACGATTTGCCACTAGTAGTGCTCTACAAAAATTGGGGTTGTGTCGTACAACAACCACGGGTGGTGGAGCAACCATAGGTGGTGGAGCACCGCCTAGGGCTTGGGGCGGAAGTAGCACATTCGCAAGACGGTCGAGGGTTACCTGCAGCCCTTGCATGGTCAACTGACTCTTCCGATGGAAAGCTTCATTCTTTCCGAAAGATAACGAATCCCTGCATCACTGTCCATAGGACTTTAATTCATGCCTTCATTGTTTGCCATCGGCCCGAGGGAAATCCTCGCTTTGATACCAATTGACGCAGGGACGAACGTGATGAGGATAACTACTCCAAATCCACGGAGCTTCTCTGGACTCCTCACAGAGACTTCTCAAATCCACGAGGAAAGAAAGCAGAAAATACAAATAAATTCTAAGAAATTCGAAATTGATTAACTGCTCATTAGAAACGAACCCTTTAAATAGGGGTATCAAGCAATGGGAAAGAAATCAAAATCAAACTACAACTAAAACTCCTAGAATCCGCAACGTACTATAAATAGTAAACTTACTATTTATAGAGTAAGTGTCCTATTTGGCTTCACCAAACCGTTCTCCTAATTATTCTAAGCTCTTTTCACGTTGGGCGCAACTTCTAAAGCCCAATGGATGAAGAGTTATAATCATACTAAAACTTACTATTCATAGTAAAAATGAAATTAAAGCAGGGAAACGACTGCCGATCCAGGGGTTTTTCACAATTCCGGGCGTCGCAACCTGGCATAGCGGGGTTGGTTGGCTAAAGTAGCTCGTTCTACCCCAAAATCATATATTTTGCGTCAGGTAACTCATTCTAGATTGCGAGATACGCCCGATCTAAGGTTCGACGGTCCGGATCACTTCTGTCGTCGATCGGGCCTTTTCTGATCCATCTTGGCCATGAAACTGTCTGCGACCCGCTCTACATCAATTCCATAATCCTGTTAAGAGGAATACTCGTCTGCCCTGAGGACCTGTACTTAGTCATCAATCTGGGTTAAATGAAGGCGCCCACCATGGATTTTTCGGTGGCAGGGAGAGATTTCAGCGTTGAGGATAAGAGATGGAGGCCTAATCACAACACATAGGTATTTCGTGTGCTGTGTGATGATAAGTATTGATTAGAAATGAGTAATAGAATGTCAAAAAATCACACCCTTTCGATGGGGCAAGGAGTGGGTCGGAGTCACGTTGATGGAACAGCGAGTGCAGTCAAATCCTTCGAGCAGCGGCGTGTAAACACATAGCATTACCTTTTCACCTATGCCATCGAGTGCTCACCACACCTTAGGATGTACATGGTATAGTTGTGCGAATCTTCTACTTACGCGTCCCCGCCACCATTGCAGGATCTTGGATTTTGTTGATGATTCAGGTCATAAAATAGCTTTCTTTTCCATTGCCACTGCTGCGCTAACCAGGTTCATAGGCTTGCCAGATAACTTCACAGGCTTGTTTCAAGTTAACGTCGATGATAAAGTCCTTGCGTGTAAAGGTTCCATATCCCCTAAGCTTTCTCCATGCTTTCTAAAATGAGGGTGATTTATAGACAATACAAATGGCATACACGTCAGATGGAAGATTCAAAGAAATTTGTCACAGACCCAAACGGGATACCGTATGGTTAAGACAGTCCAATCGGTGTGATTTTCGGGACATTCCACATAAATTGGAGCTCATGATTTGGACCTGATTTACAAATAAACAAAGGATTCGAAAGGGCGGAAAAGACGGAAAAGACCGGCATTGTAATCTAGCCTGACAAATCATAAATTAACTTATTTTCTTTTTCATCTCCCTTGTGATCTCTTCTGGCAACAAAGCGCCCAGGCGCCTTCATTTACTGTGTTTGGCTAACTCAGAAACAAGACCCTAAACCCAAGAATGGTGTCTGCATCTAGCATTTGAAGCCTAAAACCTAAAGCATGAATCCTCACCCATACAAATGGTTGGTTGAAACTTAAGTGGGATGGAGCCTCTAGAAGAAACCCAGGCCGTAGGATTGTGTGATGGCACTATCATGAAAACTTATGGGGTGTTGGCCACTTATTGTAGCTGAAACAAAATCAACCACTTTCAGAATTCCGTGGCTATTTATGGTGTCGGATCAGCACAAATTAAAGTACATGTTGCTTTCGGCAGCGACCATTATCAGAATCCGGCTTCAATTTCAGCTACAATTTCCCTAGTAAGTCATTTATGAATTTTAACTGATGAAGCAGCTACCTTAAAAATCAACTTCTTCTGAAATCAAACACTACATCTCTAGAATGCAACCGCTAACAGTCAGACAACATGATGAGAGTTTCGACTGAGAACTTGGGAAAACTGGCAAGCACCTTTATCACCCGCTCAAGTGGTTCACCTCATCACTGGTATTTCACCATTCACACAAAAACAAAGGATGATGTCTACATCTAATCACCAATGCCTAAATAAAGCCAACGAAAATTCCAGCCCCAGCAAGTTCACTGGCTGGTACTAAACTTGGGTGGAGGCTTCAAATGCCTTCTTGTGGCACTGTCATGGGCTCAGGATAACCTTTCTTGTCTGGTAGATAGGCTGACAATGGGCTGGGCTCGGGCCAGGCAAAATCAAAATATTGAAATGGCCCAGCGCATACAATTCAAAATCTGGACCAAAGCCAACCCAAGGAATGGCACTTTGAAAACCCTACCAGTAGAACCTAGGAACAAAAAAAAAAAAAAAAACTGCCCACATTCCCCGTGGATGTCCTTGTCGGAATTTCTTTTGCTTAGCTGTGCAAAAAAGTGCTGGCTTGGAAAGTGATTCCGGTCCCCAGCAGTTATGAGGACTTTCGATCGATGAGAATATCAATCCTTGGGCAATTTGACTGGTGGAAAGCTACTAATGTGGTCAGGGAACGTTGTGGTATCATAGATTACTTTGCGGATGTGTTGCCCCTTTCATCACAAATACAAGGAATATGGAATGTGGGTGGGTTATGAGGGAGAGTTTTCTTTGCGTAGGACCACTTTGTTCCATGAAATTTACTTGGACCTTGTTGTAGGGACTTTCTTCTGCACAGTCGGTGGTTTGCCTTGTTGACAACCAACACTGCATAGAGACGTGAACAGTGACAGCGGAAGTAAAGATATTGTGGTGCACCTGGTGGTGAGGGAATATGCATGAGAAACAGACCATTCATCAGGTAGGGTCCACCATGAACAAGCCCTCGCCCAAAAAACAGGCCAGTTGACACAAGCACAGTGAATGTGGACCACTCGTCATTTTTTTTTCTCTAGTTGTCCCTCTCATGTAAGTGGCCCATCTGATGAGTGGACTAGCCTTTTTTCTGGGCCAGGGATGTTCACAGTGGGACCATTTGATGTGTGATCCGGTCTTACAAGCATAAGCAAAATTAGCACGTGCAGTATTTTAAATAGTAAATAGAGTATAGCATAGCGTTCACCCCTCTAAAGCATGTGGCGTAAGCTACATAGCGTGTTGCGTAAGCTACATGCTATTTCTAGATTATTTATTTATTTATTTATTTTTTAAAATCCAGGTCACACTTGCTTGCACCAATATCATGATATTCTGCAGAAAATTAGATTGATTAATAGTAAAATTTAACAAATTTTCATGATATTTGGTGCAACCAAACACAACCTAAAGTAATTGGAAAGGGCAATGATTAAGTATAACGGTAAAGAAAGCAATGAAACTGATTTAATATTGTTACTTACATTATTTTACTAAAAGCATTGAAAAGATTAACTAATTTTTATTAAAAATAGGAAAATGTAACAAATCATTTTAATGAAAAATAACTTGTAATGTGACCTACATAGCGTGTAGCATACTCTATGTAGAGTTTAGCGTATGCAAATTATCTACAAGCGACTTAAGCAATTTTCATGAGCTACAGCTATGCTATGTCATGTAGCGTTAAGGCTAAGCTACGCCACGTAGTGTGGCTATTTAAAACATTGGGCGTGTGTTGTGAGGTACACCCTGCAATGTCGAAGGGGTCCCCATTGCTCCTAATTATAGCAAATGTCAAGACTAAGCAAAGGTATAAAGCCAACTATCACTTTGAGAAAAAGGCGGCTTTGTAGCCCAAAAGAGAAAACAAAGACTGCAAGTTGGAGCAACCTCCCAAAACTATCAAAAAGTGTGCCACTTGATGGAAGAAGAACAAATCTTTAGTGTGGAAAAGAAGAGAGGAGAAGAAGAAGAGACCAGCTAACCTCCATTTCTCTTTCAAATCCTTTTTCTCAGACAAGACGCATGTTACAAAGATTGACAGAACTAGTGCAACAATTGTGATGAGAAGTGTAATTGTAGTCTTCTGCGAGGGAATCATATGTACACAAGGGTGCTATCCTGGTGAAGAAGAGATCTACTCCACATGCAGTGAACAGGCTGGTCAACCCCAGCTTGGCAGGAATTATGCCTCGCAAACCTTCCACTTGAATTAAGAGTGTCATGTAGGACCACACACATAATAACTAGATCACAATGAAGCAGTAAAACCAGTGATCAGCTAATCCCTCCAAAAAAAAAAAAAAAAAGGTCTAGGAATCGATTAGAAGCATAAAATAAAGAAAAAAAGTATTCCACAGAAGAATCTGCTAGCATTGCATATCAGCTGTTGCTCTCGTTGTGTGTCATTCAGAAATAAGGAGAAGGACAACTCAATTGAAAGCAGATACTTGCACATTGGTTTTCAAATGGGTTAATTGCCATTTGGTGTGTAACAGAACAGGGTGTAAATATCATCAAACAAGATAATCAGAGGCACCAGAGATCCTTACGCTTCATAAGAACCATCTACAACATTGTACAATCAATGACATGCGAAAAGGCAGTTTATAACAAGTTCCGGTAACTGAGAAAAAGATACCCTGCCTTTTCTTCAGGGAGAAATCTGTGTTGAACTGTGAGCAGTTTCATAGTAAATGATAAGCATGTCATGGAATCAAGGGGTAGTGCTTTTATCCTCAAGAAACTTACAACATTCACTGATACTCACGAAGTACCCATTTTCCAGAAATATAACTAACCTGGCAATATATTCAGGACAGGACAATCTTATTTCTAAAAAAGAAAAGAAAGGAAAAGAAATCTGCACGTCTGCAAAATGATTAGTTCCACCACATTGGGCTGGGCCACACGTGCTATAATGGCAATTACAACGGGAAGCAAGGCTGTAAACCAGAGAGCATCCGGAAAGATTGCCTAAGTTCTCCCAAACAGGGGGTATGATTGGTGACTTTCTCAAACTATGTGTGGGCGACTATCACATATTGAGAACAGTGGCATACTTATCTCTACAAAACAATGTCCTGAAGTTTGCAGTTTAAATGGGCCAGTTTCAAGAACTTATAATAACTTAAAAAAGACAGCGTTCATGTAAAGACTAGTTAAAAATTTCTTTCTTGCTGAGCATGAAAAATTGCAAAAGACATTTCTGGTGCAGAATGGCTCAAACCAGCTAAAGTTTTTGATGTTTCTTGAACCAGGCCTGCTGTGACTTGCATACCCAACATGTTAGAAAGCTTGCATGGGAAACCACCATATCCATGCCTGACAGTCGTACACGTCTAAATCTGGGCACACACTTTACTACAAGATCAGGGTTACTGAAATTTGCAAAGTTGGAGAGTGATGCTTATAAGTTAAATAAAAATGACATGATGAAATAGCACTTCACCATGCTCACTTAAGCAGACAAATCATAAGACGCTGATAAAATATGATGAGGGAAAGACAGAAATGACCTGAGGGATAATAGGCAAGGAATCTGTACTCGGTATAATCCCATCTTCTCTCTCTCTGATTGAGTGGGATTGACTGTCCAACAAGGATCTAGATAGTGCTTACCAAATGCTAGCACCTGTAAAATGATTCCTTCCATTCCATTAGTTGATGCATACACAAACACCAACAAATAGAAGCAGCAAGGAATTTCTGTTCAAAAACTAAATTTGCCCATGTCGGATTTGGGGATTGGAAATTTAGGGATTTGAGGATTTGGGATTTTTCATACTCCATATTTGAATATGGAGCTAGATAGCTAATTTGGGTCCATCCAACATTTTTTTAAAAAAAATTTGATGTTAGAGAAGGGTTGCTGAAAGTGGGACCCAACCAATGAGCAGCCCATAGCCGATTTGGGTCCATCTAACTCTCATCTCACTTTGCACAATGCATTTAACATTTCAAAACTTCATGAATTTGCTTGTGACTTAAATGAATTCATGTCGATTCGTTAGTATGGATTAAATGGGCTTTTCATGAGTTATTTTGGCCAGTTGCCTATTCAAAATTACGGTTTTCCTTAGCTTGGGCCTATACCATTTACAACCTATTTGTCAACGAATCATGTTGCTTCTGAAACCGCAATAAGACTGGTGCCAAGTTGTGTTTTAATTTTGCATCAACAGTGGCAGGTTCGTCCCACTTAACAAAAATAATCCTTCGCTAGATCCTAGTTATAGTGTTTTATTTATTTGTTCAATTCAAGAATGTTTTATTATTGTCTTTTCTACCATAGGTGAAGTTTTTTTTTTTTTTTTTTGTAGAATACTATAGTTTATAGGTGAGGTTTTATTACTCAATCAAAAATGAGTGCAGATGGAGATGATCCTGATAATGCACATGATACAAGTACATCCATTGCTAGAAAAAATTGATTTCAAATGTAGAAAAATGACGAAAACCAATGGTAGAGGAAACTACTTTCTCCTCATTAAAGTAAGCATACAATTTTTATAATGAATGTACAAGATGTGCGGGATTTAGTATACATAGTTACTCATGTAAGTATGAAAAGAAAAATAAGGTACATGGCGAAGTGGGTTGCACCATAAAACGTATAATGATTTGAAAAAGACTCATATGTGCAAAAGAAGGAAAGACAGATGAGAGAGTACAAGGTATAGTTAAAAGGAGACAAAGTGAAACATGAGACGATTGTCCTGCTCTTATGATCATCATTTACGAATGCTATTAGGGTAAGAACATCCCAAACAATGGCAGTGCGCTTGAATAGAATTGGGCGGATAATGGAAATATTGATGCACTGAACGTGATGGGGACATCACGCACGCATGCCACCCCCCTACGCATGTACATACGAAGAAGGGGGGGCCCACCGTCGATCTGGCTCGATGACGACGTCCAGGGAGGGCCTCCTAGTTAGAAGACGAAGTTTGGTTCAAAAGAGTAGGCCCGATAGTCAAGTAAAGCCCATCATGGGATCTCATGATCGTGACCCACTAATCGGATTGATATCATATTTTAGGTTTTGCTTATTGTTATTATTTAGAACATCATGAACGCTTTAGATTTCTTTATTTGGTTTTTATTTTAGTTTACTTCATCGCCAAGTAATAGGTTGCGCACATGGCGCAAGTTTTGGGGTATAAGGTTTTCCGATAAATAGGCACCCCTTGTAGTTCTTTTGGTTCATTGAAGATTAATAAAAATTCTGCGTTTTCCTACTCTCTGAGTTGTGAAGCCTAATTGGGTGCGAAGCCCTCCCTTCATCGAAACCATCTCTACCACCCCCATCCATCCCGATTCACCCTCATCCATTGCCATCTCTACCACCCATCTTCTACCATCCCTTCTTCTCATCTCACCTCATCATCTACACTTCGAATCAATCATCTATTGCAGCAATTCTCCTCCCCACAGCAGAATTTCAGAATCTGGCCTTACTGGAGGGTCGAAACTTTGGCGGAGCACCATGCACAAACCGTACATCGGATAGAGCTGAGATTTGGGGGTTTTGGAGTCCATCCCTGACCGACCAGGGCCAAGGTGGCCTTTTTCTGAATAGTGGGCCCTATACACGTGCGGCCGAGATCACATGCATGTGCGTCTAGGCCATTGTTGTTCACCACAGGTGCGGTACTTCTCTGGTTCGTCTCTTTCCTCTCTTTCACTCCGTTTTCACCCAAAATCCCTAAATTACTCAAATCTCCAATTTTATGCCCTTTTTCTTACCCTAGGGTTCCTTGATTTGAAATTGGTGAATCCCTTGGATTAGGGACTGATTATTATGCATGTGTGGATGATTATTTCTTATCTTTGAGTATCGTTTGGTTCATAATTTTTATTGATCCAGCCCTATCATGTGTAGGCCTGGACCCGCATAGATTCCCCTTAATTAAATGTTTGGACTTTCATGTGGGATATGGAATTTGTGTAATTATTTCTGAACTAACGTGATCTTAAGCCTGAAATCTCGCATATCATATTTAATTTTCATGTCCTGCATTAGAACGAGATATGAGAGAGACAAAGGCAAGGATCCAATAACCATGATGCACAATTATTATATGAACATTTTCAAGAAATGAAAGAATTGCAACTCGCATTTGCTTATGAAGTGAAGGTTGATGATGAAAACGAGTTGACTCATTGTTTTTAACCTAATTCATTTGCACGTAAAGCATACACTCATTTTGGGGATGTTACGTATTTAACGTAACACATAACATTAACCAATATAAGATGATATATTGCATCATCTACGTGAGTAAATCACCATGGTCAGTCTATTACATTTATGTGTGGTTTCTTACAGAATGAAACAATTGAGTCATTTATTTGGTTACTTGACTCGTGGCAACAGGCCATATAAGGAGAGCCTCCAAAAGCAATCATAGCCAATAAAGATCCAGTTACAGCCAAAGACAATTATAATTTTTCAAATATTTTCCATCGATATTGTATATGACACATAATGTGAAAGGTGCCTGTAACGTTAGGCGTTATCGCACGTTGGAAAGAATTTACTAGCCCTTTCAACAAATGCATATGAAATTTCGAAAGAGGAGAAGATTACAGAAAATGGTTTATAAGATAATAAATGATTGGCTTCGATATATGATATTCGCCATAAATGGATGCATGCATTTGTAAGACGTATTTTCTATGTGGGTATGAATTCCTATAAATATCGAAGATATGTCTTACAAATGCAAGTATTCATTTATGACGAATATCATATGTTGAGGCCAACCATTCATTGTCTTGTAAACCATTTTTTCTAATCTTCTCCCACAAATTTTCAAAGTCTGTTGAAATTTCAAAATTCAATATGCATTTGTTGAAAAGGGCAACTAAATTCGTCTCGATGTGAGATAGCATTCAACTTTATGGGCATCTTTTACCTTATGTGTCATATACAGTGCTAATGGAAAGTATTTGAAAAAATAATAGTTACGGTTTTGTCTATAGTTGGATCTTAATTGGTTATAATTGCTTTCAGAGGCTCCCATTGCATACCTTGTAGCCACAACTCAAATAACCAAACAAATTACTTAGTTGTTTCATTCTATAAGAAACCACACCCAAGTCTAACGAACTAACTATGGTGATTTAGTCCTATAAATGGTGTAAATATCATCTCATATTAGTTGATGTTATATGGTGTGTCAAATATTATAACATCATCAAAATTAGTGTATGCTTCATGTACAAATAAATCAACCCAAAGTCAACTTGTTTTCCTTGTCGACTTCACTTCATATGCAAATGTAGGTTGCAATTCTATCATATTTCTTCAAAATGTTCATACAATACAACGAATGTACGTCATGGCGCTTGGACTATTTCTTCTTGCCTCTCTCTTTCTCTCTCTCAGAATTTCTCATATCCCGTTTAGCACATATGATATTTCCATACCCGCCCAATTCTGCTCTAAGTATTGTCATTGTTTGAGATGTTCTCACCCCAACAACATCAAGGTTGTTTACCAAAATTTTCTTCATTGTCATGATCTTACAATGTGATTTCAACAAGTGCTTTTTACGAAGAGTGCCTAGGTCATCGCTATGCTCCTCAATAAATTTTTGAACTACGTAAGTTGATGTTGACTTTTTGTAAAATGATGGTCATAAAAGCAAAACAATCATCTCGTGTTTGACTTCGTCTCTTTTTAACTTTGCCTTGTACCCACTCATTTATCTTTTACTCTTTCGCATATATAAATCTTTTCCAAATCACCTTATGTTTTATGATGCAATCCGCTCCGCCAACCACTTTATTTTTCTTTTTATATCTACATGAGTGACTACGTAGTACGTATACTAAATCATGCACATCTTGTATATTCATTATAGAAATTGTATGATTCTTTCAATGAGGAGAAAATGGTTTTCCACTACCATTGGCTTTCTGCATTCTTCTACATTTAGAATCAATTCATTTCTAGCAGTAGAAGTTCTTGTAGTGCGTGCATTATCAAGATTATTTCCACCTGCACTCATCTTTAACTAAGTAATAAAAAGTCTCCTATAATAGCAAAGACAATAAATAAATAAAATACTACAACTAGGATCTGACAAAAGAGCATTCTTATCATGTGGGACTAACTTACCGTTGTTGATGCCAAATCAAAACACAACTTGGCACCAATCTTATTGCAGTTTCAGAAATAACATGGTTCGTGGACAAATATGTTGTAAATGGGATGGGCCCAAGCTAAGGATAATCTTAATTTAAAATAGGCACCTAGCCAATTCAAAATCAACCCCAAATCAACCCACGAAAAGCCCATTCAAATCCATACTGACAAGCTGACATGAGTTCCTCTAAGATACAAGAAAATTCATGAAGTTTTGAGGCATCAAATGCATTATGGAAAGTGAGACAAGAGCTAGATGGACCCAAATCAGCTATGGGTTGCTCATCGGGTGGGTCCCACTTTTAACACCCCTTCTCCAACATCAAATTTATAAAATAAAAAAATAAAAAAAAATAAAAAAAAAACTGTTTGGACCCAAATCATCAGTTATCTGGTTCTAGATTCAAATCTGGAGTCCGACAAATCCCAAATCCCCAATTCCTAAAATCACCAACTCCCCAATTCCTAAAATCTTCAACTCACCGATTCCTAAAATACCTAAATCTCCAATTCCCTATTTCCTAAAATCCCCAATCCCTAGAATCCCCAAACCCCCAAATCTGACATGGGGGAAAGAGAAATGAGAGAGAGAGAGGGAGAGAGAGAGAGAGAGAGAGAGAGAGAGAGAGAGACCCCCTGTGCGTGTGCAAGTAGCTAAGAGAGCAAAGAGGGAGGAAGAGAAGAGTGGAGAGAATAAGAGAGAATGGGGTGGGGTGTGTGTGTGTGTGTGTGTGTGAGAGAGAGAGAGAGAGAGAGAGAGAGAGAGAGAGAGATTGATGGTTGAGAGAGCGCAGATAGAACGAGAGAGATGGCAGCAAGTCTCTCTCGCATAAGGTCGACTCGATTGACTTCACACAGGGTAGACTCGATTGACTTGTGCACGCGACTACTAGGCAAGAAAAGTGCGAAATAGTCGAATTCATCTCGACTATCTCTTGAATCCGACAATGCCCATTAAGGTGCGTACATAGCTACTTGCACACGAGTGGGAAAAAAAAAACTATATATATATATATGTACACACTTTAGCATAATCAAATTGTTAATTGAATATTGTAACAACATATAAAATTATAAATTGGAAAAATTGGATGTTGATGTGATTGTCTTGTTGTGTTAGCAGGTCTATGGTCAATTTGGGAGTAATGCAATAATACCTCTTAAATATATCAAAATTGAAGAGGGTTTCCTTTCAAAGGGTTACAAGAGTTTGGCTCCTTTGAGTTTAGCAAGGAACACATTGAGGAGCGTTGGGTGTGGCCTAAGCCTTTCACAGTTGATAACTTCTTATCATATTTTTTATTGTATAATTTCTCATCATCTTTGTTGTTGGTCTTGGTCTTTTGGCCTTTTGTTTTCTCTTTACTTCTTGTTTAATAAATTACAGTTGCCATTCAAAAAAAAAAAAAAAAGTAACATATAATAATAACACAAGATTGAGAAAGCTTAAAGTATAACATTAAAGGAAAGCACTAACCTCATTCAGTTTTCTTGTTGCTTTTGCAACAATCTTCTCAGACTCAAAAGGGAAAACAATACACCACAACTCTCTAATGTTAAAGCAATATTCATCAACCACTTCAAGGATGATGTTACCACATAATGTATGCCCTTAATAATGCCTTTCTCGACTTTGGTATCATACCAGTATATGTTTGGAAGTTCATGTTGAAAAAACATTGATAGAATGAGGAGACCTAGGATATACACGTGCATGCTTATAAGCATCTATAAGAGGATGAAGCCATTGCTCCATTAAATCAATAAACAGTAGCGGAACAACTTGCGCTATGAAATGAGTAAGTTCCTTCCTTCCCATCATAAGAATCAACAAAATGGGTCCTCATCCATTGTGCAATGATGATGATCTAGTAGGGGTGTACACCGAGTCGAGCTGGCCTCAGCTCGACTCAGCTCGGGCACTAGTTGACCGCAGCTCGAACTCAACTCGGCTCGATCTTCGAGCCTGACTGGCTAGCTCTGCTCGGTTCGATCAGCAGCTCCGGCTAGTTCGAGCCAAAATTGAGCCTCTGTGGCATTTTCATAAACACATGATGTGCACTTTCAATTTCTCACTGTATGTAAAACAGCAACAACTGTTTACAAGTATTTCATCAAACGCCTTGTATGCAACATCAAAATAAAGAAAAAATGATATTTGTTTCATATACATACCTTCCTTGCCACTAGCCGACACTTCGTTAAGTCATTTCATCAAACACTTGGTGAGCAACATCAATATCAAAGTAACCGAGTCACCGAACTAGTTCGATCCGAGTTTGATTCGAGTTGAGGCTCGATTCGAGTCGAGTCGAGCTCGGGCAAGCTCGAACTCGGTTCAAAATTTTTTCGAGCTAAAAAAATCAACTCGACTCGGCTCGAACTCAGCTTCGAATCGAGTCAAATCGAGCTTTTTCGAGTCGAGTCGAGTGAGTTAACCAATCTAACTCGGTTCGTGTACAACCCTATGATCTAGTAGGTTGGTGCGGTTTGGAAGAGGAAGGAAGAAGAAATGAGAAGGAAAGAAGAAAGAAAGACTTAAGATATCGAAGAATCTGATACACGCCAGTCAAATGTGTTGTACGAGGGGTATGCATGAATTGACTAACAACCCCCGTAGCATAAGATAGATTCAGTCACATAATAATAAGATAAATAAGCCGACCAACCAACTGACGATACATCCCAAGATTAGAGAGACGATCATCATCGTCAGGAACAAATTTCATAATAGCATCCATAGGTGTTGCGATAGGTTTGCAACCTAGCATCCTAGTCTCTGAGAGCAAATCAAGAGCATATTTTCTTTGAGAGAGCACCACTCCTGATTTCGATCGAGCAACTTCGATCCCCAAGAAGTATAGAAGGGTCCCTTGGTCCTTCTCGAAGCAGGTTTTGAGAAAAGATTTAACAACCACCATTCCTTCAGTGTCATCTCCAGACGGTATAATATCATCCACGTAGACGATTAGGACGATAACTCATGTGGGTCGACAGCAAATAAAAAGGGAGTGATCGGCTTGGCTGCAGATAAATCTAGATCCAAAATAGCACAACTGAACTTATCAAACCATGCACGAGGAGACTATTTGAGACCATAGACTTTTATAGTTGACACACAGGGGGAGAAGTGTGAGGACCATGAGGCATGGAAAAACCAGGTGGTTAGTCCATATAGACCTCCTCATCAAGATCATCATGTAAGAAGGCATTCTTCACATCTAGTTGGAATAAGGGCTATGACAGATTCACTACTACAGAGATAAGCACACGAATGAAGATAAGCTTGGCTAACGGAGAGAACGCCTCAAAGTAGTCCACACCACATGTTTAAGTAAAGCCCTTTGCAATAAGACATGCTTTATACTGTTTAACATAACCATCCGGGCGAAATTTGGTGGTGTATACCCATCAGCATCCAACAAATCTTTTGCCCTCAGGTAAGGGAACCCGCTCCCAAGTTTTGTTCTTTTCAAGCATTTGCATCTCTTCCATCATATCCATAGTCCACTCAAGGCTACACAAGGCATCCTTGAGATTACGTTGGAAGGTAGAGGAAGATATGGAAGTTGCAAAAGATTGGAGGAAAGGCGAAAGATGATGGTAGGAAACAATATTACTAATGGAATGCTTTGTGCATGAGCGATAAGGTTTACAAGAGCAATCAGAAGTTGGTCATCATGAAGTTGAGATGAAGGGATTATACCTGAACCACCAGTTGGAGCAGACGAAGTGGTAGGTTGATGATCCGTAGAAGGTTTAGCTCGTCGATGAAACACAAGTATAGGCTTCTGAGCAGGCAAGGGAAGAACTGCATCATCATCGAGAGATACAATGGGAGAGGAGTGGAGTTTGAATTAGAGTATAAAAGCTCCCCCTGACTAGGAGGCGGATGATGCATAGATCTCCCTTCAGCAAAAAAGTATGGAATTTCTTCAAAAAATTTAACATCAACGGACACAAACCTCTTACAGGTCAAAGGATCATAGCACTTACACCCTTTCTGAGATTTGGAATAGCCTAAGAAAACACACTTTATGGCCTGGGGACTCAACTTGTCATTATTCCCATCTAAGAGTTAAACAAAACATGTGCACCCAAATACTTTAGGGGGTAAGGGAAAAGGTTTCCCGTGGGTACAGAAGTTCAAATGAAGACTTGCAAGATAGTACTCAAGACATAATACAATTAATCAAGAAGACAGCAATAAGTAAAGCATCATCCCATAACCGTTTTAGAAGATTCACATCGAGAAGGAGAGCCCGAGTGACTTCAAGGAGATGACGATTCTTCCGCTCCGCTACCCCATTTTGTTGAGGGGTTCGAGAATATGATGTGTGGGGTAAGATACTATGCTCCTGTAAGAATGACAAAAAGGCATTCAACTTATATTCATCCCCATTATCAGAATGCAAACTTTGATGGGGCATTGAAAT
Organism: Magnolia changhungtana; assembly: GCA_030180095.1. Taxonomy (NCBI): domain Eukaryota; kingdom Viridiplantae; phylum Streptophyta; class Magnoliopsida; order Magnoliales; family Magnoliaceae; genus Magnolia; species Magnolia changhungtana. The sequence goes on from JASAUF010000076.1 coordinate 4,563,860, forward strand.
TGGTTAGTCACTTCATTGTAAAAAAGTTTAAACATATCAAAAACTTCATTCTTGGATTTTCAAGATAAACCCAAGTCATCCTTGTGCAATCATCAATAAACGTAACAAAGCATTGATATCCAAAAAGAGAGGTGACAGGAGTTGTCACGCCACACGATTTGAATACAGAGTGTGCACCCTCATACCCGAGTTACAGTCCATGACCCCGACACCAAGTGTACATAATTTCACTCATCATATAGTTGTTAGGAGGCGTACTTTAATGCGTTCTAAGTTTCATCATGTTAACATCCACATAATGACATGTTCATTCCATACCAATCCCATCACATTCACACCCACATAATGAGATTCCGAAACTAAACTATGTCCACCCATTTGGATCTTTATTCAACTAGAATATCAAATATCGTTCAACAAAATCACAGTTACAAACAATTTCAAATTAAACCAAGACGTCAGTAATTATAAAGAATGGAAACTAATTCTTCAATCAATCAGTTGTATAATCGGCACTTGATTAGGGTTTCCTACCTCTGTACGGTTGTCAATCCACAACATTAGCTGGCCAGGCTAGTGAGTGAACCTATCATGGTCCATACGCAACACAATATAAGATAGGTCAAAGCAACAATCAAATATATTTATGCGAGCATGAGTATGTATGCAAAGATGTCATGATATGCATGTCAAGAGAGATGATCGTCCACTTGTTTGGGTTGGATACCCGTTAACCCGCATCTGCACCTGGCAAGCTTCTAACGTAGGTAGGCATAGGCAAGGCCCGCATCTACTCCATGAGTAGGCTTCTACTAACATGGGCATCTGGTAACAAATCTACCAGGTAAACCATCCAAGGAGATTCCCCAGGAACACAGGCATGAGGTGTGTATGCAGTCATCCCAACAAGTCGAATATGCTGAATAGTCGTACACCTTGGAATCTAGAATACGAATCCTTATTAAGATAATTTAACACATTACGAATTCAATTAAGATATTCCATCAGGTGGGATCCACCTTTGATCAACCCAAGATGTCCCACTAGACTTATTAATCCATTACTCAAATTGGAAATCAATAAGAGACTGTCGATCAATGCAGTCAATCGATCAAGCCAGCTCGAGGGCCCTCGATTGATCTTCCGATCGATCAACTATAGATCGATGAAATTTAGAGTTTAAGTGTTCTGGAAAAATTTGGTCACCTTCGATCTATCAAACCTACCCATCGATTGATCGAAATAGGTCAAATTTATCTCAGTTCACTCGCTAGACATATTTTGCTATTTGCAATCAGTGCCCTCATTCGATCGATATCGCTCGAGGTGACCTTCGATCGATGGAACCAATGTTATGACCTTTTTAACTTGGTTGCTGGACAAAAATCGACCCGTTTGATCGATTGAACACTGACTTCGATCAATCGACCGAAGTCAGCTAGGTTCTGGTACACAATCCAATTTCCAAAAATTTTAGGTTTTTCTTCTATCTCCAAGGCTTTTATGGATTCAATCAATCAAAGGGTTAGGTCCAAACCATCCAATGATTATTTTCCTCTCGAAGTTTGGGAAAACCAAAGGATCACCCGGATCCAAATTATCGGGTTCTTCAATCGTTAGTTAAATTCATTTTATAGCATCATCTATCATCATCCATACCATCCGTAGATTGCTGTGGAAAATCTACCAGTCATATCACTCTAAGAATCGAGGCATTGATATGATTCGACCTTAAGATCCTTTGATTCTAGTCGTTCTGAACTGATACGGCTGGATTTTCTCAAAGCCGATCTCCTACAATACGAGATCTCGTGCAAAGCCATTTTCTTATCTTCAAAACCTCACTATAGATCAAAACAATGGATATAGGGTTGATTCACCTCGGTCATTGTTTAGATCTAGGGTTTTTAGATGAAAATTCAGAAAATAAAAAGGGAAATGATGGAAACCCTACCAATAGAAGCTTCTCCTCCACAAGCCTTCTCTCTCTCTTCCATTTGCTCTTGGGTTTAGGATTTCTACAGAATTTTCCTGCGGTTTCCCCCTTGAGAAAGAGCCTTGGATCTAGAAGATTCTTCCAGGTTTTGTAATTTTTTGCAAAAAGTTAATTATTGCAATGTTAGGAATCGATCCACGGACCTATGCTTCCAACAAGAGTACCTCTACCAATTAGGCTAAGTGCTTGGCTTTGTTAATAGCCATAAAATTAAATTAATAATTTTAATTAGTCCGGTCCCATATAGTTCGAAAATTCAAGGTCGTTACAGGAGCAGGTCCCCAAACATCCGAGTGAACCAATTTGAAAGGGATGGGTTTCCTCTTAGATACACTAAGAGGAAACATGGCCCGATAATGCTTAGAGAACTCACAAGTTTCACATGCTAAAGATTTTGATACAGATATGAAGGGGAACAAAAGTTTAAGCCTAGACAATGATGGATGCCCTAAACGGCAATGCCATCAGGACATAGACTCCTTATCCAAGGACAAAGCACTGGAAGCTATAGTAAGTGCATCATCAAGGAAATAAATTCATCCACGTTCATGGCCCCCACCAATCGTCCGCTTTGTCTAGAGGTCCTGAAACACACAATAAACAGGCATTGTTTTAGTAATTAATCTAGGTCCCTAACCAAATGTATTTAATGCTTATTTAACTGCTTTTGAGAATTACAATTGCGCAAAAGCACTTGTTTAACAAACACCAACTGGGCACTAAATATCTTTAGGCCATTGAAGTTTATAATCTTTGAGAATCCTCTAATGTGTGGTCCTGATCATTTAAAAAGGAGCATGTGGCACGAGCCAAGAAACAGGTGTTCAACCACTATTTGTGCAGGTTCTAACCTATGAACATATTCTGCTACTAATAAATTACTAATTAATGGGAACCAATTCTCATACCTTAAGCCATTCTGGAAATAAAGAAGAGTAACATGAGCCATTTAAAGAGGTTATGCTCCACCTTGGCGACTGTTACACCTTCATTCTCCGCAGGTAGTTCCAATACTGTCATATTTATAATTACAGCTAACCCGTTCTCTCTACTCCACGTAAGCTCGCCCTGTCATATCAACAACAGTGATAAATCCATGAGACATGTCTGTTATGACATAACGGTTTATGAAAAGCTCTGCACAAGCTCCTTTTGACAATCCATCTCAATGATTTCATTAAGGATCTCCCTGCTCAAGTCACTATCAAGCTTCACCTCAAGATGAATTTTAGTTCATGTTGCACCATTCCAAAGGGACCAAAGACCAAGTTTGAAGGCTTTGAAGACCCACCCAAAGATTCGCCTACTTATAATAACTATCATCATCAATCATTATTACTAACAAGGTATTCCGTATCGGTAACAGTAGCCGTAATGGTCACCATTGTCACCATTGTTAACAATATAGGAATTAGCCATAACGGCCGATGCGGGGGTGTAATGACCATTACAACTCCCGTAACGGTTGAACTTTTTCGTGAAAATTTTTGAAAAAATATTTAGAATATTCAAAATAATGTAAATATTCCAAATTCGTATTCATTTTTTTGTTTTGAATATGTTTATGATAGCGTAATGATCCACTCTTTAGTGAGATTATTATATCTGGTTGTTTGGTGAATTTATGAACATGGTCATGTGTCTCAAATATGTGCACATCACAATCAAGCATTAGAACTAGAAATTGAGAAAAAGAAAAGTCATAAAAACCACCTTTTTCGATTTTTTTAAAATGGCCCCTAGAGCTTGTATTCGCCCAAATCGCTTCAATCTATGGTTTTAATCTTAAAAACTATAGTAAGAATGATCGAAATTTGCTGTAGAATAATCTAGGAAAGTTTTTAGAATGAGAAAAGTGGAAAAATGAGAAGAAACTTTTATTTGAATTGAAAGGAAAAAAAAAAAAAAGTGGCCGTTTTTTTACCGTTACGGGGTAACAGTCGTTATGCCCCATAATGGCCCCCATAATGGTCGATAAGGCTCCTATAATGGCTGATACAATTCCAAAAAACTAACTGCCTCATTTCATCCCCGTATCATGTAATGGTCACGGCAGTTACCTATACGTATCGGCCTTTACGACCATATTTGGGTTGGATTCACAAAGTTACACCTCTTGGAAGCCACTAATATGGGTACCTATGTTTCACCACAAGCTGAGAAGAAACCTGGCCCTGACAAGTTGTATAATCTGGTTACTAGGTAAAACAAGTCCACTTGTTCCTTCGCTTTCTTCTTTGCTTCCTCGTCTAAGTTGAGCAAAGAAAATGGAAGAAACATTTTAGCACTTCAGACCAATCTCTTGCCATGCAATGCTTTTGCAACTCCCACCATCTAAGACTATCCCATATAGCAAACTGTAACTTCAACTTCTAGGCTTGAAATTTTGACCACCCACTCAAGCTTTTCAGCATCTCTTTGCTACATCCATGAAAGCGAAATTTCCTCATCGTTGGGAAGAAAAAACATGCATCCGTGCCAAGGTTTATAATGTAATTCAATAATGCATCCCAAGAACAAAACTGCAAAAAAAAAAAAAAAAAAAAAAAAAAAAAAAAAAAAAAAAAAAACAAACAAACAGTACAAAGATTCAAAAATAGAACTAAGTATAAAAATAGAACTAAGTATATCCAAACAAGATTATGAAACACAATCAAATTATTGTTTCAAAGAGAACCCATGAAATAGAAAATGCAATAAATCAAAGTGGTGATAACCAAATTATAACAGGAAAAGTGCTCGATTCCAGCATGGAGTTATTGATAATGACTAGGCTTCTATGAATGTGTTCTACAAAAACTAAGTTTTCATGCAGAAACAAACCAACCAGCTCTTTGCCTTAGAAAGATGAGAATTTGATATTCAACATAAACTTCAGAAGCTAAGGAAGCTGTAGCAGATGTGACAATAATTACATTTTCCAAGGACAATATCAATCTCATCAAAACGACATAGTTGTCCCCAAGGACATGTCTCCAAACTGCTTTAGAAAAAACGATGAAATCTTTTCAACAATATCTATTAACTTAACATAAGAATCATTGGTGAAAGATATCATTTAATAGTGGAAAACTGGAAGTGTTATAAAGGACAAATGAACTTACAAATGTCACCATTGCGAAGACCAAGAGAAACAATAACATTTTCTTCGATAGAGACCACCACACCCTTTCTCCGTCTTTTGTGTATGAAACATAGCATGCTTGACTTTTCCTATGTATTATCGGTGCCTGTTAGAAAAAAATCTACGACAGGGCATTAAAGGCAAGACAATAATTTACAAAAAGGAAAAAGAAAAGATGCCGAAATTCACCCGTTCTAACGAGTATAGAATCTGATCAGTCTTAATAATGAACAAATGAGGGTTCTTCTTCTTCCTATCCATAACATCATGGGTGTTTCAAAAGAGTGGGGAATTCAAATTTCTTCTTCTTCACAATACTTATATTAAGCCATATTCATGTGTAAGCAAGTGTGCAAAACCTATGGCCATAACGCCTGGGTTCAAAAGAGTGGGGAGCGGGTGATGGGAAATACAAATTTCTTAAAAAACTTACATTGAGCCATCTTTCTAGCCATAACCAATGTTTTCCAGGCATATATTCATGTGTAAGGAATGGTAAGTGCAAATTTCTTTCTGGAAGCCATGGGTGAACCACATTCACATAAATAGAATTGTATAGATTTTCCATACATGCGTTCGGTGAAACCAAATAACATGATATTCCATGATCAATCAATCTAGTTTGGTGGAAATTTTCATGATATTTGATGCAGCCAAACGCACCCATAATAGAAAGAATTGACAAAACCAAAGTGAATCATTTTCAGCATATCACAAATTAGCTTTTTTCAGTCAAAATTCAAATAATCTCAAGCACCACTTCCATGAACCAAAATTCAGAAAGATACTATTAACATTCTAAGGCAACATTTGGATACGCTATCTAATTTGAATTTTTATTGCCTAATTCTAATTACCTCCTGAGCATTTAGGATGATGGACCAAGCTTCAAATTGAAATTGCGTGATAGGGTCTAAGCCCTATCAAGCCCACGTAAAAGAGGGGAAGGGCGTCCTCTTTGTGTAAAAGAGGACTGAAGGTAAAAATCATCCGCATTTCATTATTTCCCAAGTGAACTACAAGAAGAGAGTTACAGAATCTTACCTAGATTGCATGATAAACAAACCAAATCTCCTAATTAAACACAAATACTAACAACAAACCAAATCTCCTAATTAAACACAAATACTGACAACAAACCAAATCTCCTAATTAAACACAAATACTGACACCTGAAAGAAAATCTCTGACTTAGGGGTCGTTTGGATGGTGCTAAATGGTTTAAGTTGTAATGATATACTAGTAAATCACTTAAAAGGCTGTAAATGATTTACAGCCTGTCTGTTTGGCCTTAAGTTGTGTTTGGATAGCCTGTAAATGGTAAATGAAATCTGCATTATAGGCTTTCTTTCAAAAAAAAAAAAAAAAAGAGCCCATTGCCTTCTCCTCATTTTCTAGTAAATGAAAACTCACCTTTTTGTTGGTAAATGAGAAGGGGGCTTCGCTAGTAAATCATTTACTAGCAAATTAGAGCATCCAAACACAAGTTGTAAATGATTTGCTAGTAAATCATTTATTACTTACTCCATTTTCAACTATCCAAACGACCCCTTAATCACAAATACTATATAGCTAGCAAATATCCTATTTTAGAGGAGTAAAAATAGCAACTACTAAGATAAGCCCTCTACTAGCAGTAGTATTCGCGTGAATAGGTTGGGCACGTGACATTGCGACGCTTCCAAACAGTAATTGAAACGAATCAAACTGCAATTTGAGGGCTAATCACTCGCCATGAAAACAAAGGTACGTAAATACGACTAATTTCCTCTCCATTGAATTAACCATTGCAATTCAATTCGATAGTGCATCCAAATGCAGCCTAAACTAACAAAAACACAGTCGAAGATCATCGGCATTGGTATTTTCTTCTCTCTCTCTCTCTCTCTCTCTCTCTCTCTCTCTCTCTCTCTCTCTCTCTCTCTCTCTCTATGTTCAGAGAAACAAGAGTCAAGACCTAGTTTTACTGAGATAGAATAGAACCAAGACCCTAATCCAATTCAGAAGAAAAAAATAAAAACAAAATGGGAATCCAAGCGAAAGAAGGAGAGAGGAAGGCGAACCAGTCCATGAGACCTACTTCATCTTCATACAGACCGATGCTAGGGTTTGAGGAGAAGGAGAGAAAGAGTTGGAATGACGTGAAAACCCCAATCGCCATGTCCACTCTGTAACAGATCGGAGTGCAGTCCTGGCTCGATCATGTTGGTTGAGCTGAACCCATAACGCGATGTGTGGGGTCCACCGTGATCTGGGCATGAAATCCAATCCGTCTATCATGTGCACCCCCCTCGTGTATTATTATTACTTAAATATAAAGCCGATCCAAAAGTCAGGTGGGCCACGTCATGTAAAAGTAAGCCTGAAGCCTCTAATATCACTTGGTGTGGTCCATATGAGTTTTGTAGCAGCCTGATTTTTGTAGGCATTTGTTTCTTATGGTTGGGAGAAACTTCTGAATGGATTAGATTATATATATAAAAAATACGGTGGGCACCACACACTTGGGAAGGTTTTTAATGGTGAGCATGCACATCCCAACTGTTCCCTGTGGTGTGGACCGCTTGAGTTTTGGATTGGCTATATTTTGGGCATTGAGGACAACCTGAGGAGGTCCACATGATAGATGGATTGGATTTCATTTACACTTCACAGTGGGCCCACGCATGTGGGTCAGGCTTAACCCACCCACAAAGCCTTGTAGTCGATCCGGCTTCCCAATGAGAAGGGTTTTAGTTCAAGAGTCCGGATCCTCAACAAAGAATTCCTGACACCTTATTCCTCATTGGTCCATGCCACCACTCACTAAAAAATTAAAAATTAAAAAAAAAAAAAAAAAAAAAAAAAAAAAAAAAGCTTCGGACGCGAAACCTTAAGAGTAACAGGAATTCTCTGTTTACCGGATAACAGAGGATCCCGACTCTTGGTTCCGGGGGTCTAGCTGCAATATGGTTGCGGCCCACCTTTTAGTCATCATCACACCGAACATTCTCAACCTTGCCATCGTGACTATACGATTTGCAATTGCATTGGCTGGTGGTCGGTGCTTTGTGGGCGCCAACATGATGTATGTGTTTCATCCATGCTTTCCATCTATTTTTCTAGATCATTTTATAGGATGAGACCAAAAATGAGATATATCACAATCTCAAACGGACCACATTATATAAAACAGTGTTGAATGAATGTCGACCATTAAAAACATTTTAGGGGCCATAAAAGTTTTGGATCAAGTTGATATTTGTTTTTTCCCTTCATCTGGGTCTGTATGACCTAATCAACATATTGGATGTCAAATAAATAGTAGAGTGGGCCTTAGGAGCATTTAAATGGTGGATATCCAATCACTATTGTTTTCCTGTTGTTTGATCCACCTGAGGTTTATATCCATCTCCTTTTTGGGATAAAGCCCTAAAATGATCTTTAAAAATGGATGAACGGAATGGATGAAATACATACATCATGGTGGGCCCCATAGAGCACCGAACACCAGCCACGGTGCTGGTGGCAGGGGGAGTAGCTAATCCGTTTCCCGGAACCAAACACACAGGAATTCATTCATTCTATAATTTTTTATTTTCCTTCTTAGGCCAAAAGAAATTATGGTACTTACGAAAGTGCAGCTACACTTTCCATACGACAGTTTTAAAGTGGGGTCTCTCAACCACTCCATCTCCAATCTGCTCCAGCCACGGCAAAGCCAAGATACGTAATCAGCGAGCTCATGGCTTTCACCATTAATGCCAAAGAGTTTATGCATGATACAAGCAAATATTAAATATGCTTCTAAACATGTATGATTTAATTCATGCATACAATGATACTTTGATGATGGTTGAAACATGATTTGCACGGAACTCTTCTTCTTTCCTACAATCACTAGAAGGTTTGCCAAAAGGCTTTCCAAGTTCCTTTGCTAGGAACCTAGGTGGGGCCCACCAAGATGTTGTGAGAATTCCACTTCGTTTGTATGTTTTGTGAGCTCATTTTAAGCCTTACAAATGTGAGGATTGAATGTACACAGTTGAAATGTTTGTTAGGATGCATAAGTTTTGAAATAGGCTGATATCTAAAATGATCTCACAAAATGTATGAAAAGAACGAATTTCTCACAAACATCACGGTGAGCCCCACCTAAGTATCTAAGGCAAGAACTTGCTACGAAAGGCTTTTAGCAGGAAATCTGCGTCCTCCCATGGCACTGAACTCATGACTTCAGTGGTGAAACCCATGAGTAGGGACCAATCATTCTTAAAAGTTAAACCCAAGCTTAAGTCATATACTGAGGCTTTGTTTACATTTCTTTTTACACGTACACTGCTAGTGGAATTTCACCACCTATGGGTATTGGAACCCTTGACCAGGCGATGAAACTCCTTTAGAGTGTACCAACGGAGCATGAGTAAGGCTTTGTTTATATAATAAGGAGTTTATGCAGAGAAAGGGTCTCAACACGAATAAGCGTTTTAACACCTGTTTTGTCACGTGGGACGGTGAAACAGGTCTACAAAGTGCATCTAAACACATCAAAATCTAGAGTGTCGGTGAAAAGGGGTTTTACGTACCATCCCCTAATCCATGAATAACTACCAAAAGCCCATCCCATCCGTCAAGAAGTTTATGGATTTTAAAGCCATGGCCCAAATCAAAGCAAGAGGTTTGGGGAACTAAAACTCTCTTACCATCATAGTTTTCTACAGAGTCGAATTCACTCATCTAGTCTCGAGTCAAGAAATGGGATGAGGCATCTAAGTGGGACGAGTCGGGAGAGGGGTGACTCAAAGCACCACAGTGTGAGCCCAATTTTCAAGTTGTGTAGAAGAAAGATCACATTTAATAGGCTTAAGATGAGACATGTGTGTTATCAAGCAAGTCTACTAGCTAATTAGATGGGCCACATTTAAAATAAAAAATTTTTTTTAAAAATGGATGATTAATAAGTTGGATTTGCATATTTTCAATGAAAATTAATTTAACCACTTAATAAGTTGAATTTGTCAAATGATATAAATCATTGAAAATCATTGAAAATATCAAATTTCAGTTGTAAGTGCTGAAAATAAGTTTCATCGAACCTAAATCTAACATTGGTTGGCATGACTATTCCAAATCAATAATTAAGCTACATTTCTAGCAATTATGTGCGTCCATTTTACAAAAATTTGATTGGGTAGTTAGAATTGTCCAACCAGATTGATTATTGATAATCACATGCAACTGATCCAATCATCCTAACTATTCAATCGTTGATAGAAATGGACAGTCCATAATCATCACACTTAAAAAGGTTCAATCAGTGATCTAGATTGTCCATCGCATGGGGCCTACCTTTGATTGCCTATCTCTCTTAAGTCAATTTGATTAGATGGTCATGACCAACCAAGATACCAATCATGACTATGGAAATGGAGGGCATTAATTTTGCTAATAAAGCTCCAATCCTTGATATATACCATACATCATGTACCCCTCACCTATGACTGTCCACCCTCCAAAAAAATCTAGTCATATGATAGGGGTCATGATCATCAATTAATGGATAGGAAGCCCGTTGTTTTTATTTATTATACTAGAAGAGCTTTAATTAATCATTAATATCAACTGTGCATCTTGTGAGGCCCACCTTCAATGGATAAAAACAGACTGTGCATGTTCATTTATTAGAAAAGGTCCAATCAATGATCTGGGTTGTCCACCATGCTGACCTTTGATTGTCCATCCATCACAAAAAAGAACTTTAACTAGGAAAGTGAACTGCATGTATCGAGTAACTATAGAGAACGTCCAACCATTAATCTGGACTGTCCATCCTATTAGCCCTGCTTTGATTGCCCATCTCTCTAACTTTTTATAAGATATTTTTAAAATCTGTAAAAAGAACTCAGCAAAATAGAAAAAATAAAGGGGAGTCCTGTAAAATGGCAAATGGACAGGAGTGGTCCGGGCTAAATTAAGTTCCAAGTCCAAGCTCCAACCAGCCCATGCCGGGCTGGTCCACCATCCAAATACTCAGCTGGGTCAACCCAACTCCAGCCCAATTAATTACTGGGACTTAAAATCAATCAACCCCGATCCGTCGAAAGTGGGCTTTGCTGGTCCAGAAGAGCTGACTTTCCACCGTAGGCCAAAATTTCACCAGCATTTCCTTCTCTCTTGGGTGGGCCCTGGTTTCTTTGATGATGGCCCCGGAATATAAATCCAACATTAAAATCTTTCATAATCTCAAGGGGTGGGCCAATGCGGTCAAGGGGTAAGAATAGGCATAGGAATTTAGGTGAAAAACCCTTTAAATCAGATTGTGGACCACAAGAAAATTAATCAAACTTCGTATTTCCATCAAAATAATCCAACTTCAATGTTTTCTAGGGTTATATGGCAACATGGAATTTAGAAGTTACTTGGGAACTTTTTCCCAGGAAACGAAACTTCTAAAAAAGAGATTTTACCATTTATTTTGAATTATGTGGAATCTAGAAACTCTGTTTGGGTATTATGGAAGAGGGGCTGCAAGGATCTACTTATAAAAAATAAAAAAGAGACCGTTTAGAGCGAATCCATTTCCCAAGCATTTGCTTGCCAACCTTTAGCCAGGCATTACTCTTCTGTCAATGGGCCAGGCTGGGGCTGCGAAAAATCAAAGTTTTGAATAATCCCAGCTCGAACAGTTCAAAATCTAGGCCGAAGTCAACAAAGGTTTGGCCTGTTGACAGCTCTATCAGGAATTTAAAGTTTGATTTTGGCTTGAATTGGGATGCCTTCATAATTCATTTCTCACATTTTCAGATCCTAAATGCAAGAATTTATCCACTTACGACTTAGTTTGGATTTGAGCAAAGTTCTGTCACAACCAATTACCTATAACATGCTACCAGGGCTATTAGGTCACAAATATAATGTTGCTGACTACTTGTTCGGTACCTTATTTATCAAAGGTTAGGATTTTGAACAAAATATATTATAGCAGGTGTGAAAATTTAAGATAAGTTGGTGGTACACTTATAAATGTGTACATTGGAATTATTTGCATATTCACACATGTACATATGTTGTATTTTTTAATACTTGAAGATTGATGGAGAGATATACATATGTAAGACACTTAAACATAGGGGTATCATATATGAGACGTTAAAACATATCACACATATGCATAGATAAAAATGATCCTCATGTGCACCTTAACTATAAAGTGTCACTAAGGGGATGTTTGAAACTTAAGTTACTTAAGGGTCAGTTTGGGTAGTGGGTTTAGAAGGGATTAGGTGGGATGAGATTTAAAAAACACAATTATTACCCATGGCTGGAGTTGTCCCCCATTGCCATTGGATAAAATTAATGCCATGCTTTGTTAATAATACGGTGGTACATTGAATGGATATACCCACCATCATTTGGAATTACTGAGAATAACACACGTGTTATATCTAAGCTGTTTATTTGTTTTGTAACCTCATGGGCCTAAAAATGAGGTAGATCCAAAACTTATGTAAGCCCCAAAGAAGTTTTCAACGGTAAGTATTCAATCCCTGTTGCTTTCTATGGTGGGGTCCACTTGAGCTTTAGATTTACTTAATTTTTTGGGCTATGCTCTAAAATAATCTTGATAAATGGGTGGACGGTGTGGGTATAGCCCACACATCATGGTGGGACCTACACAACTTCCCAAACATTGAGTGAAATTAGCACAGGACCCCATGCAATTTCATTTAATGTAATTCCACGCTTTTCCATTCTTTCCAAGCATGGAGTGAAATTGGCACAGGACCATATGAAGCCTATCCCACCTAATCCCTTCTAATCCCTCCGCCCAAACTGACCCTAAGGTAAGCTACTTGTGCCTCAGGTACCTTAATTATCTTGGTTTCTACTTATTAAACTGAAGTGATTAAAAGCCTGTTTGGATACCACCAAATAATTTCTTTTTCTACTTACAGCAGTAGATACGGCAGTAGATACGTAACTTATTTCAAATAAGTTTGGTTTATAATTAGCTATAAGTAACTTTTTTTAATAAAAACTACATAGTTACTTCAGTTAGCTTCTTTAGTTTTTTTTTTTTTTTTCATGAGTTGCGAAGTAGAGACGAAAGATAGAAGAAGCTACTTATCTATTTAATAAGTAAAAACTAAGATAAGATACTTGAGGCATAAGTAACTTGCAGTCAAAACGCCCCCTAAGTAACTTTTAAGTGAAAAGTTACTTATAATTGATCATAAACCATACATACTTATCGGAAATAAGTTACTTATCTACTGTCATAGGTAGAAAAATTAACTTATTTGGTGGCATCCAAACGGACCGTAAGGGAGGTCCACCTCTCCGATAAGATCAAATTTATGGTTTAACAATCATATATCAATAGCTACTTGTCCAAATTTGCATTAATTCCCATACAAAGGATTTCATTGCCAGCATCCTACTTTTCCAGGCGTGGGCTTCCTTGCTCTGTCGTGCATGTGATTGCAAGCCAAGGATGTTTGTTTTCATGCGGCATGTTTGGTTGGCACATCGATATCCGGCGAAGGTGGTCCATATGACATTGTCACCACCAAGAAAGCCCCAAGTAGTTGGATTTGTCCCATAGCCATATGATAGAGTCAACCCACCTACCTGTTAGCTGTCTGAAATCTCCCTTTCTAATAGGGTCCACACATCCTCTTCTCTTACATGAAATCTTGGAATAGTCCAAGTACGTGAAAGTGTTATGTCCCCATTCATCTCTGTCTGTTTTTTAAGATGATCACAAATGTCAATTGCAGGTATGCCAAAACAAGAGCATCTCATATTGTATTTTTAGCAACTACCCTTTGGAACTAAAACTCTATGCATATATGATTCTTCTTTCTTTATTTTATTTTATTTTATTTTATTTTGTTGTTTGAGTGGAACCTACACACGAAATTAACTTTAATGGGCCCAAAGAAGGTTTCAATGGTAGGTGGCCCAATCCTCACTCAAGGCATGTTTGATTTTCTAAAGTAAATGTAAATGCATTGTAAATGAGTAATGTTGAGGTTGAAATCCGGTCAACCCTCCTCCTCACTTCAAGTATTCCGAGCAGACGTCGAACTAAAAATCCTGCACGTAAACCACAAGCAATGGAGACCCTGGCTAAGCGGGGGACCTCCGATGCCTAAGTCGGACAAATGAACTGGGTCTAAATTTATGAGAAGGGTCGAATATCGAGATGTTGCGTACCTTTGCTTATGGGATGGTGCAATATTTATACCTCATTCGCTGATTCATGTCCGATCATCTCGGTTGTGGGATACGTGGGTCGTGGAGATATTGCTCGATTCAAATCGTGTCCTAACGTGCGTATCGTGGGCGAGTTAATAGCGCATTCCTATATATTGCGGTTTCTTCATTTAGCGTTGGGACCTTTATCCTCGGGATACCTCGGCTCGGCTAGATCGAGGACGACCCGATGATCTGAACCTCGAGTCGATCGTACAACCCAAATGTTCTCTTCTTCCGATTTCGGAAAGAAACTGATCGAAAATGGGAGCTTCGTCCATCTTAACTCATTCTCCTAGTATTACTCCGAGGTTCGGACTCTCCGCTCGGAGTAATGAACAGTCGGTCCTTCTGCTCGTAATCGGCTCGGATCTTCCCATAACAGGTAATAATTATTTTCTTTAGTAATTACTACATCGTTTTCAAGGATTAATTTGAGTTGTCATTAATCTTTTTTAATCCAATAGTTATCGACAAACGAGCATAAATGGCATGCAAGACATAAATTTCACATATTACACATACATATAGAAAGGGCGAGTTGACTCGAGGTCCGAGTTAAGCTTCGAGCTGAGCTATTTGCTACTGAACTCAGTTTGTTTTTTAACTAACTAAATCAAACAGGCTTCGGCCCATACCGAATCCCCCTTTCGGACCGAGCTGATCCGAGTTAAACTGGGTCGAGCCGAGCGGAGCATGAATACACTGACTATGCATGAATATACTTCTAGGGGATCCCCCAGTGTTCATCTGTCATACTCTACGGTGAATACCCGTAGGAAAAAAAAAATTTCATGCCATTCATCCAATCGTAGCCACCGATTGGAGTATTTTTGTCCGTTGAACTTCAATCATACCCGTCCATTTGCATTCCTCGTGTATTGTGATTTTTGGGGCACAACCCACCAGCAGGGCCTCGAAGATGAAGGGTCCAGATCTTGTACATATATGCTGCGTGTACGGATATTGAGTGCTTGACGGTTGACAGCTAACCCAGACAGTGTTGATAGCACTGGATCCTCTCACCTACTCTCTAATAATGCATGCATGATTTAATATTTCTCCTTTTAAAAAAATAATAATAAATATCCCCACTAGTTTCCTAGAGTGCATCTGAGCAGAGCCGTTATTTGATACTCTGGCAGAGAGCCATTCTTAATATTCAAGCCTAAATAAACTGAAAACATGGTATGCATTTACAACAGCTATACTGCCCTTAATAACAGGAATACTGTGGATGAGTCATCAGCCCAGACTAATTAGATGATCCTGATCACTGATTAACGATTTTTTTTTTTTTAAATGACTTTGAACCGTTAGCTATTTTCCATTCTAACTGTCCGTTGGACGTCCAACAATCACTCAATTAAAATCATACAGTCCGTTCAATTTTCAAGCTATGATCCATCTATAGTGGGCCTCCCCATTTGAAAGGTTTAATTTTGGGTTATACACAAGTGCCATGTATAATTTTTGTGTGCATGAGTAGGAGGCTCAAACTCTGCCAGTGTATCAGAATTTTTCTCATAGAGCAATGTAGTGAGGCCCATTGATGATGAATGGACCCTTTGTGATAAAAGCTACCAACAAAAGCGAGTTAATATTCCAGATGACATGATTACATAACTCAAGAAAAGTAAGGAAGCAATAGAGAGTTGGGCGTCAAAAGAAGATTCAATGACTTTTTTAGAACTAGGGAACAGTCCTTGACAGGGATTTCAATACTGAGAATCACTGTCATGGAATAATTTAATTAGAATAATCAAGAATTTTTTATTGAATCAAATTAAAATTGTTAGAAATTCCTTTATTAGAAATATAATATTTGAAGAACTAAGAAATAAAGAAGCATCTTCTATGTAAAAGCTAGTTATCATTTATACGGCATGAAAAAACTCTCCTTTTATATTTTGAATAAAATAGTTTTTATATAGTAGTTTCTTTGTTTTTTTCTTTTTTTTCTCTACATGTTTTAAATATTTTTTCCTATGTTTTTATGAATCTTAAGATCCTCCTCTCCATTAATTTATTTATGTCATTTCCTATTGCGCAAATACATCCCAATGTGTAACGGTGTTATACAATGAGACTATATTCATCAAATCTCCAAGTCATGTTTCGTGATCTAATCTCCTTTTAAGATTAGCCTTAGGGAGTATTTGGTTTTCTAATTAAAATGTTAAATGGTTAGTGTTGATGCAGTTTATACTGATTAGCCTTCCCTGTACCTTCAAATGCCTATATAAGAAATGGACAAAAGAGACTCTTGCTTACATAGGGGACCCTCCGATGCCAAAGTCAAGTCAAGGAAACTGGGTTTAGTTGAAGGTTGGGTTTAAGGCTTAAAATTGTTCATACCTTTTACATCTTGAGCCACTCCTTTTTAAAGATGAGGAGAGGCGGTGGGAAAGGAGGGATCTCCCTATTTAGTGGGGGTATCTCATAATAGGATTTGGCTTCTACTATAAGTTATGAGGGTCTCCCTAGATTCTCAGCTAAGATCTCGGGTAGATTTGTGTTGTGGTAGACTTCCTAAATCTTCTTCCACGAACTTAGAAAAACGTGGTCGAGATCAAGCTAATATATATATATATATATATATATATATATATATATATATATATATATATATATATATATATATATATATAATATTATTATTATTAAAAAAAAAAAAGAGTGGATTTTGCTGACCTAAGAGTATGCTGACCTGGAATCATATCGATCTCACTCTAGCAAGCAATGAGTATTTCTGTCTCAATGATGATATGCTAAGTTCGATCTCATTTCCTGCTCGGTCTTTGGTCAGATGTCGGCTCTATCGGTTGTATCGATTTACTGACCGACCTTGGTAAGCGCATAGAGTTTCAACCTGACCCTATCGTGTTGGTCGATCCATTTTTCTCATAACTGTTAGAAATGGATAATGATTACTTTTGTAACAGTGTAGTGATATTACTTACCTTTGACTATAATGATTAATTTGCTATCATTTTTATTTCATCTAAAAAAATTGTAAAATTTTAAATTTTATACTATAAAAATATATTGACTATAATTTTTATTACTTATTTCATTTATAAATATATTTAACTCACAATTTAGAGCCACAATTACTACAATTCTTGTTTAAACAAAATTTGTAGGCAGCCACATTAGCGCAATGGAGAGGGAAATGGCCACCAATGAAACTTTCAATGCTTACAACACGTCACTTGTGCAAAACATCTAAACCGTGCAAAGGTGGACCACAACACAATGATCATTTGGGGGTGAGAAGTGTACATTCTACTAATTAGATGGGCAATGCCAGTATCATTGAGTCAAATAATTGGTTTTCTATTAATTTTGACAGTGTAGCTGACTTTGTTAGTAGACCATCCTGGTTTTCACTGCGCGTGATTTTTACGGTGGGGCCTACCTTATACATGGCTTAGATTTTCTACATAACAAATACTTTGAAGGAAAAGAAAGCTTATTAGGTGGAAGTTTAGGTACAATCTGGATACGGATTGCGTCCTATCCCAGTTCAGGTACAATCCGGACGCGGATTGCGTCCTACCCCCCCCCCCCGTTAAATGCTTTTTTCCGATAATTTTAGTATGAGAGCCAAAAAATGAGGCAGGTCCAAGGCTTAAGTGGACCACACCAAGGGAAGCTGCACTGATAATGACACCCACCATTGCAATCTTTCTAAGGGCCAATGTGATGTTTTTTTAACCATACAATGTATTCATAAGGTCATTTAGACGTGGATGAAGTGAAAACACAAATATTAGCTTGATCTGAAACTTCTCCATCTCCCAAGAAGTTTATAATGGTGGACGTTCAATCTCCACTTTGTGGTCCACTTAAGCCTTGGACCTCATTTTTTAGCCCAAATATTAAAATTATCGGAAAAAAGTGTTGCACGGCATGGATAAAGCACTTACAACACGGTGGGCTCCACAAAGCCCTGCGTGGACAGATTACCGTCTGGGTGGGGGTAGGACGCAATCCGCGTCTGGTACAATCCTTGCATGTGAACATTTCTTGCTTTGTTAAGACAAAATTCATTTTTTACTGGAAAGGTTGTAGAGGTTCCCCAATAAAAGTAGCATGAAACCCTGAAGAGTGGCTAAGAATGAAAATACAGCAACACTCCACTTTCATTTACAAAATTCCAAATGCATTTGATCTCTTTGATCTTCAAACTGAGAGATTTCAGGGAATACTACATCTAGGGTCATGCTACAGTCCAGGGTTTGATTTAAACAGATCAATGGTCTGGATTGCTGAACACCAGTGTCCACATGGCACATTAGGCTGTGTGAAAAATTCTAGTCCACCGTTGGATCCAGCCCTAAACATGCACTGGAACAAAATTCATTCTCATCCGCTCATCCGGTGGGCCACGCAGGTACGTTGGTTATCGACCACCGGTCATCTTTTTCCTATCCGTCCATTTTTTTAGAATGCTTGGCTCAGCTAACTCGACCGTCCTAGTTTCCGCGCGAGGGTGTTTCTGGTTCCTCTCACACGCATAACATCGGTAATTCATCGGCGATTTTTTGCGACTATGCGGCAAACGAATTTGCATGATCCAGATCAGTGATCTAATGTGGGACCACTGTCGAGATGAATGGCCTGAACATACTTTTTTTGTATGATCTTAACCGTCCGATGTGTGTCCTTGCATGTACAGAAAAGTAATTCCATTTGATATGGGATGGTAGTGCTCTGGATAAGGTATTTTGGATGATCCTAGCCATTTGATTGGGTATGTTGCTACTTCAAAGCAAATAGGATTTCCTACTAGTTGTGATTTTTCGAAACATACCATTCATCATAGGACCCACTTAGATGAACGGACCTGATTGATAATATTTTAACCTGCCATGTGTACTACGGTAGTTGGCTCTACTACATTCCCGAGATGCTCGCGCTTACCGTATCAGCTCCTCGTGACCGCGTAGCTTCGTACTCTGTTTACATGATTGGAGGTTTGCTAGTAAGGCTCTCCCTCGGAACTCGCCCAATCAGCTCCCATTTTGCCCCACCAAGTGATGATCTACACCGTTCATGTAGAAGCTCCTATGAAATATGGTGTACATGAAAAGAATCTCATTGATGAAAGATCGCCTCCATTCATGCAAAGGTTAGTTAAAAATGCTTTTTGGGGCGTTGCATCTATGTCACCTTTTATGGATAGTGAGATCTATAATATATGAGATTTTTTAGAAGTAAAACATCCAGTAAGGGTATTTTCAAGTGAACGGTCTGGATCATTACTTTCTGGGGCAAATACAGCGATCCTCTTGGCGAGAGTATGGCAAGCGGATTTTTCAAGGTACTGCGAAGGTTGAAACACGAAGAAAATGAGGTGCGGGTGTGTACGTGGGCGTTCCACGCGACGCAATTGTTGGATTGCCTGATAATGTCGGCATGAATAACGTCACGAGAAAAAGCCGACCGCATCGAGCCGTCTCACGGGCTTAGATGGATATCCGTTAGGGCGACGGGAAAACCAGGCCCAACGGATACCCGCACCTGCCCACAACCCAACCATGTCAAATAATTCAATTAAAACTCGTTAAATAATATAATATAAATATTAAAGTTGCTGCACATATTTTTTCTTCACTTCTATTTAAAAGTATTTGAATATCATTTTTTCTTCCAAAACTTTGTTTGTAAAAGTGATTTTTTTCAAAAAAAAATCTCAACTTGAAGAGAGAAACTTAGAAATGCTTATAAGCTTTGAGTTTTCTAGTATTCTTATTTGGAGTGTGTAGAGAAGAATGCTAATTTGGTTTTTCAGTATGAAGTGTTGGAATGCATGCCAAAGGTGCAGTGAGGCTATAAAGGTGCAAGTGATGCGCTTTGTATTTTGTACGTGCGCATTGTGTCACAAGTGGTGGACATCATAATCTAGTGTGACTAGGCTAAGTTATTGCTAAATCGGGCATAACGCGTAAGTCCATTGTAAGAACGATCGTTTTAGTGATCGTCTGATAGAAATTAGTCATTGCAAAAATTTATTGGCAAAAAATGATCATTACATCATCAGCTGATGGAATTTGATCATTGCATCATTCTGTTGTGAGAAATTGTTGGTTTAGCTAATTGGTTGATTAGTTCCGCCGATCTAAGTTAAGTTGCATTTTTTCATTGGAAATAAATAAAATATTATCTGTTTGAATAGTTACAATAATAACTGTCCAAAAATGCATTTTTGTGAAAACGCCTAACTTTTCATTCTCTATAATACCCAATGAAAAATGAATGATTAAATATACCTTGCATTGCTCTTTCCAAGTATTAAAATCATTCGTTTTTATTCTCTATTGCTTTCTATATTCAAGCACCCGAAGTGGGAAGTGGGTTGTCTATTTAAAAACATATAGTCAGCTAGAATGTACTAGAGTTCCTGTCGTGATTTATTCATGATTGTTGTACACAAAATCATTAAAACTCGTTGTATCCTGAAAATGGTTCATTAGTAATCTGACAATGATCTCATAATGATGAGAAATGACGAATAACACACTTTAAGGAAATGACGTAGGGATGAACATGATGAGTTTGATCATTGTCTTCCTTAAGGATAACTACTTCGAATCCACGAAACTTTTATGGACTCCTCATAGAGACTTCTTGAATTCACGAGGAAAAAGCAAGAAAATAGAAATAATATTCATGAAAATTCATAAATTGATTGATTGTCGAAATAAACGAGTCTTGGAAATTAAAATAAGCCTTTCAATAGGGATTCCAAGCCTTGGAAAAAGTTTCAGAATTAAACTACAACTAAAACTCCTAAAATTCGTAACTTACTATAAATATTAAATTTACTATTTATATTAAGTGTCCCATGTGGCTTAACCACATTACTCTCCTAATTTTTCTAAACACTTTTCATGTTGGACACAACTCATAAAGCCCAAAGGATGAAGAGTTACAATCAAACCAAAACTTATTAAAAATAGTAAAAACAGAAATAAACATGGAATCTCGCTAATTTGTCATGGGCAACCCGGCTATGCCAGGTTGGTTGGCTAAAGTATCTCGTCCTACCCCAAAATCATATATGGTAAGTCGAGTAACTCATTCCAATCTGCGAGATATGCCTATTTTAAGGTTACGACGGTCTTGATGACTTCCACCTCCGATCAAGTCTTCTCTGATCCATCCTGCGACCCACTCTACATCAGGAAAGCAAATATAATACATGCTTCATACCTAGTTTCACCATATTTTTCTCCAACAATACACACACATAAACACACAAACGAAATACACACACACACACAATTAATTTATAGTTTTTTTTTTTTTTTTTTTTACACACACTCACACCACAGTGGGATTTCACCCCAATGAGTACATGAACCCATGATCTCGTGTTGAAACTCTTATGACTAAGGACCCCAACTCATTTATAGTTAGTACCTAATTACCATTTAGTTAATCATTATTTAGAAACAACGAATCCATACTCAACTCTGTTGACCAAAGAGTCGGGGGCATTAATAAATAAAAAATTTAAAGTAAAAGCGAAACATGAGAGACTATTAACAAAGGAACAAAAAACTCATTTACTTTATATAATGACTGACCTTTATTTATCAATTCTTTTACTTGGATTAACTTAGGTAGAGGTTTTCAACGACGCATTTGTTCGTATGAGTAAATGTAAAACTCGGCATATATGACTAAATTGTAATGTGAAACAGCTAAGCTTTAGGCCAATTTGAGTTTCTTAGTTGACTCACTAAGTTTTCAAACAATCTTTTGGACAATTTACATTTTTAATTCACAAAGATATAAAATCCAATGATTATTCCTATGCAATATTGGAGGATAAGCTTATTCTACAATGCTTATCATGTAGGGTCTGGTATGTTTTTGTAATATACATGCCATCCAACCCATTCAATAGGATCACCCCACCATAAAAGTGGATCCAAAGTTTAGGCTGATTCAATCTTCATGTGATCCACCCAAAAATTTCAAAGGTAATTAAGATGTTGTCTGTTGTTTGGATTGTTAGGGCATCCCATCATCATGACTAGGTTCATCGGATGTATGAGTTGAAAAGTGCGCACCTACACCAAGATTGCCCCAAACATAAAATGATTAGAAATGGAAGAAAAAAAAAAAAAGAAAAAAAGAAGGAAAGTTGAAACTCTGTAAAGTATGTAAATTTATTATCATTACAAAATTTGGTACATATTCATGATAATATATATATATGGGTATGTGTACCTGATGCATTTTTTTGTGGACTCTTTCTTTTTTCATCGCTACTTTTTCAGAAAAAGAAGTTCACCCCTTGGGAGGGGAATGACAACTGAAAATAGTTTCTAATAACCTATATGCTAAGAAGTAAAAGGAAAAATCGGCCAAAGGAAGAGCTTGCATCTGATTAGCTAGCTAGTTGAGACAATAACTTATCAAAGCGATGATTAATAACTAATTCAATATGATGATTGGCCACACTAGGACTGAAACATGGCCTAAACTCCTTTGAGAGGCAGCAATGGAAAACTAACATAATGGGCTGGTATCCTATGCTTGGTATGGCAAACCCTAATGAGTGTGGGTATGAACTTCCATTTCAGTCCTCACATAGGTATGTGCACAATACTCATCGGCAGTTATGGGCAAGGTTACACCTATATTCAATGAATCCAACTCATTGTCACCCTACCTTTGAGGTGGTTTGACTGAAAGTCCAGAAAGTATTAAAGCCTCGTTCAAATAGATTACCTCTCTTCGGACCCAGCTCCCTCTACCTTGACATAGCTGAATTTTATTGAACAACATGCCACTATTAGAAATGGGGCCCATGTAAAACATGTTTGAAAGTAATTCGATTGAATGCATACCGGTCAACTTTGACAGTAGACTGTCATCTAATCAAATCTTGTCAGGTCATGAGTGAAGGGAATTCATACACGTGAGAGTAGTACGCAACCTTTGTCCCATTTAAATCGAGTCAGAATTGATTGGTTTACACCTAGTTTATCAACAGCCAGCCTACTGTTCACAACAAGCATTTAAAATTCTTGGATTGAAAATTTGGTAAAATTCAAAATTTTATACAGATTTTAGGATTTGGCTGATTTTTTATCCCTAATCTATCTTAGTGGCAACCAAACATTCCTAACCATCCAATTGCTTTCATGCAAAGACTACAAAAATTATAGCTTACATTCTCATCCACGTGGAGAAGTCTACTACGTGGATGGTTAGGATTTTTCACATTGAAGTGAATTTAAGAGCATGGTTCATCCATCATGGCACATAGCGAATGAACAGTCTAGACCACTAATGTATCACATGAGGCTCGATTAACCAAAGAACGATTTGGGTTCTGCCCATAAGATCCCAGCCTTGGATGACCCAAACCATAGTTAGTACATTTTAAATAATTTGATGATAGCAAATGGGATCAATTCGTTTAAGTCCAAAGATGAAAGAGAATAAAATGTCATTCATTTATAAAAGTAACCATCATCTTTGTTTTGAAGAAGAGGTTTGCTACAATATGTTGTGTACTACTATTAGCATGAATACTTGGTTGTTTCTCTCGTTCAGTTAAGTGATCCAGAAGAAACACTCTTCATTTACCATATTTTGGTATATCGATATCAAAATATGTGCAAATTTTCATGTTGAAATTTGGATTGAGAGTTCATTGTATCATAAATATAATTTGCTAATTTTATTTTTATTATTATTATTATTTTTGAAATTATATATATATATATATATATATATATATATATATATATAAATATATATAAAAATAGGCAACAAATCTGTCTTATGAAATTGACTACTCAAGGGGAGCTTTGAACTCGATGATTTTATTGTCTCATTATTTTATTCCTCTATCTTCCGTTACGTACTATCTTTTTCTTTTTCCAACACATCATTTGCTAGAATAATGGCTCGAAATTGAAATGCGATAAATGTAATTCATTTCTACACCGCAAGTGCAATATCATATTGGTTATGTATCAACCATCATGCTCTTCTAGAGCATACAATATTTATATGGAAGGAAAAAAAAAGGTTTGACCAACGCTCACCACCAAATTACCTATATACCCTTACCTTTGGACAGTCCATTAACTATAATTGGGGTTTACCTGTGTTTTCACACCATAATATAATTCCTTTTCAAACCTCGTTTTCTTTCATTACTTTCTTTTCTTTTCTTTTTTTTTTTAATAAATTCCTTTTATCCCAAAAATACTAAAGGTAGAATTTTTCTTTCTCAAAATTATCCATCGGATAAGGCTTTTCATTTAATGAGCCATGCCCCCAACATCTCATCCGTTCTTTCTACGGACTTGCCCATAAATGACAGTTTAGCCCACGTTTCATTTCAACCCGAAAAATCAAGCGATCAGTCCTGACGGCCCCACATAAATATAGAATGTCTTGAAACCTCCTTAATTGGAGACTCCAAACCGTTGATGCCGCATTTAACTTATTCTTCGGCCGTCTATTAATATGCCCCAGTCCAACAGTTAAGACTTTAAAGATAATGGGTCCTTACTCTTGCCCAGGTGGTAGACTCTCAAGAGTTTCAACTAAGGGTTTGAGTACCCATATGTGGTGAAATTCCACCAGCGTGAGTGTGTGGGGGTGTCTGTGCGTGTGAAAAAAAAAAAAAAACTTTAAAGATAATCTTCCGTGCAACTCCCATCCAAGGTGGGGCCCACCAGATAATAAATGTGGATTTTGAAACTAAGTGTTAAGGCTTGCATTTCATCAAAGTGGATATTTGAGAACGACTTATCATAATTTCTTCCGTGATTACAGGATTTATGTGATAAGCAGCTCCATCTTTCCACATACGGCTTTCATTCTGACAAATGGGGTCCGTTTTTCCATAATCTAGAGCATTGGACTGTTCATATCCACCGTGGATGGAACAAGCCCCAAAAATCCCCCGGACTTGAAGATCACAGCTTCCAGTATCAGGACCACTTTTCAGTTGAATATGGGACTTCTATCTTCAGGCCACAAATCACAAGCTTAAGATTTTTTTTTTTTTAAAAAAACATATAGTAAAACTCTGATAATCAGTCTATCCACGGTGGGGTGCAACAGACCAATGGCCTGGATTACACCTAATTGCTTCACAGAATTGAAAAACCATGTGACAGTGACAGCCCGAATAGCATAGGATTAGAACGCAAATATAGCCGGTTAATATCATTGGACCATTGAGCATGTGGGCCCGGCTGACCCATTTGGGGGGTTTTAGTCACACCCTTCCTCCCAAAGAAAGCTTAACTCAACTTATTTATCGTAAATGACCAGAGAACAGTCACACTAGTTTCAGGAAAAGCCGATTTATTGTTTTGCTGGCGCTAGCCTGACTATCTAGGGGCTTTTCAGCATTGACTCGGCCCCCTTATATAATACGATAAGGCCCGTTAGAGTCCGTTAGTTCGCTTGCAGGCGCTTGTTTGAGGCCAAAGAAGGCATTCTTAAGTTTACATACAAAGTCTGGTTGAGTGAGTTGCTCAAACAGCCTCAATCGGCGGGAGAGGAATAGATAACGACTCTTTCTACCGGCCGGAGCGAATGGATATCCGGGAGCTGGAAAGCGTAGGGTCAAAACCGGATTGCTAAGGGGTTGATAGTAGGCTCTCTTAATGTACCGTTTGTACGGCGTACACACAGCACGGTGGGCCCCACGTAAGCGGAAGCAGATTGGCTGGTGTACCACACACCAGCTACATAGCTGATGTATTTATGTCAGCAAGTTCCGTGGTCCCATCATGAGGTATGTGTTATATCCAAACCCTCATCCATTTGATGAGCCCGTATTAAGGCTTGAGATGAAAAATAAGCCAAATCTAAAGATAAAGTGGACCACACTACAAAAAGCAGCTGGGAATTGAAAATCTACCATTGAAACCCTTTTGGGGTCACATAAGTTTTGGATCAACATGAAATTTGTTTTTCCTCTTCATACAGGTATCTTTGACCTTATGAACTTATTAGATGGAAAATAAACGTTATGGTGGGCCTTGCGAATTTTTTAACAGTAAAAATTATTATCCCGACTGCTATTTTTGTTGTGGTCCATCTGAGATTTGGATATGATTCAATTTGTTTTTTCTAAATACTCTAAAATGATCTCGAAAAATTGATGAACATTGTGGATATCATAAATACATCATCATGGGGCTAATGTAACTTTGATCTTCTTTGAACCGTTCATAGCGTCAGCGGTCGTCTTCACACGACACGTATCTACACCAGCTATATAGCTGGTGTGTGGTACACCAGCCAATCCGCTTTCCACGTAAGCAAGTGTATAAGTAAGTGAGGCGGTTTGGTTGGCGATCCCACATCAGCCAGCTATGGTCCCGACGATGATGTATCTGTTTTATCCACGCTGTCCATCCATTTTGCTGGTTCACCTTAGAACATGAATCTTAAATTGAAGAGTATCCAAAGCTAAGGTAGACAACACCATATAAAACAGTGGAGACAATGACATCCACCGTCAAAACCTTCCTAAGGCCACATCGAAGCTGTTGATAAGGTACCAGCTAAGCTAGCAGGTGTGGGGTCACCAGACAAACCGCATTCAAAAGCAAGGGAACATCATTTTATACTTAGGTGAATAAGCTTATTCTACCATTGCAGCACGTGGACCCCACATGTATGAACCAGCATCCCATTTAAAATAAATCTATCCACACAATACAGGTCATACCGTCATCCTGTCAGCAGCGTAAGTTCATATCAAATCATCCAGAAGATTAGCGGAACCGGAGAATCTCAGCATGTGGGCCCCAGTGAGGGGTTACACACGCTGTTCAGGAGAAAAACTTCGATACTCCGACAGTGTGACGGATGCTACTCAGGCTCTTAGAAATTACTTAAAATTGGCATCCGTGGAATAAAGACTCCAATTTAAACGGAAAAAATAACGGGTCAAAGTCAGATAGATAGATCATCACACCCGGATCCATGGCTCAAGGGTAGACTGAGTGAAAGATACATTTCAACACTGAGGTGATGGTATCCAGGTCCTTGCTCTTGTTCCAATGGTAGACTTTCGACGGTTTCAACACCTGGTCAAGGGTTCGAGTACCCATTGTGCGTGTGTTAAAAAAAAAAAAACGGTCATGATATCAGAAGTGTGAACCGACGGTTAGGGTGTACTAACAAACTAGCAATAAAAAGAAAAAAGAAAAAGTCAGATAGATCATTGGTCAAAGTTAAGATCATTTGATCATGACTGTTGGATTCGTGGACATTGTCGAATTGTCTTGTTTCAAAAAAAAATTGTCCACAAATCAGTGGTTAGTATTTTTCAACCAATCCAAAGTGGGATACGCAATTTAGTCGGTTCGATTTTTCTTAACACATTCCATGTATACAATTTCTGGGTGCCTGCGTATCAAGTGTCATACGGTGCTAGAGTATCAAATAACTCCCTCCGTTTTCATTCCTTCCGTAATTGAAGGGGCGAGTTATTTCGATAAAAGTTTAACTCGCCGAGGAATCACCGAGGAAAAAATCCCGCTTCCGTTCAGTAAAAGCCGTAGGGGGAGTGATTTGATGCTCCGGCTACGTATGACGCCTGATACGCAGGCACTCAGAAATTGGAAATTTGTCATAAATTAATTTGAACTAAACAAACTAAATTGAGGAACTCACCGTTTCCAAATCAAAGTCCCAAAATCAGATTCGATACCAATCCTAACCTCTAGACACTTATTTGTAAAAATAGGAGGATTGGATTTTTTTCATTCTTAACCGTCCAATAAATGTCCACCAATCCGATATTCAGGTAATCAAAGAAACATATCCCCATGTATCTACACTGGGACCTATAATTTTGACCGTTTGATTTGAATAAATTTCATGCCACGTTTGCATTTTTATAAGTAATTCATAAGCGCCTGCGCATCATCTATCACACTGGCGGAGTATCAAAGTTTTTCTCAGGAACACGTACGAAAAGAAAAACAAAAAAAACAAAAGGCTCTCTCTCTCTCTCTCTCTCTCAGAACAGTCCTCTCGCTCTCTCTCTCTCTCTCTCTCTCTCTCGCCAAATTCCCGATACTTTTCTTTTTCTAAAATTTTCAGCGAAATCTCTCAAACCCTCCAAACATATCGGAAACATTTCGGAAACTCTCCCACCAGATCGGAACGCCCGATTGAGAAAATCCACCCTCGTTTCATCATCACCGCTCGAAAAGATCAGAAACCCATCTCACCCCTCGATCCGGTAAACTGCATTTTATGCTCATTCGAGAAAAAAAAAGGAGCTGTTTGGAAGAAGAAAAAAAAGATCTCCTCGTAGCTGAGAAACGTCGCTGATTCGGGATATTTACTATTTTTTATTATTTTCGAATCGATTTTTGTGTTTTGATTGGTGCTGATTGAGACTTGGAGTGATGTCTTTTATCGGATTTTTTTGTAATATTTTTTATTTGTGTTAGATCGGGAAAATCGTATATAGTGCTCTGTAAATCACTTGGTTTGGGAAAGAAAAAGCTGTTGTTGTTCTTTTATTAGATCTGGGTTTGGGTTTTTATGGAGTGTTTTATGTTTGAGTGAAGAGAAAACTGAAAAGGAGGGAATTTCAAGTAAGGATTGAGAAAGAGTTTGATTCGATCTGGGTTTTTTGCTGTAGTAGAGTACTTTATTTGAATCACATTGGTTCGAGTTTTGGGTGAATTGCACATTGGGATTTGATTTTGGGGCGTTAGAATCTAATCTTCTTTATTGAAGTTTTCAGTGTGCATTGCTTCAGTGGTTGTTTTAATTGTGCGGATTTGGATGCTCTTGCTCTAAGTACAGGAGATTTGATTTGGGTTATTCGGATTTTATCTGATTTGAGAAGGGACGGAGGCAAAGCTTGATTTGGAGTGGGTTTTCGCAAGCAAGGTTTGGATGTTTTTGTTTCAGGATTGGGTGTTTGGTTCGGGGACAGGTTCCATGTCGTTTAATTGAAGAAGTATTTGTGATAACGTTCAATTTTTTATGTGGGTGTTTTCATTCTGATGGGGTTTTTGTGTGGTGAAGTTGGACGTAGGAGATTCATTTGGGATGTTTGTGTTCTGTGGTGCGAATGCAGTTGGATTGAAATTGTTGCTGATATGGTTATTTTTCTGTGATGGTGTTTTGGATTGAGATTGCTGCGGATCCCGGATACTAGATTTCAGTTTCTCTGGATAAGTTTTTCCATGTTCTCTGTTGAAAATGGCATCGTTTAGAAGGACTACGTCTGTGGTGCAGCGAGATGGAGCTGTACAAAATGGCGAGCCGTTTCCGGTTCCCTCTCCGCCTCACAAGATGTCTTATGCTCATAATTACTTGCCATCGGGAGGATTGTTAGCTGCATTGTTTAGTTCGGCGGATTTCATTATGATGCTGCGTAGGATTCGATCTGTTATTCTTGGTTTTTGCTCACAGGGATCTTCTCGACCTTTGGAGCGGTCGAAAGCAAAGGGACAGGGCTGGAGGAGGGCTTTCTTCCATTTCTTTGTTTGTTTCACAGTGGGGATTTTCATTGGTTTCACCCCCTTTCTCTCATTGGATTTCTCTGTGAATCTTGTGCCCAAGCACCAAGTGTTTTCCTTTGACGTCGGTCCCCCAGATGGGAATGCACACCCACATGTTGATGTTGTCAGACATCGGACTTCCTTGCTTGAGAATGCTGAGTTCAAGAGCAATGTTAGCTTAGAAATGGAGGTGAAACGTGAGCTGAGAGACGAGAATTCTGATGCTTTTTCTGCAGAATCTCCCATTCAGGATTCAAATTTCTTGTACCGAAAGCTTTTGATAATCGTCACTCCAACTCACCCTCGGCCATTTCAGGCATACTATTTGAATCGTTTGGCGCACACCTTAAGACTCGTCCAGCCTCCTCTACTATGGATTGTTGTTGAGATGTCTGCACAATCTGTTGAAACTGCAGACATGTTGAGGAAAACTGGGGTTATGTACAGACATCTTGTGTGCAATGCAAATTTGACCAGCATAAAAGATAAAGGCGCTCACCAAAGAAATGTGGCACTTTCTCACATCGAAAAGCATCGCCTTGATGGAATTGTGTACTTTGCGGATGACTATAACATGTATTCAGATGATCTTTTTGAGCAAATGAGGGAGATCAGGTACTTTCTTCTGCCTGATATTTGTCCTTTATCCTGTATGATGTATTGATTTGTGTGTTTCATGATGTTTTTATACCACAAAAATACAATAGGTATGTAGTTAAAAGGATTTTTGGTTGAGCAATCTAATGCTAATGCAACCTACGAGGACACAATCGATGGAGCAAACTATCTTGGTGCTCTTACATCTATTATTTATTTCATGATTGCTATTTTGTCTACCTCTCAGTTAGGAGCTGTAAGGGTGTTGTGTTGTTTTTCTTTTCTTTTCTTTTCTTTCTTTCTTCTTTTCTTCTTCTTCTTCATTTTTTTTTTGGAGGAGTTAATGTTGCATAGACAATGTAGATGGTGTCTTCCTTTTGCTAATCCTACCTCCCATATGAATTGTTTCTGCCTTCTCAAGGTTGTAGTTTTTTGTATTTTTCTTTATGTTTGCGTTTTTGTCTTTGCCTTTTGGCTGTTTTAATAAAGTCTTAATTCTCAAGAATAAATAAATAAATACTACTTTCAATAGAGAGAGAGTTTTGTTTTGGTGGATGCCAAGTTATTCTGTAATGGTAACGTTGGCCATATTAGCCACCACTGTTACCTTTATGATACGGGTTGTAACGGCTGTTATAGCCCCCATAACAGCCGTTACAATCTCTTTTTTTATTGAAAGAAAAAAAAAAATCCAAAAACCTGTATCTGGCCCACAACGTTGGAAAAAAAAAAAAAAATCCAAAAAACCTGTATTTGCCCTGTAACCGTGGCTATGATTGGGCCCACAGGTACATACACTTAGGCCTTTTGTGTTATGGGCCTTAGTCTTAGGGGGTGTTTGGGAAAACTTATTTTCAGCACTTAACGCTGAAATGAGCCGTTTTTAGCGATTTTCCCTAATTCAAATTGTTTGGTAAATCCAAAAGCTCAAGTGCTTAATTCGATTTTTCACTGAAAAATAGATTTTTTAAAGCTCCCCTCCTTTAACTTAATGCTTAATGCTTAATGCGGAATGCGGTAAGTGATTGTGAATTATTTTTTTAATATATAAATGACAACTTTGCCCTCCGCTATAGCTTGCGCAAGGTTAATTGCGTAGGCTAGAAGTTGCGCTGATGTGGCAAAGTTCTCTGGCCTCCATCATGATACATGCATTATATCCACACCATCCATCCATTTTGCCAGATCATTTTAGGGCACGAGTAAAAAAATGAGGCAGGACCCAAAGTTGAAGTATACCGCACCACAGAAAGCTGCGGGGATGATGATGCCCACCGTTGAAACCTTCTTAGGGCCCACCAAGATGTTTATTTGTCATCAAATCTGTTCATAAGTTCATGCAGACCTGGATGAAGGAAACCAAAAATATCAGCTTGATCCAAAACTTTTGTGACCCCAAGAGCTTGTTAGGCATTCAGTCTCCACTGTTTTCCACCACTTGAGCTTTGCATCTACCAAAATTTTGGGCTCATGGCCTAAAATGATATGAAAATTTGGATAGATGGTGTGGATCTAATACATACATCATGGTGGGGCCGACAGAACTTTGCCACATCATCATGGTAGGAGGTTGCTACTAAAGCGCATTGCGGAGGGGATTGTGGCCTTGGGTTTCCTACCAAAAGCCTTTCCCAACAAGTTCCCGTGCTAGGAAGTTAGGTGGAGCCCATTGTAATGTTTGTGAGAAATTCACCTTGTCCATGCATTTTTGCGAGCTCATTTGAGGACATGCCACAAAAAATGAAGTAGATCCAAAACTCAAGTGGGGCACACGAGAGCAAACAATGAGGATTGAACAACCATTGTTGAAACATTCGTATGGCCAAAGATGTTTTGTATCAAGATAAGTCTTTTGTGTTTTCTGTTCATCCCAGTGGTAATGACCTTATAAACGGTTTGGATGGCATATAAACATCAAGGTGGAGCCAGGAAGGTTTCAACGTTAGGCATTTCTTTCCCCAATTTTCCCTTTCGTGTGGCCCACTTGAGTTTTTGATCTGCCTTAGTTTGTTTGCATGTCCTAAAATGAGCTCGAAAAGTGGATGGACGGTGTGGATATAGAATACAAACATCAATGTGAGCCCTACAGTAAGGGCTGCATTGTCTTGGGTGAGGCTCAAGCCGCACCATATCTGCTCCCTTGCTAAGTCAAACTGATATTTTCACAGGGATTGCTGGCGTGAGGATTGGGTACTATGACCTAGAGAAGGACAGTCAGTCAGGGGATTTGTAGGGCCCATAGTGATGATGTATATGTTTTATCCATGTCGTCAATCCATTTTGATAGATCATTTTAGGGCATGAGCTAAAAAAGGAGGCAGATTGAACGCTCAAGGGGAACGTACCATAGGAAACAGTAGGGATTGAATTCCTACCATTGAAAACTTCCTAAGGATAAGATTTTTTCCCTCTGGACCAAAGCATTTTTTCAAGGTCATCGAACCAAAAGCATAAAGCATGCCAAGGGGAGTTATAAGATGCTCCACCTAAGTATGGTTCATATTTCGGGTTTTGATCGTGCAGGTGGGCCCACTGGTTTCATGATCAACAATGTTGTCAACATAGGGCCCACTATGGATGGATCATGCAAAAATAATTTTAAAAAAATATTAGATTATCCTAACCTTTGAAACGACCTTTCTCAGTTAAATATATGAGATGTTTAGTTGTCCAATTCAAGGACACAAATTGAAGGGTTATGATTATTATATTAAGAAGAATATAGTACATAGCCCATAAATCAAAAGATTATGTTTGAGAGATGTATGTGAATTCAGCATAGGTATGACAAATTTGGTGGCATGGCAATAATATATTTAGTCTCATATTCATATAGAAATTGAGGCATGAGGAGCAAATCTGACAAATTACCAATTTTCAGACATTTGTGGTTTCTGCTTGCTAAACAGGCTTTTGTGGAAAAAAGCACTCATCAAGACTTTTTTCAGAAAAAAATGCCAAACAGAATTTTCATTACTTAGAAGTACTAAAATTCTGCATTTTTAAGTTTTGGGGTACTTAAATTAATTTTCGGACCTTATTTTCAGTTTACCAAACAGCACCTTTAGTATTTTTCCTGTTTTATCTTTATTTTTATATTTTCCTTATTTGTTCCTTGTCTTTCTTTAGTTTTCCCTTCTAATAAGGACACATATGTAATTGTACCATTCTCTTATTGTTATAAATAAAGTAGGGCTAGATATCTGAACCCCATGAGAGAGAGAGAGAGAGAGAGAGAGAGAGAGGACACATAAAAATAAAGATACAATAGGAAAATACCAAGTCCCATAACACACAAGACCCAGGTGTATGTACTTGTGGGCTCAGTCATAGGCCCACACGCATGTACACCTACAACTCTAAACTCGGTTGAGTTTAAAAAGCCAATGACATGGTCTAGTAGACTTGAAATTTCTTGCTTCTTACTCTTTTTTGTATTCCTTGTTCACTTTTCCGCATCCCCTCTCATTAAAATGGTTTTTTTTTAAAAGAAATTGAATTTCAATTATTTGTGGAATTGCTTCCAAGCTTCCTCTAAGAGTTTGTTGGTTGACCTATGTCTCCTTTGATATTCTTTTTGTTGTTGTTATATGTCCAACATATTCTAGAGAGGAGTAAGTTGCAAAAAAGGGAATCCATTTGAAACCTCATATTTGTGGAAGAGGTATCTATAATTCTATATATTCTACCCATATTACTCAATGCGATTTCAATAAGCTGTAGAGAAGCTTTTACACATAAAGATGTACCATTTATAAGAACCCTTCCAAACTTGGTAGCATTTGAGTAGCAAAGTTGTCAATTGACTCCTAAGTGCAGTTTGAAGATCATCCCTTATCATATGATGTGCCTACGGCCCTACGTACCAATATGGATATAGACACGGATACAGGGAGTGAGAATAAGATTCACCATTCCCGAAATCCATAACACAAATACAGTTACAGGTTTTACGTCTATAACATCCTATTCATATTTAGTTCTATGATTTTTATTAGAAAAATTTTACACCATGCTAATAGTTTAAGTTTTATTAGACCGTGTAATACTTTTCAGTATTTACAGTGATCTAAATCTAACTAAACCATTAACATTTACAAAATCTTTCGGTCAAGATTCTTTACAAACAATTCTTTCGTGTTTTTCTTTTATGAGAGAACCATTAGGAATTAGGAGTCTATGAAAATATTGAACCTGGTTTAATATATACTTAAACTGTATCCAGGTAGTAGTTCCATTGTGGCTTTATAACATGCATTCATGTCAGGTTGGTTTGTTACTACCATATACATAACTTGAGTTGGGGGGAAGATACAGATCCCTTTCTCTTATCACTGAGATAATAAGTTGCTTTCCATAGTAAAGACGTTACTTTAACTTATCTTTCTTTACTTATAAACAAGTGATGCTACATAAATCGAATTCCCGGATCTTCATTGATAGGAACAGAGGTTCATCAACTGTAGAAGTTGCATGTAGCCCTAGTATTTTCTTCTTTTGCATTTTTTTAAAAAAATCTTACACACACACACACACACACACTAGAATTGCTTCCACTTTGTATGAGGAAATAATATCCAATGGTTTCTTTTAGAAATGCAATCTGGTCTAAATGGGATTGATGATTGTGTGCCTTTTCCACCATTTCTTAGATGACAGTGACTTATCCACTATACATTTGTCATACATTTACATCAATCCATACTATCCAAATCATTTGCCCCATCATGGATGGACATTGTACAAATTACACTGGTTGGAAGATTTGATATGGCTTTCCTTTTATTGTGTTTTTGTGGTCGCTGATTCATATTTGTGGTATCATCCTCTTCTCTCTTCTCTAATAAAAGTTTTAGTTACTTGTAAAACAAAAGGCTCTTGTGGCCATTCCTTGGATGGTTAGGATTATCCAATCAGTGTAAATGCCAGGGATGTGATACATCCATCCAAAATGGGGTTTAAAAAAAGGACTATCTGGATTGATGTCATTTATGCTGTGTGCCTGTGTATATAGTGGAGGCAATCGCCATTTGAGAAATGATGGAAACTGTAGACAGTAGTCTGGCCCAGTCTAGATAGACTTGGGTGTCATTTGATTAACTGAAAAATAAGCTCTGAAAATTAAGTGCTGAATTGTAATTTTGAAATAATTTTAGGGATATTTTAGTCAAAAGTGAAAAGAAATTTTAATGCACCACCACTTTCAGCATTCAGCCTTCAGCATTAAGTGAAGGGGGATGAGCTAAAAAAAGACCCATATTTTCAGTGAAAATTAATTTAACCACTTAATGAGTTGGATTTGCCAAACGATCCGATTCAGTAAAAATCACTGAAAATATCAAGTTTCAGTGATAAGTGCTGAAAATAAGTTTGATCAAACAGCCCCTTGGGATAAGTTCTCAATGTACATAAACACGTCATCTTACTCCTTTTTGTGCTTTCTCGGTTCATTTTAGTTGTCATAGTTCAAATGCTCTATAGAATATATTCCATACCTTGTAATTCTCATTCGCTCCACCATAGGAGTTTTTCTCTTTTATTTATTTATTTATTATCTGGTTTCCTTTATTGTTTCTGTCATGACTAGCTTGTCTTCCAAGCTGCAGACGCTTTGGCACATGGCCAGTTGCCATGCTTCAGGAAAGGAAGAACAAAGCTATATTGGAGGGTCCCGTGTGCAATGGCAGCCAAGTTATTGGATGGCACACAAGTGAAAGAAGTTGGAGAACACGGAGATTCCATGTCGACATGTCAGGATTTGCTTTCAATAGTACCATACTTTGGGATCCTAAGAGATGGCACAGGCCCACTCCTGAATCTATCAGGCATCTAGACACTATCAAGGAAGGAGTACAAGTTAGTCTGCCCTACCTAAGATATCAACAAGCATTAGTGCATGTGAATTATAGGGATCCTGAGCCCAGGCAAACATTCAGCTCTGAAGCTCCCCATTTTGGACATGTGGGGCACATCATTCAATGTTCCAGACTCCTCGCTTTGGATTGGGATGCCCCAAAAATCTACCTGGTTGGAAGATCCAAACCCTTCAATATATGGTCTATTTTATCTGTTGAATTTGGATGATTGCTCCAATTTTTTCCTTAACTGCTTGCTTGTATGCCACAAATTGATGGGTTAGGGTCTTCCAATCTGGGAGATTTTTGGGCACTCGTACAGAATTTGGGGCGTCTGCGAATCATATTTGCCGAGGCTCAGGATCCCATGATTCCTTACTTCCATTCTCTCCTGTTATGTTATCATATGTTTGTTCTTGCTCAGAAAGGATTTGAGCTTTCACTAAGTGAGCATGTGCTCGCAGGGGACCATGTTTATCGAACAGATTGTGGAAGATGAAAGCCAAATGGAAGGCTTACCAAATGACTGCTCAAGGATCATGGTTTGGCATCTGCATATTGAAGCTCCTGAGCTTTCCTATCCTCGAGGATGGTTGGTGCATAAAAATCTAGAAGTTGTTGCTCCCCTGACATAAAACCCCCTTTTGCAAGGCCATATGATCAAACGTAAGCCCTGTCCTAGTGTGTATTTTTATTTGCAAGTGATGCCTTTTCAGTTCTTAAAATTGAATTGGATTGTAATGGTGTCTGAGAGCTGGATTAAATTGTATCATATGTTAAAAGAATTTTCTTCTCTTTTTTTATTTTTTGGTATAAAACCAATAAAATCATTAAAAATACAAAAGGAAAACTTACAGAAAATAAGATATGTCCCAGTTGACCATATTCTAATATGCCACATCATATTTAGTCAATTTATATTACACTTGATTGCATTTTTTGCTAAAATGACCATTCATTTAAATAGCTGGGTCATCAATCGGGGAAGAAAAAAAATGCTTATGGCCAGTTTGGTAGACGCCTATAAATGAGTTCATCTCATTTTAGTTCATCTTTATTATGTATTAGAGATCATGATTATTGGTATCAATATTATTTTTAGTCCTTACCGGAAAGAAATATGATCTCTAATACATAATTACTGTGAAACTAAAATGAGATGAGCTCATTTATCGGCGCCTACCAAACACACCCTTAGTTTTTCTTCCACACACGTTCTCCTTAATATTTTAGAGGATGGTGCTCTAAGGGTGTTAGATGAAAAATACTATAATAAATATATCATGAATACAGGTAGGGGTCTTCCCAAAACCCAGCTTTCTCACCGAGAAGTTTGCTAATCCCACACGCATGTACAAGGCAACCATGTGCACACCAGTGCAATGCCAGCATGGCACAGTGCAATATCCAAGTTGTCCATCAGGTGGTCCCACTGGCTTGATGCCCTTGCCCACAGTCAGGCCAGTCCACTCATCAGTCATCACATGGGCAATGCTGTTAGAAACAAACAGAGAAAACTTGGCCAAGTTTTTTATAGCCTTCATTTCTTGCAATAACATGCGGCCCACTTAACTAGAGACCTTGCTGATCTTGGGCAAGGGCATCCACATGGTGGTACCCACTTGACGTGACGCTTGGATCCCACACTCTTGTGCCACGGTGACCCACATGCTAGCATGTAGGACTGCCTTATACATGCATGTTATGTTAGCAAACCTCTACTTAGCAAGACCCAAACCCAAAAAAAGAGAGAAAAAAGCATCAATGTATTTTTTTTTTCTAGCAATGATTGATATTCAGCAGTCGGAACAATCAGCACAAGAAACAAGTCACTTTTAGTATGAGACCTGCAATTTCGTTCCATTTTTAATGAATTAAGCATGATGTCTTTTTTCTTTTTTTTTTGGGTTCAGTTCAATCAGGAATCATCCATGGCAATCGAACCAAAATTTCGACGTTGAATTGGAAGTCATTTTCTAATGATATGGTTTACTCATGTTGCTACATGTTTTGTATTGCAACGGGCAATCTTTACATGTTTAGAACTCTTCATGTTTTGTATTATGCCACTGCTTCTAATTTTAGAACCCTTCATGTGGTGGCAGGATTGATTAAGAAATGCATCCTTCCCTGCTAATGCTGTCTCCCGTCGCGTAGATCTTCACCACCATCTGCATTGTTTTTTGTCTCTTGTTTTGTGGAGGCAAGTAGCACGGATGTGAAGTTGTCGGCAGATTCTTTATTTTCAATCTTTTCTTTTCTTTTTGGTGCCAAACGGTATTGTGTACAGTTATTCCAGTTGCTGTTCAATCAGTCCATTGGGTGCTCCGAGAATGTGCAAATTCCGCATCCAACTAAATAGGATTATTGAGTAAAAACCAGTCCTCGTTGGGGCGATGCATGCATCCAAAGGGTTGATTTCCTGTTGCTTGTGTCAAAATGCCATGATGATGGGAGAATGTAGGGAATCCTGAAAGTGTATTCTGGTTGCTCAGCTGGACTTGATATATAAATTCATGCCTTTTACTCTCTTTCTTCCAATATCTATGGAGATTTGGGTATCTGATGCTTTTAGGTTTCCATGTTCCATACATATTTCATTTATTCATGTGCTATGGTCCGAGCATTTATCAGCAGGCAGCACAGGTACAACCCTTTTAAAATAATCCCACACATACCACCTATTTAGCAGTACCAACCAACTTCCTAATTGGCATCATTTTAACTCTGCAGGTTTGATTGTTTGTTTTGCTGAATTTTATTTTGGCAAATGCTAAGGGTGTGATTGAGTGCCACCTAGATGTGATTTTAAATGCATTTTCTTCCAATAGGTACAGATACGCATGTCAGCAGCTCTCAGAAGTGAACCAATGGTTGAAATTCGAACATCAAACAGGCCTGAAGATTCACCAGAAGCCCTTTTCCCTTGATGGAGTGTCGGGTGAACAGTGAGGATTTTGATCAATTGCAACGCATTTACAAATGCATGAGAGGCAAACAGTCACTCCATCTAGCTGGTTATTATTATTAATTTTCTTTTTGAGAACAGGGAGGGAGCTGTTTTCACGGCCAATGCTTCATACATGACATTACAGATTTAATGGAAAATGAAAATGTGTGGCATCCAAACATGTTCTAAGCCAATTCGCAGTGAGGAGGGATTGAATGGATGACTTACAATACAAATACCAACGTGGCATACTAGTGTGAGATCTGGGCATACATCTGATGAGTCACATTTTGAACATGCCTGGCTAAAGAAAAATCATATGTGCCGCTCATCCAGCGCGCCACCATGGCATGCATTGAAGGTTTGTTTTGGGCCATTGAATGGTGTTTTGTGGGCCTCACAAAAAAGTTGAGCATTGTGATCACCGTATAATCATGTGATGCAGTGATTAAACGGTTTTAGAGGGTATGCACTCCACAATTGGCGTTTTTGCATTCTTTGGGAAAAGGTTTCCAACACCACCCAACTTCATGAACCAAGTCCTAAAATGTACAGGTTATATGGGTTTGATCTCAACCTTGTTTGGACAGAGAGAAATCCAAAATATGTAAATTAAAACATTTTTTTACAAAAATCCTGTGGAATCCTTAGAAAGTGGAGAACTACAGAATTTAATAATAATTTTATTATTTGGTCATGGATTTTGTTTTCCATGGAAAATGTTAAAAGACGAAATGTCTCTATATAAATTTATAGCTACTTTTGGGAAATATTTTTTATTTTTATTTTTTTCTAAAGAAAAGTAAGTAAAAGGAAATCAGTGTCCACATCTATTTTGATTTCTTATGTAGTGATCAGGACCATTGATTTGGTGGGATACCATGTGAATGGGCTAGAGGCTAAAAAATTGCAGTAATTAGACAACTCTTATCATCTAATTGTTATGACTTGAAATGGTTCAATGTAGACTCCCTTTTGTAGTTCACTTATTAGCGGATGGCTACAAGAGTTCATTCTTGAGAGACGGCATATCCACGTGATGGCCCACCTGAGCTACAGTTGTGATTGCTGCACGTACCCCGAGAAATGCACATTTCAATGTATGTCGGGTAGAGCCTTTGATTCATTAAGATCCAACCGCCTGTATTCATTGTTTATATAAGTAATTGACAGTAATTCTTTCAAGTTGAGTCGATATGTCCGAGTGGTTAAGGAGACAGACTCGAAATCTGTTGGGCTGTGCCTGCGCAGGTTCGAATCCTGCTGTCGACGGTCTTTTTTTTTTTTTTGGGCGTGGAATGGTGGCGCTTGGAGGCATAGATACCTAATCCAAATCGTCTAACTATGAGAGAATTACGGTTTAACCATTTATCATCACCCTCTCAGAGTGATTTTTTGGGTTGTGGCACATGTACGGTTGGATTCGATTAGGCTATAAGATGGATGGAGTGATTTTTGGGTTGTGCACATGTACGGTTGGATTCTCCCAACATGACAATACAAACGTTTCTATTTGTGGTTTGCAAATAGACGGTCTGGAAGAGAAGTACAAGTATAATGCACGCTTAGGAATGAAGGCCCAGCAACCTAGACTGCGTTGAGGATATATGCCAATCTTTGTGATTAGAAATCAGGAGGTGCTTTTTTAGTAAGGAAGTTACAAAAAAATACCTCATTTATTTATTTTTTTAAGGCCTACATGGTATATGTATAACATCCAAGTCATTCAACTTATATACCCCACCATGGTGATTGCCAGAACCAAAATAAGGCCGTTAAAATCATCACATGGGCTACACTTGAATTTGGATGTTTTGAGTGGTGTATGTCATTTTTATGAATTGGCCGACCTTCTGACTAAATCATCCATGAGATGGTTCGCTTAATTATTGTACTGGTGTGCATCTATTCGATAGGTGGGATGTCAAACACATGCCATGTGGGCCCAGAATTCTAAATTCCCCACTTTGTAAAGAAGAAAAAGGGAACAAGAGAGAATAATATGAATTCTCCACTGAAAATGTACTGTGGAGGAATACCTAGAGAGGATGATTAAAAAAACATTTGATTAAAAAAAAAGGTTTGCTCGAAAAATCCATCCCATGTAATGCAATGTGATACATGGGAGATTTAACTTTCAAATCTTAATTGTTTTCCAATAATCTAAGGTATTTATACAATGATCTCAACTTTTATGATGACTTTCTAAGATCTTTTATGTTGGTAGAGTTGGTAGAGTCAAGTTACAAGAGTTCAATCGACTTGACTCGGAAAAGCTCCACTCGCCTCGGCTTGAAATTGGATTCAATGCAAGTCGAGCTGGTTTTTGGAGCTCAAAAAAAATTCGAGCCAAGTTGAAGCTTGCCCAAGCTCGACTCGACTGGCTCAAACCTCAACTCAAATTAACTGGGATTGAATCGGCTCGGTGACTCGGTTAGTTTTATCTTGTTGTTGCTCACCAAGTGTTTGATAAAATGACTCAATGAAGCGTTGTTTTGATTGTGTACATTCTCCGCAGAATTGGCTAGTAGCGATGAATGAATGAATATGAAACAAATCACTATATAAAAAAAAAAACAATTACACTATAAAATTGCCCTCGTGTCCTATTTTTTATACTTCTTACCGAGTGTTTGATGAAATACGTGTGAGGTGTTGTTACTATTTTGCATTTTGTGAGAGATTAAAGATGCATTATATATATTTGAGAAAATGTCTCACAAGCTCGAACTAGCCCGAGTTGCTGACCGAATCGAGCCGCGCTGGCCAGTCAAGCTTAAAGACCTAGCCAAGTTAAGTTTGAGATGGGATTAGCTCCTGGCCTGGTTGAGCTGAGCCGAGCTATGCCAAGCTTGACTCTGTTCAACTCGTGTATGGCTCTATATGTTAGATTATTTCATTCATTTGAGAGTTAGGTCTGTTGCTTAAAATTGACTGTCATCATGAACTTTATGTACTCAAATGGTCAAAATATTCAATTTAAGAAAAATTTCAACCATCTTACATCAAAAGGGTAGACCTGCCACATAAACCATTTGGATCATTAAGAAAATCTCGACTCAAGTGACCAGAGTCCCAATGTATCACATTACGATATGCAGGATGTTTTCGAACAAGCCTCTTATGCGGAATATATTGGTTTTCAACTGAATTGTGTCGTCCACATGTGGATTATAATTTGCATAATAGAAAATATTGAACAATGCAACAGAGATGGGGACATAGAAATCCAAACCGAGATTATTCCGTAGTTTGACACTTTACATTCTTTCAGAGAAGGACCAACAAGAGAATAGAAGGCTTCAGTAGGTCTGGGACTAACTGAATTTAACTAATTGCACGAGAGAGAAGTTAAAAACCCATCAAAACTCCTCTCCCCGACTCCACATGAATGTAAACATTCTTAGTCCAATTACCACAATTATAGCATACTATCCCTCCAAGAATTTAGACTAATCATAACTTTAATGGGTCCACCATGTTGGGTCCATAGTATGCGCAATCATAATATCCAACCTTTAGGAAGATTCAAACCGCTGATCAATTAGGCCCACCTTATAAAATTCTTATACCACAATGTCCAAAATGCTTGTAAACACAATTGTTTCTAGCCGTTCATGTGTTTTGCTTGATGTGGCCTCTCAATCTGAATTGTCTTCCTGTTCACTCCCCAAGTATAGGGTTGTGATGTAGTAATTGTAAGACCAGGTCTAATAGGAACTTACGCTTTCAAACTAAGTAGAAATAGAACTAGAATGAGATGAAAGCTAAACCAATTATGATTTGAGGAATAATGGTGAAATAATTAATCTAAAACTTTAGGAAAAATCGAGAGAAGGAAACTAGGGATTAAGGATCCACTTTGGGATCAGGAGATCTTATCTGATTTATGAACTTTAATGTAATTTTGATAAGATGAAAGGTATATGAATTAGAATGGATTCCATCACCAAACCATGCCCAGGAGACAAAGCAAACAAATGTAATTAAACTAATTACCAACCAATCAATGTATGAAGGTTAGGAAGGGTCGACATCCAACCATGCCTGCCAGGAGACGATTTGAACAATGTCTTCCGACGTCATAAACATAAAAGAAAAAGAACATGCTCAAAGCCATTCATTGTAATTTCGGTGACATTAAGGACCGAAAACATTCCCTTAATAAAGTTAAATCAAAATCAAATCATCTTAAACAAAGGCACAAGCAAAGAGACCTCCCATCACAAGCTTCATAGCTAAGAGGTAGCACACATAGACATGGTGACTAAATCTCTAAAAAATAAAATAATTAACAAGAAACAAACTCTTTTCTGTCTCTCTCTCCTCACGCCCGCCCAAGTGAAAGCTCCTTCCCGATCTCCCCTTCGGCCGTGAGATTTCTCCCTCTCTTTATAGCTCCAATCACGGAAGTGCGTAGAGACTCACGCACTCCTTGCTGAAGACTAATTTTCTTACGCCGATGTTCTCTGGGGCCCATTCTTGAGTCGAGACATGAGATCCACTCCGCTCACCGCTTCTCTTCGGGATTTCAGGTGGGGACATGCCCGGTTTTGTGTCGATAAAGCTCGGGGAAGAGGCCATTCCGCCATCCATCCTTCTTTTGATCATGGTTACACGTGCTCGCGCGTATGAAAATAAAAAAAAAATACTTAGGCTTGAACGAGAGGGAACGGTCCTGGATCGGACCTTTGATGACCGATGGTGGCCCACCGAGCCGTCGACGCCCGATCGCTGGAAATGAGCTACGCACGGACCTCCGCCGGGGCGTTGGTGGCCCTACTTCGGTGTTAGGTGAAAAAATCCATTGAACGAAAAACCATTCGGGAATGGAGAAATTGGATAGACTTCAAAGTGGAAAATCTTCTCATTTCACATTAATGCACCACGATCCAAGGACCATGAGCATGAAAGAAAATGAAAGCTTGAAGATTGTGGCCACATTTAACTAGCGAATGGACGGTTGAAGTATTGAAACTTAGCCGATCACGCCGCCA
Source organism: Magnolia changhungtana (assembly GCA_030180095.1). NCBI lineage: Eukaryota > Viridiplantae > Streptophyta > Magnoliopsida > Magnoliales > Magnoliaceae > Magnolia > Magnolia changhungtana. The sequence goes on from JASAUF010000076.1 coordinate 4,608,152, forward strand.
TGGCCATACAACGACCCTGAATGGATTTAGAACATTCTTATTAATGATGTTGGTGGGGTCCACGTTCGGAGGTTTAGAACACTCCATTCATTACTTCCGTTCGTAAAACCGTGAAATGGACGATACACACGAGAATGTACTCCACCGTCCATCTTATGACTAACAATCGTTTTCTTCTCAAAAATTTGGAAAGTCTGGACATTAGGAAGAATAAACTAATTATGAGATGAGTGGGGTCCAACGTGTTGGGTCCATAGAATGACTCTTGTTTGTTCGCGCCGCACGTATCATGGTGCACATATCCAAAACCTTTGTGATGTTTTTAGGAAGATCTTCATATCATTTTAAGGGTTGATACCATATTTGAAGCATATCCAAAAGGTGGGCCCCGATTGATATGGGCTGATCTATCCGTTGGGTTGCTTCCACGATGACACGGATGAACAATGTCCCAAAAGTTTTGAGCAAGCGGATGTGAGAACACTTTGTGACACAATTGAGCTTCGGATTTCTCGATTTTTCGGAGCCGATCTTGGTCCCCCTGGTGTGTTTTGCTTGATGTGCTTTTATCGACCTTTTCAATCTCAACCTGCATCACAAACATGATTGTCTTCCTAGTAATCCAAACCATTTGACCCTCAACACTTCCCAGGATCCAAACCATTTACACGATGATCCTCGACTTGTATGGTGGATAGGTAACAAATAAAATCTTTAAATTAGATTATTTTATCCATTTGAATATATAGGTCTTTTGCTTTGTAAATGGACGGCCACACCAAGGTTTGTTTGACCAACTATTCGAAACATTCAGTATAATTGTTTTTACTGGGCATCCCCATCCAGGGGAACCCTATAATATAAATGGCTTGGATCATTGAAATAAAAATCTAAATTTCACTAACTTTATATATGGCATTACTCTACGTTAAGATGCATTGGAGCAATCTTTGCGGTATCCAATCCGTGAACGTTGCTACTGTGAAAGTTGGCTTCCATTATCTGTCAAGGGCCATTTCAGTTATTTTATGTTTAAAAAGGTCATTAGTTTTGTAATTTCTGCTATTAACGGTAATTTTATAATTTTCATTATTTAAATTGAAGGCAGAAATATGAAAGGAAAATACAATTATAAGAAAATGAAAGAGAAATGTACAATTGTCAAAAATCTAAGGAGTGATGGAGTAATTATCTTGAGTATTTTAATAAAATAAACCAAATTTTAAGGGGCCATGTATTACCTACAACTGCAACCAGGCCATGCGACCCCAACTGTATGAAGTTTTTACAATTGAAAGCTAGGTGGGACTCATCAGGATGTTTGTGAGAAATCCACTCCGTCAATCCATTTTGCCGGATTATGCCAGGACACAGCCCAAAACCAAGGAGAAATATTTAATAGTAAAAAGGCTGAGGGGTAATGGAATAATTATTTTGAGTTATTTTAATTAAATACACAACATTATAAGGGATGCAAATTGAACTGACTGCATGAAGTCCTGCAATTGAAAGCTAAGTGAGATCCACTACGATGTTTGTGTGAAATCAACTCAGTCCTTATACCTTTATCAACAGAGCATGAGCCTAAAAATGAAACAAATCCGAAACTCAAGTAAGCCAGATGCATAAAGCAGTAGGAAATGATGCCCAACATTAAGCATTCATACCTGGAGCCACAAAAGTTTCAAATCAGGCAAACCTTATGAATGGTTTGGATGACATATAAGCACCACATCACCACATTATATCCTGGCAAGGTTTTAATGGTAATCATTTCCTTCCCCACTTTTTTCTATGGTGTGTCACGATCTGCTTCATTTTTTAGCTAATGTCCTTACATGAGTTGTTAAAGCAAATGGACAAGGTGAATTTCTCGTAAACATCAGTGGGCTCCGCCTAACTTCTAATATATACAAACTTGTCACACACAATTCATGTCCTCTTCTAGGTTGGTTTATTTTCTTATGACACCTTTATATAATTACTCCCTTATCCCTTGGCTCTTTGACATTTGTATTTTCCTCCTCTTTGTCTAACATTTATCTTACCTTTCAAAATTCTGCCTTCTCTTTAAATAATGAAAAAGTAAATTTTACCAAAGATTTAAAAAAAAAAAAACTACCTAACTAATATAGAATTGATATTTAGATACATTTTAAAAAAGCTAGTGGCTGGGTTGGGACCCACCATGATGTTTATGTAAAAGCCATCTCAATAATCGGTGTGCCATCTCTTATTAGGTGAAGTTTCAAAAAATGACTCTATCTATAATTCAAATGGACCACATGATTAGAAAGTTTACTCATCAATGTTGACCTTCCAAATTATTTTCATTAGTGTGGCCCACTTGAATTATTGATGATTATAATTGTTGGCTAACATGTTAAAAAACGTGTGAATCCACTCCAACCATTAGATGCGTAATCCCCCTTCAGATATAGAGTTGAAATCTCACTATAATTTATAATTCAAACAAGCTACAAAAAAAAAAAAAAAAACAATTAAGGTACATCAGCCCCTCACTTTGTCTGAGACCTACCATGATGATTATATGAAATTAACTCAACTCTCAAATTCCATACTAAAATTTAGACCCACAGCCTAAAAGTCAGCCCTATTTGTGATTTGGATGGGTGATACAAGGAAAAAAGTTCGAAGAAAAATTAGTCGTCGATTCTAATAATGAAGGATGAGGTGATTTTTGGGCCCTTTACCTAACAGAAGGAGATATACCTTAGGGTGGTTAAGCTGGGTTTACATAAACATAGTGATGGGTCCATTGAAGCATTGATTTGTTTGCTCGCGTGCCCACCCAACCCACAATTAAATAAATATAAGGGCGTGTATGGCTTTCAGTGGTGGTGTAAATACCTGTGAAATAAGTAATTATTACCATTTTATCCGTATAAAAATCATTTGAAAATTTACCATACTTTTTTTCTAGAAAATCGATTTAAAAGAATTATTTTAAATTTTTGGACCCCAAGGTGACATATATGATAATTCATTCCGTCCAATATTTTAAGGCATGAGCCGAAAAATGAAGCAGATTGAACACTCAAATGACTCACACCAAAAGAAACAATGGGCCTAAGAGGTTTTTAATGGTAAGTGTTTGATTTTCCTTTTCTAGTGGCGTGGTCTACTTGAGCTTTCGATATGCCTCGTTTTTTGGCTCATGCCATGAATTCATCAGGCATAATAGATTAATGGTGTGGATAAGCGATACACATCAGGGTGAGATCCAACTCACAAATACGTTGTTGCCTTTTCGATTTTTGTGTCAAAAATGCGTTAAGTCAAATCAAACATCTGAAAAAGTGAGGTAATGTAAGAGGAATAATTATTACAAATTTTCACTGTATTTTTTTCCAATGAATTGAAAAATCAAACGAGCGGCAGAGAAAGTAAAACAATAGAACGTAATTACGTGTATTATCGAGGTAGCTTTGTAAAAAAGTACCGGATTGTAAAATTCACATTAATTAGGTAATTCTCCGTAGAATCAAATGAAATGTACAAAAATGGTGGGCTATTGATCGCGAGAAGGACGGGAGAAAGGTTGGGTCTCTTTCAGTTTTGCCAGATGATGACAGGAATGAGTCTTGTGATGTGCGGTTCCCACGAGTATTCTGACTCGACAAAAGGTTTCGATTCTACTTATGCATCACAGATGGACCCACACAGCTTTAACATATGGCAATCACAAGCGAAGGCAGGCATGTGATCATTTTTCATTCAAATCGGGGAAACATACGACACGCACACAGTGCGCAAGTTAGTGAAAGCCCCCTGAAGGCAAGCTTAGCTCCCAAAAACCCTTGTGTTGTTTCTGTGACGCGCCGTCGCCTCTCTGCCTCTCTCTCAAACCCTAGAAAAACCCTAGGGTGTACCGATTCCCAAACACCCCCACTTCTCTCTTCCCAAACCGCCGGACTACCAATCGAGAAGAAATACCTAGAAGAACCTCCGGCATCATCTCCGCCGTTCATCAATGGCGATCAACGGCCCTAATTTAGAGTGCCGGATGTACGAAGCCAAGTACCCGGAAGTCGACATGGCCGTGATGATCCAGGTGAAGAACATCGCGGACATGGGCGCGTACGTCTCCCTCCTCGAGTACAACAACATCGAGGGTATGATCCTATTCTCGGAGCTTTCACGCCGTCGGATCCGGAGCGTCAGCAGCCTCATCAAGGTGGGTCGCCAGGAGCCCGTCATGGTCCTCCGAGTGGATAAGGAGAAGGGCTACATCGATCTCAGCAAGCGCAGGGTCTCCGAAGAAGATATTCAGGCGTGCGAAGAGAGGTATAACAAGAGCAAGCTCGTTCACTCGATCATGCGGCATGTTGCCGAGACGATGCAGTTGGATTTAGAGGTATTGGGTTCGATTCTGCACACACACACTCTCTTTTCTTTGATAAAAAATATGGCTAGGAATCTTTTCCCCCCCTTTTTTCTCTGATATTTCTTATGAGTGCTGGGATTTGGTTTCTGGCAATCGTGCGTATTGGGCATGTGGATGGTCTAATCATCAATCTGGGCCGGCATGTGGAAGATCGTGCTGACCAGGCGGTTCTAGTTATTCAAACAGTGGCCTGAAAATGGCTGGTTTGGAAAAAAAAAAAAGAAGAAAAAAAAGGCATTTTCTTTGTAACCAATCTGGGATTTTTTTAATTTTGGAATGGCTTTTAGAACAGTGTGAAGTCCAAGGCAGGGACCTCGAGGTCATTGAGTCCAATAAGTGTTTTACTGTAATATGGTGGAAATGAGTTGGAGTGGATAATTTCTCTATAAACATATAAATATAATTACAAATTTGCATGCATTGTGCGATATCTAACATCTAGGTGTACACACCATCATTCAAGTTCGCTCTTTCCCCCATGAGCTGTAGATGGATAGAATCATCAAAATGTAACCATGTTTCAATGTTGGAGTTTCTCAGCATCAAGCTATCGGGATGTTGGTTTCACTCAACAGAAAATGCGCACCATTTTCGACAATCTCAAACCTTCTGCTGTCGGTGTATCTTCTCACAATGGTAGTTCATTTTGTAAGAAATTGTCATGTGGTCTTCCATTACTGGTTGGAAGCATGAATGTCAATTTCCAAGCCAAGTAGAGAAAAGGCACTACAGTTTGCAGCATCTGGAATCTTGATTCAGGATATGGGTGGGCATGAAGTACTGAGTACCCATTTGATGTATAGTTGTTCACTATCTGAGATTTTCTTAGAAGAAGATAATATGAGTATTACTTATATAGCCAGCTTGATAACTAGTGTTGGAGTTGCCTTTCCTAGAAAGGCATATCATTTGCAAAGGGTCAGTTTCCCTGCCAATTGGAAGACACCAACCTATCTTATGGGCTTCTGTTATTTCCATGATTTTGAAATAGCAGCCTTGGAGTGTGACTCACCTGGAGACCTAAACCAGTGTGACTTGCCTGCACTGGATCTATTATGGTTGTTGAAGCTGGTTACTCATAGAAGTCCTGTTCGAGATCAAGGTCTTGGGTGAAACCAAGTGGTATCAAGCAATATTTTGAATCGTATTTCCATTTGTTGAAACTACCATATCCCACCTATACTTTTTTTAGGTGTATTTCTTGAGGTTTAGGCTGCATTTGGATGCACAGATGAATTGAAGTGCAGACATTCGATTTAACCCTGAAGAAATGACAAAATAATTCCAGAGGATTCACAATGAGAATTTTGCATTCAGTTGAGGTTAAGTTCCTTTTTTTTAAAAAAATGTAGATGCAATATGGAGCATGGTTCCAAATATCCACATTGTGCTGATCGATAATGTTGTATCATGTCCATATCAGCTGATGCCAATACCTAAAATGGGGTGAAATGGTTCGATCCAAAAAATCGGTGGCAATATTAGTCAATACGGCTGCATTGTTACCCATAGCACCCTAATCAATTGTGGGCCAATATGCATATAAAAGCCCATTTCAATTTTCTTTTTCAAAATTTCTCTCATTTTTCTACATTTTCCTTCATTCAAACCTTAAAGGAAGCTTAGATACCTGTTCTCGATTGGAACTAGGCCTATTTTAGAGACCAAAACACAACATTTTATAATGCAACCCTAGGTGGGTCGCACTTTGCCGCCATTACTTCCTGTTGGAATGCCCTGAATACTCATGTCGTTGGCCTTTTTTGCTATGCAAAACCATGTGGAGCTACAATTCTGTATGCTGAAGAACGCGAACCACACATGCTTGAAGTCAGATAAGAAGACTGCCCATAGCTCAAAATCTGTTGTGTGATTGTGTTTGGCTATTATCTCGTGTTGCTCTTGTCCCCCAGATTCTATCTGACTTTCAGGACTGACCTTTACCATCTTTCACTGTATATCCATCCTTGGCCTAAGACAATACCTGGCAACCCATTGTGCCTCTGTATGACTGTATCATTCCTATCAAGTCTCACTGTCAGGTCATAGAACTTCTGTGTGTACTCCTCAACAGCCAGTTTCCCCTCTTGAAGGCTAAGAAGTTCTCGAAACTCATTGCCCTCATAATATAATGTTAAAATCCCCTTTATCAACTTCGTCTTCATTTCTTTGCAAGTTGATATGGGCAGAAGACAACAAGTTCACTGATCTCTCACAGCCATATGCCACCAAGTCAGTGCCAACCCCTTAATTTCAATGCTGCAAAACATAACTGGACAAACTTAGATGATTGGAACCACCCAAAATGATTTTCTAATGCTCTCAGCCTATCGTGAAAGGCAGTGGGGTCCAGATTTGTGAAATCTTCAATTTTTTGTTTTTATATTCTCAGTTGGTACCTCTAGACAGTGAGGCTGAATTGACTCAGTATATTTAGGATAATCATGATGAGGGGCTGCTGGTGCCCGTGACCCTTTCCTAGGGTATTGGGGCTGTTGATATCTCTGCAGGTTTCGTGCTCATATCCATGAGCCACGTCATAGCTGTTGATACCCTGGGTAGGTCCTGTGCTCATATTCATGAGTCATATTATATCTCTACCTGGTGTCCAAAACCCAGATTGTCTAGGAAGATGACTCCCCAACTCCATATACTCTTCATGGCTAGAATGTGATTCACTCGTGGGATCCGGGCGGTCCGGGGGGGACCACCACGGCTCCTCCCTTCTCGAGAATCCATACATCCCTTATCAGTGTATGGACAGCTATCTCTCGAGCACAGGTTTAGGTTCGGCCTCAATGGGAAAATGGAGCACCTAACAATGAAGTTTTCCTGCCATCCTCTTCTTGGGTGGACATCCATCTATTTACCTTGCCTATTTCATTATCAAATTGTCCCACCATCCACTCCATTCTTTCCAAAAGTTGCTGAAACATCTTCTACTCGTCATTTTGATTGTTGCTTGCCACCTCAGGACTATAAGAAGTCCTGCTTTTGTGCGATTTAACTGTTCGGGACGCTTGGAATTGTTTAAGCATGTAGGCTAAGGGTTTTAGGACAGGCCATGTGGCAACTTTAGACTTAATTTTAGATAGATGAGGATTGGAGTCGGGTAATAGATAGGGACAGGTTTTGGTAAGGTTTGAGGGCTGGTTTTGGGTTTTAAAGGGGCTGGACTAGGCTATCTTTTAAGAATAAAATCAAAGTGTGATTATATTAAAAAGAAGGTTAGGAAACATTTTGGGTAGAGATCGGACTGGAGTATGAACTATGAAGTTTACAAGTTGTAAATAGTTTTTTTTTTTTTTTTTGACATAAAAAAATGGTTTTTTTCTTTTCTTTTCTTTTCTTCTTCTTCTTCTTCTTCTTTTTTAATTTAAAATTTTTAATTTACTTTTTGCGCTGGATATCAGTTTTGGGTTTTAAAGGGGCTGGACTAGGCTATCTTTTAAGACTAAAATTGAAGTGTGATTATATTAAAAAGAAGGTTAGGAAACATTTTGGGTAGAGATAGGACTGGAGTATAGGACTGGAGTATGAACTATGAAGTTTACAAGTTGTAAATAGTTTTTTTTTTTTTTTTTTTTTTTTGCATAAAAAAATAGTTTTGTTTTGTTTTCCTTTTCTTTTCTTCTTCTTCTTCTTCTTCTTCTTCTTCTTCTTATTATTATTATTATTTTTAATTTACTTTTTGTGCTGGATATCAGTTTGGATGAGCTTTGGTGGGTGTTCAAGATGTATGGTTGGGGTATAGGATAATCTTGGGTTGGTTTTAGGTCTTGGCTACAAGAACTGTTTCATGGCAGAACTGCAGACCACTGCAGAAGCTGTAAAACAGTCTTCAGAATTGTGGAAAAGAAATATGCAGGAAATGGCCGCAACCTCCAAAATGCAGGAGGGTTGCAGGATGTAGGAAGTTTTGTTGAGGGTTAGGAAATTTAGGGGTAGGCTTAGATGAGAGAGAGTGTTTAGGCTCAAAAAATAATAATAATAAAATAAAAAATAAAAAATAAAAATAAAAAAACCCTAAGAAAATCTGTGCTGGATGCTGAACTTCCTCTGATATCAGATTTAATGCATGGAAAAGACCTAAATAGAAAAGACTATGGGCTGAGATTTCAGTATCAGATTTATGAATAAAATAGAAGACAAAGAAAAGGGGACTCTTGAGTAGAACTCAACAGGCAGCCATGTGCTAGAGTTCACCTCAGCTCCTCTTCCAATTACTTCTCTCATAAACAAATGGCAGCAACTTGTGTTCAAATATCCTAAAGAGAGTATCTGTACATATGTATGGCCTGTAGCCTTATTTATAGAGCAAGGATACAAGGTTTCCTTAATCTAATCTCTAATTCTCCTAATAAGGAAAAAATCCAACACAACTTCCTAATGAAGTAATAATAAAAAAGTAAACTACAAAAACAATAAAAAACTAATTAGAAACAAATAAGAAGCCATGTGTGCTTAAGTAGGATCCCATCCAGGCCTCTTCTGAGCGTGCACGTTTTGGATGTCTTATACTTGCATCACTTTAGCATGATTCGACAAATCAAAGCAAAGTGGAGCTTTTTGGGGAACATTTTGGTGGTTAAAGTTATTATATTTGATGACCGTATGTGTAATTGTGTATATATTTATTAAGTTTAAAAGACACCGATAAAATAATATCTATTAAGTTTAATAGACCCTAATTTTGAAGTCATGAATGTAGAAGCTAAAATGCCATGTGCTTGGTACTGCATGAAGATGCTTTTCTTTTTGGTAACTCATTATTATTGCTAGTTGCTAGATAATTTATGTCAGTACTTGCCCACTTGGTAGTAGTGACCCATTAGTCTCTTTAGTCTATAGTATATACTCTATGGCAAGGTTTTGAATAATGGTATCAGTGTTTGTATTGGTCAGCCCAAAAACAATATGCTATGGGATGTATCGGACCGTATCAGATGATGTGGGCCCGTATTGGATGATTCTTTTTGGCACAAAAAAATCTTGAAAAAATAGGAAAGATGTAAAACATTAGATTCTATTTTCTGTGTGTTTCGACAACTACATATGAATACAATGAAACATTGATGAAAAAAATGAGAAAGTCGTTTTTTAAACCTTTTGTTTCCCAAAATGGTTTTTTCACCCCGGTCACATGTAATGGGGGTTATAGATACCGTTGCATAATGGCTAATGCAGTTGTAACATTACTGGTATTCAAAACCAAGCTCTATAGTCAATCAAGGTATCCCGTATCGGTATCAGTTATTATAATAGGTGCCCTCTCGATACCGATATGGATACAAATTTATTAAACAGGCGAATGGCCTCGTAACGGTGCAATTTTTTATTTTTTATTTTTGCCAAAAAAATATGAAAAAAATATGGATTAAATCTGTAATATTTTAAGCATTCCAAATATGCATTCATTTATAAATTGGAACATGTTTATGGTGGTGTAACGGTCCACTCTTTGGTGAGAAGTTGTATCGGATTGTCTGATGAATTTATGAACTAGACAACCTGGATTTGACTGCAAAACTCCTATAGTTAATTTTCTAACCATCTACTATGAATGATAGATATATTAGAATGAATGTAATGTGAAAATATCTTACATGAGTAATATATTCGAATTAAAAAAAAAAAAAAAAAAGGCCGAAAATAGTGCGTAAATTGAAAAAAATTATAAAAAAATATAAAATGACAACAACAATCTGTAAAATGGACATTAACATGTTCTACTATGATTAAAACATCATATTCTACTATTAAAACAGCAAAACATTCAATAAAAAATGATTTTTCGAATTAAAAATAAAAAATAAAAAATGGGCCAAAAATATTGCGTAAATAGAAAAAAAATTATAAAAAAATATAAAATGACAACAACAATCTGTAAAATGGACATTAATATCTTTTATTATGACTAAGACATCATATTCTACCATTCCAACGGCAAAACATTAAATAAAAATGTAAATACCTATTTTTGAGGAATTTCAGGAAAATGGCCCATGGAGCTTTGAATCAAGAAAATCCTTAATATAAGTTGTTTTTATCTGTAATATCAAGCTAAGAGTGGTCGAAAATAACAATATAATGATTTAGGAAGAGTTTGGAAGAAAGAAGATTCAAAAAAAGTAAAAAAACAGACCTTAAAAAGCAAATAATAATAGTAATAATAAATGACCATTTTTTTACTGTTACGGGGCCGTTACGGCTACAAAATCGGGGGGTGCCCCGTTACGGCCCCATATCGCGTAATGGTCACAGCCGTTACCGATACGTATCGGCCGATACGGCCGTAACAGATACGGGACACCCTGTAGCCAATAGTTTATATGTGAACTGATGAAGATGATAGTCAATATAGTTTATGTCGATAGTGCATCCAATGTTCCGTTAGTCTTCAACTCGAACATCGAGGAGGAATTGATCTTGTGGGTTAGTTTGAATTTAGATTGATGGCATCAGCTAATCACATCTGGCTGGGTTCATCAGAAGAAAGTTCTTGCAAGGAAAGGTGGTTTTGTGGACTTTCTTTAGGCCCTTCATTAATGTTCTCTGCTTTGTCACTACATGGTCAATTGAGTTCTCAGTAAATGGTTTTATATGCATTACTAATGAATGCTCAATTACAGGTTGGTTATCTACTTCCTTTTTTTTTTTTTTCTGGCCACTTTTGATGTGAGTTGATCTTGACAGGATCTGTACATCCATGTTGGCTGGCCTTTGTACCGAAAGTATGGACATGCTTTTGAGGTGACATTGCAGATCAACCTTTAACTATAATTTTGTTCATTATGATTTTGTGGTTGGGCTTACACTCTCATATGAGCAGGCATTTAAATTGATCGTAACGGATCCTGATTCAGTTCTAAATTCCCTTACTCGTGAAGTTAAGGAAGTTGGTCCCGATGGGCAAGAGGTAATGCTGGTTTGTGTTTTGGTATCTATGCTGCTATTTGCAATGATTCTGGAATCTCCCTTTTGTATGTTGCCATCCTCTCACTTACACTTCTTACAGGTGACCAAGGTGGTGCCTGCAATGTCGGAGGAGGTCAAAGATGCTTTGATTAAAAACATTAGGAGGCGAATGACCCCACAACCGCTGAAGATACGTGCAGATGTTGAAATGAAATGTTTTCAGTTTGATGGGGTTCTTCATATCAAGGTTTTAATTGCCTATTCTGTTGCAACTTTGAAAGATTTTATCATCAATTGTGGCATATTGTATAGGAAAATGTACTAATTTAGTTCTTGCAGGAAGCTATGAGGAAGGCTGAAGCTGCTGGAAATAATGATTGTCCCGTGAAAATCAAATTAGTTGCTCCTCCTCTCTATGTCCTTACTACTCAGACCCTAGAAAAGGTTGGTGAGAAACTTCATGATAAATTTACAGCTGTCCACTTGGGGTTTTTACTTGGTTTAGGATCATCTATTATATGATATGTAGCTGTTTCAGTATATGATTAACTGTTACTCTAGCATTTTAATGCTCAAGGAGAATAACTCCTGTCTATGTTCACTCATAATGCTGAGGTCTCATGGGTTCGAGTGCCCATGTGGTGTGTGTGGATTAAAAAAAAAAAAGGGGTGAAAAGATCAGTCTTCTATCAGAACCTTTTTTGTGTTCATGTTAGTTTGTGTGCTGCATGCGTCCATGCTTACAATTCGGTTTGGAGAAATGTTTTGGAGCAATTGTGAAAAACGATGATTTTGTGAAATAATGCAGTTATTTTTCTAGTCAGTTGTACAAGATAAGCTATTAAATGGTGATGACATTGCTTATCTCTGAAACAGCTATCAAGAATTTGAGAGCTGACTGCATGGCAACTATTGCATGTATGGAAGCTATTATGGCATGATAAGTAAAATATAGTTCAAGACAGTTAACCTGTCAACTGATGCTATATTTTGAACTCATGCAAAAGTTGTGGGGCATTTTTATACTTGTTAGTGTTTCATGCTTCCCATTTTCAGCATTGTTTTCTCTGTTCCCAACAGGAACAAGGCATTTCTATTCTAAACAATGCAATCAAAGCTTGCACCGAAGAGATAGAGCTACACAAGGGGAAACTTGTATTGAAGGAGGCACCTAGAGCTGTGAGTTAATGAAATGATCTCCTTCCCAATTTAAAGTTTAGACATGGTTTCTTTCCTTTTTTAAAGAAAAGCCTCTTCTCTATCGCAAATGCTTTTCAATGGCTGAGTGTTTAGACTTAAAACATCAGCTTTCTTTCTTAGATGCGGCAGGTGAGGAAATTTTGTCTTCCTTCTGGTGGAAATAGTTCATAAACTTCCCTTTTCTTTTTATGAACTTCTCCTGTGATCAATGAGGGGGTGTTTGGATAGTAAGTTACTTAAGCTACTTATGCCTCAAGTAGCTTATCTTGGTTTCTACTTAGTAAGCTCAAGTGATTAAGTAACTTTAAGTAAAAAAGTTACTTATAATTGATCTTAAACCAAGCGAACTTATCTCGAATAAGTTACTTATCTACTGCCATAAGTAGAAAAAGTAACTTATTTTGTGGTATCCAAACGGGCCCTAAAAACCTTAAAGAACTGCGATGTTTTTTCTTTAAAGAGTGATCATGCTGCTGGTCCCTTTTTTTTAGAAATACCAAATTGCCCATTTTACCTTTTTTTGCGGTCCTTGTGATGTATGCTGTGCACCAGTATAACTTTAACCATTATTAACTGAGGCTGATGAATTTGGTATAGGTGAGTGAACGAGACGATAAGCTACTAGCTGATCACATGGCTAAGCTAAATCCTGGAAATGAGGATGGTGAGGAAGGCTCTGAAGAGGAGGAAGATACAGGGATGGGTGAAATCGATTTGGAAAACTCGTCCATGGGGATAACAGAGTGAAAAAGGGGGCAAGTAGACATCGACTCCCAACTGTTTTGCCATATTTGAGAGTGGTTGTATAGAGCCTGTTCATGAATGTTGTGTCATTAACCCCTTTCGCATCAAGCATTTCATTTAGCAGGCTCTGCTGGCCAGTAATGGTCGTGTTGGCCGATTTCATTTGGAGGATACTTTCACACCTTTGATATTTTCAACAGTTTTGCATTTATATTGACTTCTAAACCTGTGTCTACTCTTATAAATAAACGAGGAAAATCACACTTCACAACCTTTTCACGGCACCTGATAACAGCATTTTGTGCAATTTACTCGTGAAAATGTTTCTGAGGGGAGCCCTTTTTCTGATAACCAAAGAAACCCACATTTCTTAGTGCTTGAAGCTCCATCATTTATCAAGTGATGGCAGATTTCATCGTTTATGTACTTCTGATGATTTGTTCATAAGCACTTTGCCAGGTCCCACTTGTTCCGACCTGGCATGCATGTGGGGCCCACCATGCAGATGACCTGGCTTTAAGTCGACCCGATCTTGAATTCAGGTGGACCACATGTAAAGAACCGATGGTTTAAAAAAAGGGCGTCCTCCACAATTCAATCCACACACGGGGGCCTGACTGATGAGTGTGCTGACCTAGTTTTAGGTGGGTCATCGATCTACATGGAGGACCTGTGATGCTTGATGGATATCCTGCATGTGCTAACCACAGGACGTGTGTGTGTAGGCGCTTATGGAGGTAGCACAATATAGTTGCATTTTCATGGACATGGTTTCGTGGATTTGGGTTTCCTTTGGCTGCTTTTTTTCAATTCCAAGCAATTCGGGAATAGTTTACTCTCTTTGCTTTGAAGAATCGTTGTCCTTCGCATCTGCGTGGCATTTCATAAGCGGGGCCAAAATGAAACGGGCATAATAAGGATGCTTACTGTCTGTTCTTGATTCTTGATTCGTTGCGTATTGATGGAAATCCCATGTGCCTTTGTAGATGAAGGAATGCCCAGGGACCGAGTCGCGTAAGCTCGTGTTGAATGATGTTATTACCCGCTTGTGATTCTTAGTAACCCAATGGGTAATTTCATGTTTATAGGGTGCTTGTTTGTTTGTATGTTTTTAAAACCTTTGTGAGTACCTGTAAATGAGTAACCACACCACAGGAAACAATGGGAGTTGATCATCTACTGTTGAAAGCTTCGCAAGGGCCACAAAAGTTTTGGATCAAGCTGATATTTGTGTTTTCCCTTCATCCACGTGCCTGTGAACCCTTATAAGCAGGTTGGATGACAGTTACACATCCCTGTGGGCACGTGCATCTATCTGTTTTGCCAGCTAATTTCTGGACGATACCAAACATGGGGCAGATCCAAAACTCAAGGAGGCCACATAAGAGTGAAAAGTGAGTTGAACGACGACTGTTGAAACATTTGTATGGCCACAGAAAACACTCTCTCTCTCTCTCTCTCTCTCTCTCTCACAGTTGTATGGCCACAGAATCTCTCTCTCTCTCTCTCTCTCTCTCTCTCTCTCTCTCTCTCTCTCATTATTTCATTTGTGACGTCTCAGGCCGGTTTTGATGCAAATTCGGTCAGCAGATATAGGTCAGTGGCATCACCGGCTCCAACCCTCGTGTCATTTTTGCAGAAGAAATCCTGCACAGCAAAAAGATTGCATTCTCCACCCAAAAAAAAAAAGAAAAAAAAGAAAAGAAATTCTGCCTAAAAAGCATGGCCAAAGGCTCCGAGCCATGTCCGGGGCACTCAACATTGACGAACTCTTCTTTTCTTTTCTAGACTCAGCTGGTCCTTAGTGGGGGGCGTGCCTTAGGGCCCCTATCCAACTCAACTACTACGCGGTCAGGCTGTTCGTTTCCTTTAGAAACTTGGGTTTCCTCTCCTACTGTAAAGTAGGAACTCCCATTACACCCAAAGAATGAACTGGCAGATATCAAGCAAGAGGGAGTGAAGTGAAATTTCAGTTTGTGTTTCTTTTTTTCCCACCGACTCATTAGTCCAATGGGTGCAGGATGGTTCCCTCATGCAACTAGGTGTATTGTATCATTTCCCACTTACAATATAGGACCATGCCCCATCAAAACTGCTTATAATATAGGCACAAGCCCACTCCAAAAGGTCGTCCACCGCTCAGTCCAAATTGATGAGCAGGTCTAACTGCTTGAACTGTACTAGAGATCATCTCTACACATGGATTTCACTCACTGAAAGATGCATAAGATACAGATCCTATCATATTATAGATTATATTATTTCAAAATGCATCACCTACTTTCTACTCTTCAATCACAGATGGACAGGCCCAAAATGCTGCTGCTCCCTCTGGCAGCTCCATGTTGATATCAAAATACCCAGAAACTGAGTTGAAACTAGATACAGATCATGTATAACTGCAACAGGATGCCATGAATTTCACAATGTGGTTCATCCGTCGGCAACATGTAATAGCTCTTCCCATGATGTTATTTTCTCGCTGGGTTTGTTTCTCAGACTCCCATCTATGTTCTCCTTCATATCTATCTTCTCCCAACCTCTGAAAGGCACGTATCTGACATCTTTACTATCTAGAACTTGAAGGAGGCCTTGACGGCCTGGCTTTAGTGGCTCAGATGAGGGTGTCAACACCCCCTGCTGTAGGTCTTCGGAGATGCTTGCTACCTGTAATGTTATCTCACCCAAGTTAGAAAATAAGGAATGCCTGTTACTGGAGTTTAAAAGCTCATGGAAGAACTCTGGAATATGATGTTGATGATGATGATGGTAAGATCTTGATCTCTAAAACACTTTAAAAAAAGAAAAAATGTCTTACTGTTAAGTGTTAACTAAAACGAGATGAACTCAGTTTTAGGCACCTACCAGACAGGGCCTCAAGAAGTTTTAATTGAGCAAAAGTGTGATACAGGTGTTTGTCAAAATTTCCACAGCTCAATCTGAGTACTCGATAGTGTTTAACAGAGACTCCATTTCAACCGTGCATTTGGGGCAGTATGTAGAAAAAGAGACCTCATTACGTGGGATTTCATTTTTTTATGCCTTTTCTCCCCCAAGTTCATGCATCTGAATTAACCATTGATTTTGGGGAGTACCCTGCATGCCTGGTTACTCTATGACATCTGGATGCTCCCAAAAAAATATTTTAAAATAGCATTTGAATATAACATGACAACCTAATAATCAATCTGGCATGTTTAATCTTGGAAATGATCCAGTTCAACTCATTCTTGAACTCAAACGTCCATTTGTTAGCTAATCATCAGACAGGCTACAACCATCTGATTGTATGCAATTTCTAATATATGGTACCACAATAGAAATAAACACTGTTGAAATTTTTAGTACCAAAAAGGTCCTCAATTATCATAAGGGCTGTCCCCAAAAGCCCTTCTGGCGGACAAATCACAGAATAGCTGATATTTAGAATTGGGTCCTTAACTAGCAAAAGGGTTGCCCTCAAACACTGATTTTTTATAAACTAATTACTCAATACAGCTCCCATTGGTGGAAATGGACTGACCTTGAAATTGTGGGGATCTACCCTCACGCAATGCATAGGTCCTGTTGTTTCTGCCAACAGCAGGCCCAGGATACTGATGCAGAGAAAAGTGTCTCTTTGGAATATGTGCGATGGATTTGCAGAATTATGGAGGGATACAGATAGAGAAAAGCTACTTAATGAGTCTACAGAGAGGTCTCAAGCAGTTTGTGAACTTACAGTTTCCTCAGCACAGAAGAGATTGGTGCCAATGATTCCAGTAGGTCCTCTCTTCAACCACCCGACTACATACAAGCCTTTCTCAATGATTGCATATTCTGATGTATCCCCCAAAACTCGGCCTTGAACATTCGGAACCACACCTGAGAAAGCCATTGGCAGTATATCTCAGTGGTGTACGGAAATGGTACCCAATAGATATCTAGCTTGAACCAAGATGACAACAGTAAACAGGAAATCAGCATGCAATCACGGTCAAGATTCAGTCTTTATATATTATTGTGATTATTATTATTCTGACCTTTATGGTGATTGAAAGGCAAACCGTCAACTAGCACTGACTTGTAGCCAATGCTTTTCAGCACTAGCCTGCATGCCAAATCCAACATAAGAAATTGGTACATCAATACCCTCAAAAGTTTGTACCATGATTGAAATATTCTTTTCTTAAGTAATAAAATACTCCAAGTGAAACATTCACAGTCTAGAAGGACAAAAAGACGCATTTCTACAGTACTATCTGAAGTTTCAGGTTACTAGACTAAATACCCGCAGTCAAGGTCTTCAAATTCCCCAGTACCCACTGCAAACTGTTTCCCAGAGTCACCTCCAAATGCAAGCAAAAATCTCTGTTACAATGCCTTTAACAAAGAACTGCCATAACTTGAGATAAACATTCTTGTCAAAACAGAAAAGGAGATATACACACAAGATGTGACTCGGGTATCTTAACGTGAGACAAACATTCTTCTTTTAAAAAAGGACATACATACAAGATGTGAGTCAGGTGTCATAGTACTTCTCTTGTGCCCATATTAGAGTCAGAATTGGTCATGAGTCAGACTTTTCAGGAACAGTGCCGGTTAAGGCTGTGTTTGAAGGTTATTATACTACTTGCCTTTAGCAAAAAGGCCACATTCCCCTAGGCTCTTTGGCACATTGAGGCCACTTGCTATTGAGCAGGTATGATACACCTTTCCCATTCCAGTCAATGCGGAATACCACTCTTCAAACAGATGCAATCTCAAAATAGAAAGCATACATGTTTATATGAGACAGTGGAAATTTGCTACCTTGTCCAATGGATCCTAGGCTTATAGGTTGTACGAACACCAGGTTTTATGCTCAAGTTTACGTGTATATATAACTTTAAAATGAACCAAATTAACTCAACGCTAGGTTGAACCAAGTTGGCAAGTTTGCTGAGCATTGAGCAGAACCAAGACCATGCGTGCAAATCTTCCTCCAAACCTAGCCATATAGAACACATTCGTTTGCTACTTGTATCTGAATTCTGAAAAATTATAATAGCATAGACAGTTTCCTATAGTATTTATGCTCTTATGGTGATTCAATAAATATTACATTGGAAAAAGGTTCACTACCTCCACAAGCATGCCCCTCCACGTGCAGCGACAAGTGCCACCTTCCCATACTTGTTAGACATCCAAACCGTGTATCAGGCGGTAACTACCTGGCATCATTTGGCCAAAAACTCAGGCTGTTTAACCATAGGACACAAGTAAGAGAACAAATGGATAGTCCAAAAAAAACTTGCAAGTTCTCTCTACACCATCCATTTTTTTTTTGTACACGTGGCCTACCTGATAGTCAAACAAGCTGATTTGTGCTGATCATCTAGACAGTGGCTGCCACCTGATGCGCAGCTCAGACAAATGAGAAACATGTATGTGGGGCTCAGAAACCCCATTAAGATATTGCGCTTTTTGCTTAGCAGATGATGTGATATTTGATCACGACGCACGTAATATAATAATGGTGACAATTGGAGTAACGAATCATGCAAACTGATTTGTGTTGAGCGCCAATTGAAGTTGTACTCGACATGGGTTATCACCTTGCCAAGTCAAAAAGCTTGGCTAGACTTGAAGTCATGCTATAACATGTTTTGAACCATGTAAGGCAACAGCATATTATAGGCAGCAAACCTTGTAGGTGGGTCTTCTCAAAGTGCACGCCGCTAACATTAACACCAGTATCTGAATGCAAAAACCTGTCTGGTCTCCTGAAGAAAACAAAGTGGAGTTCATGCTGGCCAGAAACTGGATGAGTATGTTGGGAGGTGGCTGCTTTGGACAATAACTCATACACCCGCCTTTGAATTCTGCTGTTCTTCATTTCTTCCTGCAAATAGTGACAACAAAGGTACAAAAATGTGAGTTTGAAAACCAGCAAAAATAATAAAACAACCGTTTGTAAAACATGCAGTACAAACATAATGCAAAAGATGAGAACATCATTGGCACAATCAGATACTGAGAATGAAAATAAATACCAGGCTTGTATACGATGCAAATTTTTTACCTCATCTGCAGATGACTTGAGTAGATCAGCTTCCTGAATGTGAACATATAAATCTTTAATACCTGTTAAAAATTTTGTTAAGTCACTCAAGAGTCTAGGTACAACAAGTGCAAAAAGAACAAACTCTTATAAACTTCAGTTCCAAAGTCTGGTAAAATCAAATCAGACTATAAGCTGCAAGAAGGCAGGACCAAATTGATTCATAAATTGACGTTGCATTTGCAATTTTGTCATATAAGCATAATGAACTTTAAAAGAATTTTATTTTTATTCAATTGCATCTCCATGTTTTTTATTATTCCACCCAGACATGAAAGAGAAGTCTGTCTTGGCAGATTCTTTGCAATCCCATGCATTTCGAGAGCTTGTGTAATTACCCCTGTAAATGGGTAATTATTACCATTTCACCCGTTTGAAAATCAAACGAATTTCTACCTTGGAAACCGGTTCAAAAGAGTTAATTTTTTTTCTTCTTTTCTTCCTTAATGCATTTTCTATGTTGCTTTCAAAAAAAAAAAAAAAGAGTTAATTTAAATTTGTGGACCCCAAGGGGATGTGTATTATATATCCATTCCGTCCATCTGTTTTACCACAATATTTTTAGGCATGATCCGAAAAAGGAGGCAAATCCAACACTCAAGTGGCCCACACCAAAAGAAACAGTGGCCCCAAGAGGTTTTTAACAGGAAGTGTTCGATTTCCTTTTTCCCATAGTGTGGTCCACTTGAGCTTTGGATATGCCTCATTTTTTGGCTCATGCCATAAATTCAACTGGCATAATGGATGAACGGTGTGGATAATCAACATACGTCACGGTGGGACCCACAAATATTTTGTGGCCTTCTCGGTTTTTGTGTCTAAAGAGCAGCCGGTCAAATCAAGCACCAGGAATAGTGCTGTAAATACCAGGTGAAATAATTATTACCCATTTACCCGGTATTTACCACTGAATTGAAATTTCAAACAAGGCCTAAGATCATTAATGCCATAACCATCAACAATCATGAATCCTATGTTTTTTTTATTTTATTTTGTTATTTTATTTATTGATTTTTAAGACGATCATGGCTCCTATATCAATCCCCTCTTTGATAAACTGTACTATTCAAGCATTGAGGTTCAAGTTGAATTGTGGATTGCTTCCTATGGAATTCCATCTGAGTTGTAGGATTTGAACTATAACCATCAACGATCATGAATCCTATGTTTTTTATTTTGTTAATTTATTTATTGATTTTTAAGATGATCATGAATCCTATATCAATCCCCTCTTTGATAAACTGTATTATTCAAGCATTGAGGTTCAAGTTGAATTGTGGATTGCTTCCCATGGAATTCCATCTAAGTCGTAGGCTTTAAACTAATCACAAGATTTTAACATAAGTATCAGCCCATCATTTCTTATGAAAAATTGGCAATATTAGCATCCATTGACTATTTGAAACTCCTAATCCTCTTTTCCTTCTCAAGAAATTTACTCCCAAACGGGTACAAGAATATCTCTTCAACACCACATTTACATGAACAGAGATAGACAGTAAAGATTTTTTTTTTTTTTGGTCATAAGACTCATAATGCAAAGTAAAGGACAAGTGAAAACTACCAAGAATTTCACGTAGTTCCTTTGCAGTACAAGCTGCCTGTACTGGTCCACGCCTCCCTACCAAATACACTCTCCTATAACCATCAAATAAGAACAAAACATGAATAAAACCAAACCGAAACAAGCGTATCTTACTATTTTGCGTTATTAGATCAAAGATGGGAGCAACGAACCTTATAGAACTTTCTTGCAGTGAAACTAATGCATGGTCAGCAATATCTGTTGTTGCCAATTCGGCAGTTGGTCGCAAAAGGATACGAGCAACATCCAGAGCAACATTACCCTGAAAGTAAGCATTGTCATCTATGAATGCAGTGAAGAGATTTGAAGCACTTGTTTCAAACAATAGCATGATTGTCTTAATCAGAGGACAGTCAAGGCAACACTAACACTACACAGGAACTAGAGAAACAAAGACATTCCATTTAATGAGAAATTGAAATTCATTGAATACCATTGCAGTGTGCTTCATGTGAAAGCAAGAAATTCAAATAGTGTGGAACATCTAGGTTGTACAGGATAATAATTACCCATCACCAATCGGTAATTTCTAATTCATTGAAAGTGCTTACTGAGAATCCAGTGCTAATATAGAATATAGAGGTTCTTTAGGATCACTAGCCAATAAATTCATGGCTACAAGTTAGAATCTCCTATTAAAATGGAATGTGCCTGATGGCCATTAGAGATTGGTGCTGCTTCAGAAGGTTACCAGTGGTCTGGAACTTTAGGGTGAAGTTGGAAGTTAACCATGTTGACTGGACATCAAAATGATACATTGAATGAATGATAATTTACAGAAATTATGTGGGACCATATTTTGTTCGATAGCTATTTTGGGTGAAAAGAGCTTGTGAGCATGTTACCTACAGAATTCCCACTTTGTAGACAATTTTGTCAGTGCCATTTGCGGAACAATTTTTTTTCTTGGAGAGGTTTTGAATCCATTTGCTGAACATTAAATAGGTTAAATGCGATTTTTTAGTTACATCCAAATTGGGCTTCGCATGACAGCTACAAATATCCAAGAAGTGTCATGATTCACGAGGGATAACCAAGGAGGAAAATGTGATTAAAGGCTGCTGTGTCTAGCAATCAGATAAGATTAAAGCCATTGTTCGTTTGCGATGCCCTGTTGGATTTGTTCCAAGAAATGGAGTGAAGGCATTAGCTTGCTCTAGGTAGTGTGGATAAGCTCAATCTGATCAATTGAAGTCAGTGAAGTGGCTGCCAGATTAACAGATTGTATGGAGTCCCATTTCCAGTGGACGGAGGCAGCAAAGAAATCATTTGATGCCTTGAAGAAGAGGATTTGTCAAGGTGATGATGTGCAACTCCATATGTTAAATAGGAGTGTATTTTGGCAATGTTCAGAAATTGAATTGAGCATTGCAACAACAACACCAAATTCAAGTTGAATAGATCTAGGTTTGGGTAGCTTAAGTGGGTAACTTGATGTTTATATAACTCAAGAAAACTGGATCCGAGCTCTTGCAAACTCAACAAATCAGACTGAACGTTAGCTTTAAAAATTCAAAAGAAGTAGAGTAACCAACAACATTTCAATTGACTCAGATTTAAGCCCTTATCATCATCATAATCATCTAACCCGTATCCCAACTGACTTGTGTCTGCTACATACTTTCTGTAGTGAGATAGTTAGGACCTTAAATGAGAAGAAGCATTATCCTAATCCTACCAGCATCAGCTTAACGATTAGAGGCTGCATGTTTTACCAAAAAGACTTGTAGGTAACAATTCCACATAAAAATATGAATGATAGTTGAAAAGTGAAAAAACTAAAATGAAACATCCATACTGACCATTACCAGAATTTGAATCAGAAAAAGAAAAAGAATAAGAAAACACAAACATCTACTTCAAGATATACAACTAAAACTGTATCCAAAAAGCAACTGGTACTTTGTGTGAACTATACTGCTCATTAACCCTGCACTTGCACTTGCAGTTTCATATCCTCACAAATGGAGATAATGAAGATACCTGACCAAGAACAACAGCTGTATCAGTGCTGTTCAAATCAGGAGTGAGATTGTTGTAGTCTGGGTGTCCATTGTACCACCAAACGAATTCCCTAGCTGAGTATATCCCCTTTAAATCCTAGAAAATACAATGAAAGAAGACATCATCAAGACAAACCATGCCCACATTCCCTGTTAAAGAACTAATCACAGAATGATGAAGAAACAACAACACTATCAGTTCTACTCAATGTTTCCAAACCTAGAGTGGACATTGACCCATTTCTGTCTGAGGAATCCAAACAGGTCCAACCCACAGTACGTCTTGTTGAACCCTTGATGCATATAGATAAATGAAATCTAGAAAGTAAGGAACCAAATGACTGTAGCATAGTTGGTTGCATTTGGTTTGTACAAGGCTAGTCATGGGCCCGACCCCCGCTCAACTCATTTTAAATGTTACACACAAAAAATTGAACCAGCAAGTCCAACTGGGAGAAATGCACAATTCAGACATGTAGACCAGCTGGATCGGATGGTCCAAACTATTTCTCACCCAAAATGGGTTTCTAGGTGAACCTACCCATTTCCCCTGCCCGTTTCATCACAAACCGGTCCAACTGTCCAATCCAGATCTTGGATCTCTGATCACTCTAGTACGTAGTGCAGGAACAAGTATGCAGTGCACTACTTCCTCTAATACGTGGTACGCTACATATGGGATCATGTGGATCACTCTAAATCATAACTACGTATGTGCAATGTAGTTTATATATATATATATATATATATATATATATATATATATATATATATATATATATATATATATATATATAGGGAAATGGTTCTATGCGGTTGACCTCATGGAAACTTCCCATAAGGTTGAGCTGTGTGGGCCCCACCGTGACGCATGTCAAACATCAACACCGTGCATTTGATGGGTCCCCTTTAAATTATGGGATATCCCAAAAATCAGCCGTGTGGGCTATACCATATAAAATCATGTGAAGACTTTCCTAAAACATATAAAAGCACTTGGTGGGGCCCACCTAAAATTTGGATGCGTTTGAAACTTGGTCTAACCCCTCGTCCAAGTGGGACACACGTAATGGATGGGCTGGATTTGTAAACCACATCTAGGTGGGCCCAACAAATGATTATGAATGTTTTAATGGGAGGGTAACCCCTCTCAACTTTTGTATGTGGTGTGGCCCACACAAGTCATTGATTGACTTTATTTTTAAGCCCAAGGCCCACCATGGAATGGTGCATCTGACTGATGGGGTAAGATGTTCGACACGCATCACGGTGGGGCCCACACAGCTTGACCTCACGGGAAGTTCCCATGAAGTCGACCACATAGAGCCATTTCCCATATATATATATATATATATATATACAAATGCTGCTGTAATTTATATCTGATATATTGAATGCTATGATGTACAATGTTATATTATATGCATGCTATTGCATAAGTCAAACATATAAATCTCTAAATTCATTTACCTCATAACTTAATCAACATTAAGAACACAGAACCATAATTTCAGGTTGGTAGAAATAGCTATCTGGATTGCAAATGACCCATAACCTGGATTGTGACTCTGAATGAAAAAAATAGGTGAGTAGGCAATGTAAGTTGCAATAGCATATCTTTTAAACTTGATTAAGGATACCATCATTATAGAGATACAAGCTCCATTTTATTAGGACATCCTTCTTTGACTACAATTTACATATAAGAACACCACCATTACACCACAAGCAAAGGTTTAATAACCTGGGACCCAAATCAGGCATGAACTGACAGGACAGATACTTGGCTTGTGCCAACTGCCAACTCCTGCTTGCATATAGAATAGAAATATGTATCTAACAGGATTAGGTACCCATACACAACACATGACAATGTTTTAAAATTGTCCACTATAATTATGTACATTAACATACACCCTTACACCACAATGCAAGGCTCAAGACTCAAGACTCGACCTGTATTTAAATTGACCCTGAGTTGAGTGGATACTCGTAGAATAGAAACATGAACCAAATATGAAAAGGTTGCTCTATATTCAACTGCAATTGAACATGACACTAACACTTACACGCTATAACATGAAGCAAGGTTCAGAAGGAAAAAAAAAAAAAAACAAAAGGTTTAGAAACTTGAGAGATGAGTCTGCTTTCGACTTGAGTCAACTCAATCTCAATCAAGAGTCAACTCTACGGAGGTTTTTGGAGTTATGATTTATTTCATGAAAGTCTCAGGCCTTCTTTAGTCAAAACCATTCGGAAAAAGAAAGAAAGAAGAAAATATAAATAAAAAGAAAAGGAGTCAAAACTGAGTCGTGAAAAAGCTCAGCTTCATTCCTGATGAAGTTGAGCAAACTCAGTCGATCTTTGCATCTACTTGATGAGGTTTCAAACAACGAAACGAGCTAATTACATCATTGGTAGTAGCAAACAATGTTGTGTTTTTACATGGGACACTAGGCAGATGTTTCTGATTGTTGGAAACATACTTCCCCAGGAATTCCAAGAACTCTGTCACTTTCTGCACCATAAGCAAGCACCACCTGCACAAGTCAGCATTTGTAGTTGAATAAAGGACCCATGAGAAAATTTTCAAAAAACAAAACTTGAAGGACATGAGAGACATTAATACAAGATCATTATCCGCCTATGAACACCTTTCTGGGTGTGTGAAGCTTACCACATCATAGATCTCACGAAGCTCAAAAAGTGAAATGTTGGTTCCAAGAGATACATTTCCGAAGAAGGAACACCGCTCGTTAGAAGCAACCCGAGAAAACTGGTTAACCACAATCTGTTGCAAGTTTCTGGCAAAACTAAGCTCAATTACATAAATGCTTTGTCAAATAGCATTTACAGAAATTGACACAAATAACACAATTTCAGCATTAATCTAAATCAATTATATTGAAATATTTAGGAAAGAGAACCTTTCAAAAAAATATTTTGGAAAGAGAAGGAATGCAACATTGTCCGTATCCTAACATGCTTGCAATTACAGAAAAAATTCCTAGTTTTCAGTAATATGATCAAGTAGAGGATTCACTCTTAAATGACCAAAATCCCTCGGCTGAGGAGTAAAAAAAGAGGCTTGCTAACCCAGACACATGTATAAAGTAGGCCCTCTACAAGCCACAACATGTGAATACCTAGCATAAGGGCAGGAGATCCAAGCCATCCATTAAGTGCGTCTGACAATGAAAGATGCCCACGACCAAAAATAGGCTGATCCACTGAATAGGTGGGCCAAGGTTATGAGACAAACAGACAGCTAAAAGAATTGGCCATGCTTTTCTAAGCCATCTGAATCATCTGATTGTTTCTAACACTATGGCTGATATTATAAGTGGACCAGCCTGATTTTCAGGCCAGGGCATCTGTATGGTGGGATCTACTGATGGACGGCTTAGATTTTGCACCCATGTGCATGGTTTTTTGACTTGGTGACTCATCCCAGCTCGTTTGGCTTTGAGTCATCACGACTTGCTCAGGTGTAGGGGGGTTTGAATTGTGGTACTGACCCAACCCGTTCATGATTGAAACCAGGTAGACTGACATGTTGTCGAACCCATGCCTGTGTGCGTCATTGCCCAACTTACGCGTGCATGTGGGGCTAGCTAACCTCATTAATATGAGTGCCATAAAAATGGTAAATCAAAATACATGATGCCAATCCACAATTATGCTTAGGGTGTGTTTGGATGCAGAAGTGAATCGAAATACACCATTCTGCTTAATCAAATGAAATGACAAGAACTTAATTGTGTTTCCTAGCAATAATCCCCTAAACTGCACATATCCTTCTTTCAAGTAGAGCTTAAAGGAATCTGAATGCTTACAAAGCTAATCAATTCCTAGTTTATCCAAATGCACCTTATAATGAAAATTGAAACAAAGATCAATTAGTCAAGCTACTTTTTGGAGCACAAACAAATTGAATTGTGAACATTCACAAGAGCCAGCAGCAATGATCAATGGTGTTTCCTCATATTATAAATGAGGAGATGGCCCACAAATTGCAGTTACATTTCTTCCAAGTCCAACTTGAAACTAACATAATCACAATTTGGTGCCCGGAGTCCTAATGCAAAAGCGAAGGAAGTTGCAATTTGTTCTTCTTCTTCTTTTCTCTCTCTCTCTAATGCAATTGTAATGCGATTCAATAGTGCATCCAAACACCTGATTATTTATTTATTTATTTATATATATATAGGGAAAAGGTACTATGCGCTCGACCTCACGAGTCTGTCCCATAAGGTCAAGCTGTGTGGGCCCCACCGTGATGCGTTTCGAACATCTACCCCATCAGTCAGATGCACCATTCCATCGTCGGCCCACGTCTCAAAAATCAAGTCAATCCGTGACTTGTGTGGGCCACACCACGTACAGAAGTGGAGAGGGGCCGTGCACCATTAAAACATTCATAACCATTTTTGAGGGACCACCGAGATGTGGTTTGCAAATCCAGCCCATCCATTATGTGTGTCCCACTTGAATGAGGGTTCAGACCAAGTTACAGGCGCATGCAAAACTTAGGTGGGCCCCACCAAGTGCTTTTATATGTTTTAACAGTGTCTTCACATGATTTTAGATGGTATGGCCCACCTGATTTTTGGGATATCCCATAATTTAAAGGGGACCCATCAAATGCACGGTGTTGATGGTCGACACGCATCACGGTGGGGCCCACACAGCTCGACCTCACGGGAGCTTATCGTCAGCTCGAGCGCATTGTACCTTTTCCCATATATATATATATATATATATATATATGGGAGAGAGAGAAAAGGTACTATGCGCTCGAGCGTAAAGCGGTCGTCCGTGGGTCGACTGGGTGGGCCCCATGAACCTTTTGAACATCAACACCGTCCACCAGATGCACCATTCATAGTAGGGCCTGGACGGCCCAAAATCAGGTCAATCCGTGACTCAGGTGGGCCACACCATTTAAACCCCATAGAATATATTTTAAAAACATAAAAACTTTGGTGGACCGTGGGAAAAATGTGAGTTTTCCATCCTTGATTTCAATTTCTCATTCTAAGTGGGACACACATAATGGATGGAAAAGTTTTAGAAAAAAGTAAGACTTGGTCAAAAATGGTTTCAAGGTTTGCTTCACAATGGTGAACAGTTCTGATTTTGATCAACATCACGGATTGATGATTTTGGCCGTCATCACCATGGAAAGTACATCTGGTGGACGTGTTGATGTTCGAACTGGTTCACAGTGGGCCCACCCAGCTCGACCTCATATATATATATATATATATATATATATATATATATATATATATATATATATATATATATAAGGGTTTCCCGAAGCTACTGACCTTCGTTTCAGGATGATCCGGTGCAACTCCGGAGCGGACCAATCCAAACGGCGTCGGCAATCGGTCGATAATATCGATTTCTGCTCCTTTATGTGCTTTCAACATCTAATAATACAAAGAACAAAGTTAAAATTAAAAATAATAAATAAACAGATTTTGATTCCTGTAGTTTCAATCTGAACAAATGAATAGAAATCCAAAGGCAAGAAAAGGGGGAAAAGAAGAACAGATTTATACTTTGTCTTCAGTGAAAATCCTAATTCTATGAGAGGTCGAATTCAGATTGGGAAAATAAGTGGGGATTATAAACCTTTTCTGCGGTGTATAAGCCCGCAGGTCCGCTGCCGACGACGCACACGTGCAACCACCGAGAAGAAGAGAGAGAAGAAGATAGGCTTCTCGACAGGAGTAGACATTTCCTTGCGTGAAAAAACGCCATTTCCCCAAAAAATAATAATAATAACAACAATAATAATCTGAAAACTATTTGAGAACTGAGGCTTGTTTTGTTTTGGTTTTAGAAAAACGGAATTTTGTAGAATTTGGAGGGATGAAGAAGAAAAGACTTGGACCGAGCTTTGAGAGCTTGGGAAAAAAACAGGGTGATGACTTGGGAATGGACCGTATCCTCCGTAATTTTTGCTATTTTAAATTACCAAAAATCCTATAAAGAAAAAAATTATAACTAACCATGTCATCATTTACTGACCCTTGAAACTCGATATGGGCTTATACACGGCTGGTACCGATAAGAACCGTACAAATAAAATTTATCGACCGTAAAAGACCAATGAATCCAACCAATAACTTAAACATCAAGTTCAGTCCATGATTTGTTCACATAGGGCCCAAATCTAACCGACTTGTCATTGACTAATCAAACTACTGTAACTTAACTAAAGATCTACCCATATCCGAGCCAACTATGGGTTAAACCTTAATAAACTAAATCAATCCAGTTACTTTTTTAGTGTAAAACCGACGGTTTAGAGTGATCATGATCAAATCACCATTTTCGCTAATTTCAAATAGGTCATACCGTGAACTTAGTTAATTCATGCCTCAACCACTGCGTCCAAGAAATCTCTCTACCCAATTTATTCCAGAAGTGCCTCGATTACCCGAACAAGCTCTAGACCGCTCGTTAGTGGATCACTAGTTTCGAAATTATAGAATAATGCTCATCCCACTGGACTTGTGGTCCATCGCGGACAACAGACTCAAACGACGTCTGGAAACAGACGATTCACACTGTCAAGTCAGACGATTCACACTGTCAAGTCGGCACTTGTAAAGTGCAACTCGCCCTGGCACAAGCCTAGAGTTTGAAATTTTAAAACAAATGATATAACCACATAAGACAATAAATTAGGACATTTCAGTCGTTAGATTCTACCCAAATTTGCACCATATGTTAAAAATATTTCCCTGCACTCGTCCGCGAAATCTGATCCCCGATCGCGGAACGGTGACCGTTGATCACAAATCGGACCTTTGCGGTAAATCCTCACATCTGTTTGTCGTCAAACTTTGGACAGCCCTTCATCAAGCCATGGGGCACCTATCCCATAAATTAGATGGGCCATGGGGCCATCAGGGCAGCCCCAATAACTAGAATGGCCCCACAGGGCCATTGGAGGCAATTACCGAAGTACAGGGCCAACTAAAATAAAATTTAGGATATTTATATTCAGACCTCTCTCTCACTCCCATAAACTCCAACAGCCGAGAGAGAGAGAGAGAGAGAGAGAGAGAGAGAGAGAGAGAGGTGATAGGGTGGGTGATTGTGGGTCGATGGTGCTTGGGATTTGGAAACCCATTGATTGAAAAACGCCGACCCAATCGTCGTTGAAGCAAAACCCCGTTCAATTTGAGGTAAGATTGAGGTTCAATCCATTACCATCCAGTTTCTAGCAACATGCATGCAACTTACCCCTACTCCATGTAATGTAGGGCCCCGGCACGTCGAGTTTACAGACCTAACGTCGCTGGGACGATTTCAGTGACTTCTTGTCAATAATAGGTGCGGACCATTACCTTTAGGTGGCTGATTATCGTGCCTAGCGTAGGTTTAATGAATGTGTGTAGTGCATTGTTATTGCATATTGATGGAATTTCTTTAAAATGCATGATTGGGACTATAGGTCTAGAATTTCCTAAAAACGTGGGAAGTGGTTTAGGCCCGAGCATCCCCAATTGCATGGAATGCTGAATTGCATGTCTAATTAGGGTGTAAGCCTTCAATTTCTTCAAGTATTGTTGATTTGCTCTTAAACCTTGTTGCATGTCATTTATGTTAGACATTGTAGGAATGAATGTTGATAAATTTATAGATTGCTAATTAATTGCATACAATTCCCACTACATGGATGATTTGTATGATTCATGCTGGCGTATGTGAAATTGAATTGCTGTGAATGAGTGTGTGGTTGTCCATCTTGTTAAATAGTTGGAACGTGATGAACATGACCCTTACAAATTTAGTAGAGTTTAGTGTTTGTTGTCCAGGTACTTAACTCGCTGAAATTATACTTATCATGTGTGAAATATCCCTGAATTTGATGATACATGATGACTATTAGTGCATGTGCCCCTTATGGATTGGCCAATTAATTGGAATCACTTGGGCGACCTTTCGTTGGATCAGCCCATAAGTAAATCTAGCCCAACTAGTTAAACTGTAAGTTGTCGAACGTAGTTGGACTATATGAGACGCCGTTCTCAGGCCGATCAGTTTATGGTTCAGCTTGTCGGGGTATATTAGCTCACAAATCGGCCATCCTTGTATGTTAGCCTTGTTTGAACATGCCTATATGAACCCGAAATATCCTAAGACCTTTGCGCCCACTATTAATTGTGATTTACAATCCATAAGACTCATGAGCCGGGGATGGTGGTATGGGACACTATGCCCATGCTGTCGGCTTACGTTGGGGTGACGAGCCTCCACATAGTAACCAGTGAGCACCTAGACTTGTGAACCGGGGACGGTGGTATGAAACACTGTGCCTGTGGTGTCGGCCTATGCTGGGGTGATGACCTCCCCATAGTGACCACAAGTAGGACATTAAAGTTCCAACTGTCTTCGTCCAAGCTTAAGAATTTCGGGATTGACGAACCCGCGAGGGCTAAGGATCGCGAGAGTTATATGACCACGACCCTTGTGTCGTGTTCACTCCCCAAGTGCAGGGTTGTGATGTAGTAATAAACTCGGTGAGACCGAGGTCGAATCCACAGGGACTGAAACCTGTACATTATCTGAAAATAACTAGAACTAGAACTAGAATGAGATGAAATTTAAATTGAGTGTAATTTGAGGAATAATGGTGAAATAATAATCTAAAACTGAAGAAATTTAAAGGTAGGAAACTAGGGATTCAGAGGATCCACTTGTAGAGATCAGAGAGATCTTATGCCTGTATCAAAAATCATGGAAATTAACTGAACTGACGTTGATATAGTTTTCAAGAGATGAAAGGTATATGAATTAGAATGGATTCCATCACCAAACCATGCCCAGGAGACAAAGTAAACAACAGAATTAAACTAATTACCAACCAATCAATCATGTCATGAAGGTCAGGAAAGGGTACCGTCATCCGACCATGCCCAGGAGACGATGGTGAACAACAGGGCTTCCTGACGTCAGACACATAAAGAGGAGAAAAACATGCTCAAAGCCATCGCAGACCCATTGTAATTTCAGTCATAACAGACCATTAAAGACTAAAAACATTCCCAGAATAAAATTAAATCAAAATCAAATTCGGTTCACTAATTAAAATTAAAGTGAAGGCATAGAATCTCCCATCATGCTACAAGCTTCACCTTTTGGCCCTAGCCAAGAGGTTTAGCCCCACATGAATGGACTAGATCTCTCAAAATAAAATAAAATAAATAAATAAAACAGCTAAAAAAACAAACTCTTTTTCTCTCTGTCTCTCTCTCTCCTCACGTCCAGCCTCCAGCCTAATTCCCCCCCAGATCTCTCTCTCCTTTATACACACCAGGTGGAGAGGTGTTCTTTCGCAGCTCGTCCGTAACAGAGCCGAACTTGAGAATACGCACGGTCCTGCGTTACGGAGATGAGCTCTTTCAACGCATGCAACGCACATGTCTTACGCAGCTGAAGTTGGTGGGCCTCTGATTGGCACCCTATGGGAAATCTGAACCGTACACTGGATTCCCCTCAAAAAATCGGTCTGACATGGATGATTTTGGTTATCTTTTGATGCGGCCCACTAGATCTACTGTTCGATGATGATTCGACCCTTCAGCGAGCAAGAGAGCATATTCTGACGTGTCTTGGGCCAAACTCTCCTAGGGTGCGGTCGAATTCTTCTCCTGAGTGCATTGGATGGCTTGGATCAGTTGCCCGGATGATGAAGGTGGCCCACAGCGGACGACCGCACGTCCCTTCGCGAAACAACATGTACGCAGCCGACGCTGTGAAATTCGGTGGGCCCCAGTTCGACGTCGTTTGGAGAATCCAAGCCGTCCATTAGCTTCAGGACGAAAAACCGTCCAGGAAGGACGAGATTTGTTTGATTTCAGTGTGGCCCACTTGATTTCTCACTCCACCGTCGGTTGTCCGTTTGAACGGTTGGATTTTGATCCTCGAGATCGTCTGCAATTCTGCCCTCTAGGCAGTGATAAGAAGCTCCCTAGGGATCTGATGGACGGTCCAGATCACCCGTTTGGACCATGGGTGGGGCCCACAACATCAACCGACGATCGGTTGATGCGAACGCTGGAACGGCAGTTCCTGTTTTGCGTAAGAAGTCGGTCAACACCGACTTTGACCGGGCTTCTTCATCCGGTGCACATTGAGTGCACCTACACTTCCTATACGTGCAATGCTCAAGGCCCACCATCATGATGGTCGTGAGAAATCCGTTCCGTCCATATCTTTTCTCATATCATCTAATGGATATAGCCCGAGTTTGAAGCATATCTGAATATCAGGTGGGCCTCAGATCAGTAAATCATGGGCTGATCTGACCGTTTGACCACTTCTACAGGTGTCCAACTAGTGAATTTTGACGGGTACGGCTTATCTAGGGTCTTCAGGCTATATATGAAGTTTTGAGTCGAGCAGATGGTGGGAACCCAGTGATCTTGGTTTCTGGACGTCATTCAGGCCACTTGAACTTCAGTTTCTCGGTTTCCTCGGATTTCTGGCTTGAAAATCTTCCGATCTTGGTCCCCTGGAATCCCATCCAATGCCTTGGTGATGTCAGGGCGTTAAATCTATGTTTTTAACACCATATTTCCCTCCAAGCTCGTAAATACACCCTGCATCACAACACGATTAAAGCGGGCCATTACACGGCATCATATTCGTAAAATCAGGTAATTACTAGGGTCTGATATGCAATATTTGACCCTCAACATGTCGCGCGATCAGGTTAGGGCAATACTTCTGCTAATGGTATTCCGGTTTCCTCAACCTGCTAGGTGAATGAATCTAATTAATCAATTGGGCTAACATATTACATGACATTACATTATCTATTATGGCGATTTGACAGTCGAGGTTACAACTGAGTGTTGATCATTGCGATCATTAGATGTCATCGCTTAAGGGAGTGTTAGTGGCAAGGGGCATGCATCATATCATTAAACCATGTATTGCATTAATAAACAGTACTTAGGATTCTATGATGTATGTTATTCACTAAATTTATCCTATGCATGATAATTTATGTGGCTTATTGTTAATGGTACCACTGAGTTAGCTACTCACTCCCACTTTGGGACGGTGTTTTAAAACACCAACTAAGATCTGTCATAGATGCAGAGTCGATAAAGCCGGATGAACTGGAGGATGCGGCATGAATGATGAGGAGGAGCAAGCATACTATCAGACTTTCGACGATTTCTTCTAGTTTATGGTTGGATGGTCGCGGGACATGGGTCAGGGCCCTAGTCATTTTGAGATATTTATCTGGGTGGGTCTAGTTCCTGGTTGGATTTTCTTGGTACTATATTTTGGATATCTTACATGTTTAGCGGCCCGTATTTACATTTTATAATATTCTCATGCTTATGGTTTGCTAAACCCATCATTGCTTATAAATAAACCCAAATACATTGGAATCTGGAGCCATTAGGGCATACGTGGCACCCGAGAATTCGAGAGCCAAGTTCCTACTCGGCCCCTGAAATTTGGGGCATTACAAAAGGGTATAAAGGATTAGAAATGAGGTAGGAATGAAGTAGAAAATAGCCCTAGGTGAAGCCCCTAGGGCTTCCATGTGATTTAGAGGAGCAAAGAGGGGTCCCCACATGTGGGAGGGCCCCACACACATTTTGGGTCATATTATCTCCAATCGTCGAATTCCCAACTACAAGTGATTTAAATCACTTCTTATGTTTGAAGTTCCTGTTATACTTAAACCCTAGGCTAAGACTATAGTGTTCAGATTAGCCGGATGGCTTGGTCCAAGGGTCCTTTAACGTCGCTAAGTTCGATCGCTCCCTCCTAAGTCGATAAAGTATTATGATAGACCCATTACCCAAGGCCCGACTTAACCCGAACAATGCTTTGATACCACCTGTAACGCCCCGGATTTCAGGGGCCGAGTAGGAACTCTACTCGACTCCCGAATTCTCAGGTGCCACGTATGCCCTAATGGGCTCTAGATTCCAATGCATTTGGGTTTATTTATAAGCAATGAGGGGTTTAGCAAACCATACACATGAGAATATCATAAAATGTAAATACGGGTCGCTAAATATGTAAGAAATCTAAAATACAAACCAAGAAAATCCAAGCTGGGAACTAAACCCACCTAGATAAATATCCCAAAATGACTAAGGCCCTGGCTCATGTCCCGCGACCATCCAACCATAAGCTATAAGAAACCGCTAAAAGTCTGGAAGTACGCCTGCTTCTCTTTGTCGTCCATACCGGCATCTTCCAACACGTCCCGGTCCAATGTTCCTGTATCTATACAAGATTCTGGTTGGTGTTTTAAAATACCATCATAGAGTGGGAGTGAGTAGCTAACTTAGTGGTACCATTAGCAATAGATCACACAAATCATCATCATAGGAGTGGAGGAGTGGATTTAGTAAACAACATACATCATAGAATCCTAATTACTCTTACTTAATGTAATGCATGATTTAATGCTATGTTGCATACCCCTCACCACCAACACTCCCTCGAGCGACAACATCTAACGATCGCAATGACCAACACTCCCTCAATTACGACCTCGACTGCCGAATTGTCACAATAAATAATTCAATGACATGTACATGTTAGCCAAGTTGATTAACTAGGTTCATTCATCCAGTAGCTTAGGGAATTCGGAATACCCTTGTCAGAAACATTGCCATAATCTGATCGCGCGGTTCAAAGGTCGTGGTCATGTGACTCTCGCGATCCTTAGCCCTCGTGGGTTCGTCAATCCCCTAGCTTTTAAGCTCATACGAAAACATTTAGAACTTTCAAGTCCTGCTCGCGGTTACTACAGGGAGGTCGTCACCCCAGCATAGACCGACAGCACAGGCACAGTGTCCTATACCACTGTCCCCGGCTCACGAGTCTTAGTGCTCATTGGTCACTATGGGGAGGCTCGTCACCTCAGCATAGGTCGACAACACAGGCACAGTGTCCCTTACCACCGTCCCCGACTCATGAGTCTTATGGGCCGAAAATTATAGTTAATAGTGGGCGCAAGGGTCTCAGGGTATCTCGGGTTCATACAAATGTGTGCAACCATGATTAACATACAATGATGACTGATTTGTGAGCCAATATGCCCCCACAAGCTAAACTATAAACTGAACTGCCTGAGAACAACGTCTCGTATGGTCCAACTACGACCGACAATTTACAGCTTAACTGGTCAGGCCAGATTTACCCGTGGGCTGATCCAATGATGGGATTCCCAAATAATTTCGGTTATTCAGCCAATCCATGAGAGGACAAGCTCACAAACGGATAGCATAAATTCAGTAAATTCAGGAATAATTTCACAAATGACAAACAAAATCCAACATTCTAAGTATATGGATAGCAATATACCAATCTTCACCAAACTACGAGGATCATGTTCAGAATATTCCAACAATTGTAACAAGATGGACCACCACGCACCCATTCACGTCAATTCATTTTCACACATGCCGATATGAAACATATAATTCAGCAATATAAATGAAATTAAGTGTAATTAATCTAGAAATTCAGCAATTCGACAAAATACATTCCTTCTATGCTTAACATGTTTCACATGCAACAAAGTTCAACCAACAATTCAACAACATTTGGGGAATTTGAGTGCATACGCTCTAATTGGACATGTAGGTCAGCATTTTACACATTCAGGGATATTTGGGGCCTAAATCCCTTTCCACATTTGAGGGAATTCCTAAGTTTGTAATCCCAAATCAACAATTCAAAAAAAAAATAAAAATTCAACAACATGCAGGGACAATATATTATGCACATTTACTAAAATCTATGCTAGGCACGATAATCGGCCATCTAAAGGTAATGGTCCGCACCTATTGTCGACCGGAAGCTCTTGCAGTCGGTCTAACAGTGCCAGGTCCACAAATTCGATGTGCCTAGGCCCTGCGTGTAAGGCTTATATCCTAGTCCGTACCATTCCTTAGACTCCCGCGATCCTTCCCTTCGAATTCTGGCAACTCGTGACCTGTAATTAGCGTTTGCGTGTGACCCTAAGTAGCATCCCGTATATCTGAGCTGACTCAACTTGAGACTTGTACCCTAGCGACTGCGCCATCGCCGCTGTTCCAACGGCATGACTTGTGCACCGATGAGATACCTATGCCAGGAGTCGTGGGCCCACGTTTATTTTGAGAAAAACGCCGTGTGTTGCAAATTTCAAGAGAATCTCTATAACCCATCACATCAATCAATCAATCACAAATCAAGTACATAATCCATCCCTCTCTTACCAACAAAGCATGACACCGATCTCTCTCTCATCCCCAAAGTCATCTCTCTCTCTCCAGTCTCCACCCATCCCTCTCTTATACCACCCATCCCTCTCATCCCATCCTTCTTACAACACCATTTCACTCCATCGCTCGCTCATTCTCTCTACCATTTCTCAAGCTTCCATGAGAGAAAAGCTCTAAGGAGAGAAAAGATCAAGGCCCACTTTCTACCCCCACATCTCACCATCTAACCCTTCAATCTTCATCATCCACCCTTAAAGAAGAAGCTTAGGAGATAAGGAGTCCAAGGAGCTAAAGAAGAAAGTGAGTGGGTGATCCTAGGATTTTCACTATTGATTTTTATTTGAGGGCCCACTTGTGGTGGGACTCATTTGATGTATGTGTTGTAAACGGAGAGGAGCTCATAGTGGCGGAGCTCCTCCCTCTCACACATGCCGTCTCTCTCTCTCTCTATCTCTCTCCTTCAGTGTTGATGGCCCACCTGATGATTTACATATTTTATCCATGTTGTCCATTTAATGGACCACACCATAGTCCACTTGTGGGGCCCACCTTGCTGCCTATCCATTTGGATAAGCCTTGATGAAGGACAAACACAAATATCAGCTTTATTCAAAGTTGTTGGTGGGCCACACGTGTGGACCCACCTTGTGCAGGTGTTACATTTGGGTCGTCCATCTACTGGACGGCCAGCAGCACATGGCTGTTGTTGACATCAGCAAGTTTTGTGGTCCCACCATGAGGTATGGTTATATCCAGATCGTTTGTCCTTTTAGGACATGGGACCCACCCACACGTGCCACACATGTGGGATGGGCCCACCTTGATGTATGAATTCTAAATCCACACCGTCTAATGCTAGGACGGTGGGTCCCACCGCTGGTTGACCTTAGCAAGTCTGTGGGTTCTGATCATGAGATGTGTTACATCCCAACCGTACATTTGTGGGGCCCCTCATGATATATGTGTTTTATCCCTGCCTTCAGATAGGCTAGACGGTAGGGACCCGTTGGGATGTATGTGAGGCACCCACCTGCCACGTGTGTGGGGCCTACCATGATGGATGTGTTATATCCTCACCGTCAAGGGATTGGACGGTGGGAAGCAGATTGGCTGGTGTACTCACATCAGCTATGCAGCTGCTGTATATGACGTCAGCAGTTCTGTGCGTCTGATCATGAGTATGTGTTAGATCCAGACCGTCCATCCACTAGCTATATAACTGCTGGATTGACGTCAGCAATTTTGTGCGTCTGATCATGAGTATGTGTTAGATCCAGACCATCCATCCACTATCTATATAACTGTTGGATTAACGTTAGCAGTTCTGTGTGTCTGATCATGAGTATGTGTTAAATCCAGACCGTTCATCCACCTTGTAAGCTCGTCTTAAGGCTTGACATAGAAAAATAAGACAGATTTGTCTATCAGGTGGACCACACTGCAAAAATCAGTAGAGGATTGAACGTCTACTATTGAACCCGTTTGGGGTCACAGGAGTTCTGGATCAACATGAGATTTGTTTTTCCTTTTAATTTAGGTCTTTGTGACCTTATGAACAGATTAGATGGAAAATAAACGTTAAGGTGGCCCCCTGTGAATTGTTAACAGTGAAAATCATTATCGCCACTGTTATTTATGGTATGGTCTAGATGATCTTTCGATATGATTCATTTTTGGGTAATGATCTAAAATGATCTTTAAAAATAGATAAATGATGTAGATAGTACAGCTAGGGCGGTGGGCCCATTTGATGTATACGAGGCCCATTGTTGTGGCCCATGTGATGCGGCCCACTTGATGTATATGGGGCCCATGTGATGTGGCCCACTTAATGTATATGAGGCCCATTGTTCCGGCCCATGTGATGCGGCCCACTTGATGTATATGGGGCCTATGTGATACGGCCTACTTGATTTATATGAGGCCCATTGTTGCGGCTCATGTGATGCGGCCCACTTGATGTATATAGGGCTTATGTGATGCGGCCCACATAATGTATATGAGACCCATTGTTGTGACCCACTTAATGTATATGAGGCCCGTGTAATGCGGCCCACTTGATATATATGAGGCCCATTGTTATGGCCCATATGATGCGGCCCACTTGATGTATATAGGGCCCATGTGATGCGGCCCACTTAATGTATATGAGGCCCCATTGTTGTGACCCATGTGATGCGGCCCACTTAATGTATATGAAGCCATTGTTGTGGCCCATGTGATGCAGCCCAATGTGATATATATGAGGCCCAACATGATGCATGTGGGGCGCATGAGTGAGGCCCAATGCGATGTATGTGAGGCCCTCGTGTGAGGCCCAAAGCGATGTATATGAGGATCGATGTGATGTGTGATTCCACCATGATGTATGTAATGATGTTTATGATGGGCCATGCCTTGGGAGCAATGTTCGTTTTATGTCCACATTGTAAGAGCAATGATGGTTAAATGTCAGCATTGTAACTCTTCCTAGGGCCCATTGTTAGGCTCATTCTCACCTCCCCTTAGTGGGCTAACCCAAACCGTTGGGCCCCCATGATCGTTAGGCTCATTCTTGATATGAATAGGCCGTTTAAGCCCATCCTTGATATGAGGAGAGTACATCATTATCATATAACATGCTTAGTATAGCTTCACTATCCATACCCATGCGCATCATATGTATGCTTGATATGAGGAGTGATTGATCATAACACATGCCATTAGGCGAATTATTATGGGACTCCCCGATAGAAGGAGTTGCCCACATGAGCGCGCGGTACGCGTGGGATTACTGCATGACTGGATAGTATGATTCATGCATCTTGCATTTGTGTGATATGATTTCTGTATGCCTTAGCGACATCAGGGCCATAGCCTCCACAAGCATTTCGTGGATGGCATGATTGGACATCGAAAATACTGTTACTAGCATCGGGGCGCCATAAATGTCCCCAGGTGAAAATTCTTAAATCTGATGGTACCAGAGGATGACTCCAACGTCGAGACCGAGTGGATACATGAGCGCATGAGGGTCGTATACCAGTAGGCTGCGTCTCCCACTGTGTCGTGGTCAGTTGGAAGGGGGTGTGGCCTTATCCACCTGAGGGTAGGGGCTTAACTAGGCAGAGTTTGACCAGCTCATAAATGGGTCTGTTATCAACGTACCGGGCCGATATTGGTAGGCAGATAGTGAGGTCTCTTCCACTTGCATGGTTACGCGTTCGGTGGGCGGCAATCTGGTGTATAGTGTTCTAGATGGAGCTGGGCGTTTTTGATCTGATCTGGTGGATCTGACCCGATTCGAACAGAACCGAAGGCTTGGATCGGTGCAGTTCGAATTGGATCGGTCAGATCTGACCGTTCATCGGATCAAGTTCGGATCATGGTCAATTCGGACCGATCCAAACCGAATGGATCTAATTCGGACCGATCTGATCTGATCTGAAGTGATTCAATGGTGAAAATCAATAATTTTACTTTTTCCTATGGTACGGTCCACTTGAGCTTTAGATATCCATCAGTTTTAGGTTCAACCACTAAAATGATACGGAAAAATGAATGGAAGGCGTGGATAAACCACATGCATTCACGGTGGCCCCACTAGAGTTTACTAAGAGACGTGTATAGCACGTCAACCACTTGCGTGCACACAAAGTCAGTGCGGGTTGAGTAGCGAGACTAGCTACTGAAAGTGACATCAACAAGTTCCGTGGGCCCCACCATGATGTATGTTTTGTATCCACACCTTCCATCCATTTGGAGAGATCATTTTAGGGCAATATCTAAAGAATGAGTTAAATCGGAAGCTCCAGTGGACCCCTACACAGAAAACAGTGAGATAGTGACACCCACCATTGAAAATTTCTAAAGGCCACAAAAGTTTTATATCAAGCTGATATTTGTGTTTTCCCTTATTTTGTCTTTTTTAACTTTTTAATAGGTTGGATTTCAAATAAACATTATGATGGACCTTATGATAGTTTCAACAGTGAAAATCACTCTCCCCACTATTTTCTTTAGTGTGGTCCACTACAGATTTTTATTTACCTCATTCTTTGGTTAATACCCTAAAATGATATCTAACAATGAATGAACGGTGTGGATACAACACATACATCATAGTGGGGCCCACATAACTTGGTGACTCCAACTTAACCTGTCAGTAATCCACGTAGCCTGTAATCATTTCTGCGTCCATAGGCTAGGCTATAGCCTGTAACCAATTCGTGCCCAGCACCTGACACTGGTTACGTGTCGTGCAAAGACGAGCAGGGACAGGCCTCGAGCTCTAAGTTGTACGAACGACTCAAATGAGATCAAAGTTACATGGGCCCCATGGTTATGTATTTATTATATCCACAACGTTCATCCATATTTCGATATCATTTCGGAGCATTATAATTTTTTTTAAAAAAAAAAATCATATCCAAAGATCAACTAGACCACACCACAAAGAGCAGCGAGTATAATGATTTTCACAGTTAAAAAATTCATAAGGCCCACCATAATGTTTATTTTCTATTTAATCTGTTATTAAGGTTAAAAATACATGGATGAAGAGGAAAAACAAAATTCATATTAATCCAAAACTTCCATTATCTCCAAAAGGATTTCAATGGTAAACGTTCAATCCCCCACTATTTTTTGCTGTGTGGGCCAACTGATCTTTAGATCTATCTTATTTTTCGGCTGAAGCCTTGAGACGAACTCTACAAATGGATGGATGGTTTGGATATAACACATACCTCATAGTTTGTAACATCTTGGATTTTCACTGTTTTGAATTTCCAAAAAATCCTTAATTTTTTTTTTTTGTGTAATTAACTTATAATGTCATTTACTGACCATTAGCACTCAATGTTAGTTTAAACATGAGTGGAACCAGTAAAGAACCGCACAAGTCCGTTTAATCAACCATAGGAAGCCAACGAACCCGCCCGATCATTTGAACATCAACTTTAGCCCCATGATTCACTCACATTGGACCCAAAAATCTAACTGACCCATCACAAACTAATCAAGACAATCATAA
This sequence comes from Magnolia changhungtana, assembly GCA_030180095.1. Classification (NCBI taxonomy): domain Eukaryota; kingdom Viridiplantae; phylum Streptophyta; class Magnoliopsida; order Magnoliales; family Magnoliaceae; genus Magnolia; species Magnolia changhungtana. Next base: position 4,650,385 of record JASAUF010000076.1, read on the forward strand.
CTAAATTAAAGATCTAACCGAAGCTGAGTCAGACAAGGGCTGGATCTTGGCTAATAGACCAAATCAACCCTGTTACTCTTTTATCCTAAAACCGACGACTTACAGTAATCATGACCAAATCTCCACTTTCACTAGTTATAAATAGGCCACACTATAAACATATTTAATCCAAACCCTAATTATTACCCATGAGAAATCTCACTATCAAATTCATTTCAAAAATGCCCCGAAAATAAGCTTTAGACCGCTCGTTGGCGGGTCACTAGTTCCAAAACTATAGAGAAATGTCCGTCTTATTAAGCTTGACGTCCATCATAGGAGTCGGACCTGGGTATTGTCCAGAACCGCTCAACTTGAGTAAAAGGATGAGTGCATGAGAAGTGCAAATACCCTAAGGGAAGAAGCTGAGACTTAAGTTAATTGGGTCATCTACTCTTATGCAAGTTAAGGATTTCGGACCGTCGGTTTGTGACCAAACTTCACACGTGGAGTAATGATATTTCCCTACTCATATTTGTATAGCCGCGACCCCGATCGACTATCGGTGACCTTTGAATAGACTTCTGATCATATTTGTCGATCGGCACATCCAAATGGCGGGCCGATCATATCTATACGTAGATCATCACTAGGGCCAACTATCCAACGGTGGGTATCGACTCCTACACCCTATAGTGGGCCCTAGATGCTAGAAAAACCCTCCCATAGGGTTAGTTTAGTAAAAATCCAACACTTGGGGCCATTGACACCAAATCTGGCATTATAAAAGGGCCTCATTTGGGGCACCCCTCTTTCATACGATTTTCCATTTTCAAAAGGGAGAAAGAGAGGAAGAGGGAGAGAGTAAAGAAAGAAGAGAAAGAGCTGGGGAGAGCGAAGGTAAGAGCAAGGGTGAACCATAGATAGAGGTGGGCCCAAGGGAACCCAATCTTGCAACTCCCTGTCCCTTCTCCAAAGAGAAATCCTACATCACAACCACAAGAATCGCTCCGTTGATCGTCTAGGTATGATCCATCATCCCTTTCCTTGAAACCCTTGTGATGAGAAGGGTTTTGCATGGAGTTCTAACATGCAAGTGTTTGTTTTAGGGATTCTGACCGCTTGACCCCAAATCCACACTCCTAGATTATTTTCTAAGTCTTCAACGATCCATAGGTGCAGACTGTTATCCTTAGGTGGCCTAGTACCAACTATACCATGAGCCTAATGATTTTGATTGCTTGAATGATATATTTGAAAATTCTAAGAGAAAACCTAGGAATTGTATGTTTTGTTTGGAATTGCACGGAATGGTATGTTTTGTTTAGTTCTCACATGATGTTGCTCTTGCCTCTCACATGATTTGCTACAATGGTTGATTATATGTTCATGTCTTGATTGATTTTCTCATAAGGTATTGCTTTATAACATGTATAGTTCTTAATTTTTTGTGTTATTGGTACTATGAAGTGTAGGAAGTGCTTAGCTTCCTCACTAACCCACACAACACACTTGCACTCTTAGTTCACATCATGATTAGCTTTGCTTGGTAGAGAAATTTAAGATTCCATGTTGGAAGATATGAACGTATGCTTTTACTTGTATTCCATGATAACCCTGATTGTGGCATGTTATGAAATTACCCTCAACCCTTGGGTTGGTCAGAGAAATGATGAGAGTGAAGGTGGTCTCGTTGGTAGGGCTATCCTGAGGCTAAACCCATGGATTTTGGTGGGAGCGTGTGGGCGACAATAGTTATATTATATGGGTCGCTCGTACCCAATGTCGTCAGTCACGTGCTTACTTGAACTCATGCGGTCTATCCCATTTACTGACCAACCTTGTTTGTTAACCCTATTTGCTCATTTATATATGAAACCTGGAACACTCTACAACCATTATAGTCCATCGATAACCAAATTGAAGCCGATCCCCCGACTCGTGAGCCGGGCATGGTGGAATAAGACACTGTATTTGAGATGTCGGCCTACGCTGGAGTGACGAACCTCCCCGTAGTGATCGCGAGCGATCCCAGTTCTCAGTACTCCTCATGTGCTTGAAGTCGGGTATGGGGAACCTGATGGGATTAAGGATCGCGGTGCCCTGGCCTTACATGTTAAGGAGCCTTAACATCACAACTAGTTGAGGGTATTGATACGTGGGGTGTATCAGTTTCCCTAACCTGCTGGATGAATGGAATTGACTAAGAACTTGGCTAACATTATTATCGCATCGCACTAGTTAGGTTGACGACTCGGCAGTCGAGGTCGCTCTAAGGGAGTATTGGTCATACACGATCGTTAGATGGAGTCGCTCAAGGGAGTGTTGTGGCGAGGGCATGCATCATATCATCTATCATGCATATGCATTAACGAGATTAGTTAGGCATTTATGAATGATTACTTTTCATTAAGTTCATAATGTAATTGATGCCTATTACAACTTAAGATTAATAGCACCAACTGAGTTAATCACTCACTCCTACTCTGGGACGGTATTTTAAAACACCAACCAGACTCTTTAGTAGTTGCAGGTGATGCTGAATACGAAGAGCCTTGCGGTGCGAGCCTGGATGGGGAGGACAAGCTGTCCTACGTCCATCTGATGGGCGATTCTCCATAGGTCTAGTAGACGGACTTTGGACTACTGGGTGTTGGACTCGGCACATCATTCTTTCGGACATAACCTTTGTTGTATTTTGTTGGGCAACGCCTTGCGCGATCTACCGATATTATTTCGGACTTGTATACATTACCCACTTTCAATTCAGTAGACTTGTTGTGATTGTGATTCATGCTTCAAGTAATTTCATACTGCGCATTTAAACCTGATTAAACGCAAAATAATGAAAAATTGGTTATAAGTGATGCCCGGGAACTTGGGAGTATGCACGACCCCCAATTTTCAGGGCGTTACATAGTTTGGCCCACAAATCCAAACTGATCTGAATCGTACCCAACCCGATCCGACTCGGTTTCCCTGACCGAGTCGGACTCGGTTCAGGTCAGACCAACTGTGCATCGGATCAGTTCGAGTCAGGTGTCCCGGAATCGGTCTCAGATGGGATCGAGTTCGGGTCAGCTCATGTAGATTTCGAACCGAATTGATTTGTACCCAATCTGATCCGACTCCATCCGATGCCCAACTCTACCTGTAAAGGAAACAGATCGGCTACGCACCCTGCTACTAGCCAATGGCTAGTGTTCGGTGCTCTGTGGGTCCCACCATGATGTATGTGTTTCATCCATGCCGTCCACCCATTCTTTAGGATCATTTTATGGTATGAGCCCAAAAATGAGGTTGATCCAAATCTCAAGTAAACCACACAGTGTTGATTGAACGCCCACCATTAAAAACTTTCCTCTGTCCCCTGCAAAAGAGGACCAAGTGAAACATAAATGCTATAACTAGAGCCTTATAAACATATGAGAAAGTAATTTAATGTCCCCTATAAGCTCCCTCCATCCTAATTCCTCTTGCATAGCCAAAAGTAAATTAGAAGTATCTTGAATGCTGGTTGAAAGATTGATAGATTGACAATGTATGTCATCCGGATTGTTAATGGTAATGCTAGGAGGTAAGTGATGAGGGTCGTGTGTGTTGGCGAATTGCGGAAGCAAATTCGAATTCGAATCAAACGCAGACAAAGCACACAAAGAATATACGTTTTATGTGGAAAAACTCTTGGGGGATAAACGTGGAAAAAACTACAGCACAAAGCGACAATGAATTCACTATAGAAACAAATTTATAAGAGATATATGGACTTACCGATCCAAAAAACCTCAAAATCCATTTACAAAACCCTAGCTTTACTATAAAATACCATAGGAACGTATTAACATACCCTAATCCTGATTATAACCAGTATATAGTGTTGTAATCGAATTAGGAAACAAAATACGTACTTTTGTGAAATCGTGTAATTATGTCGATATGATCGATAGCCTCGAGGCCTGTCCATGGGATCAAAGAATGCTCGAAAAATTGTCCAACAAGCATAGGGAAAAAATAGGATTTTATCGATATGATTGAGTGGTTTGTCGATGGGATCGACAGACTCTCAATGAGATCAAGTGGTCTATTGATGTCATTCACAAACCCATATTCCAGTCAAATTAAAGATATCTGACAACAATCTCCACCATGGCTTCGATCATCATGAACCACGGCTCCAAGATCCATCGCTAATCACCTCCATTATAACTTTACCATCATCATCGTTTCTCGTGTATACGGTCTTCATTAAACTTTCACCAAGCCTATAGAAGTCGCACAAAACTTTAACTTCTCTACAGGAACCACCTTCATAAGCATTTTCACTGGATTGACAGTTGTGCGGGTCTTTTCAAGGGTTACACTGGCTTTCTCAAGCACTGAGATAAAATAATGATGAATATAAATATGTTTAGTACGAGAATGGTAAATTGAGTTCTTCGTCAAATTTATCAAATTTTCGCTGTCACAATTGACCGGCACAGCTTCCTGTCGAAGCCTAACATGATTTATCATTCCTCTCAATTAAACACCTTGTTTGAATGCTTCCATCACCACTACATATTCAGCTTCGGTTGTGGAAATAACAACTACAGACTAAAGTTTTGACATCCAACTGATCATCCCACCTGCTAATACAAATAAGTAATCGGAAGTTGACATTCTGTTGTCCATATTTCCTGTGTAATCAGAACCATATAACCTGCTAGTTTTTTTTTTTCTGATTTTTTGAATGTCAATGCATAGTTATCTATACCTCGTAGATAATGAAGTAGTCATTTCATTATCTCTCAATGTTTATTACTGGAGTTTAACATATATCTTCTCACAACACTGATTGCATGTGAAATATCAAATCTCATATAGATAATGACATACATAAAATTGCCAACTATACTTAAATAGGACACATGAGACATAACATGATTTTCTTCATCTGTATAGAACATTACTATGTAGAAAACCTGAAGTAAGTAACATAGGGTGTGCTAACTGATTTAGCCTTGTTTATTTCGAACTTTACCAATACATCTTCAATATATTCAGTCTGAGACAATTCTAATATGCTTATCTCCCTATCTCTGTGTATGTATATGTCGAGAATCTTCTCTGCAACCTCCAGATCTTTCATTTCGAATATCCTTGAACGCTGAATCTTTAATATGTTGATTTTAGACATGCCTTCACTAACGATAAGCATGTCATCAACATACAACAATAGTATAATGAATTGTCCATCATTCGGTGTCTTGAGGTACACACGATAATCATATTCACTTCTGATAAACCGTTGACCCATCATGAAAGTATCAAATCTTTTGTGCCACTACCTAAGAGACTATTTCAAGTTGTACAACGACCTCTTCGACCTATAAACCTTATTCTTTAACTCGTTTACTTCGAACATTTCTGGTTACTTTATGTATATCTACTCTTCCAACCCCCATGTACGAAAGTAGTCTTCACATCCATTTGCTCTAATTTTAAGTTATGTTGGGTAACCAACGCAAACACAAATATGATAAATATTTGTTTGACAACCAGTGCATATGTCACCGAAGTTGATGCCTTCTTTCTAGGCATACTCTTTCGCCACCAGTCTCCCCTTATACCCATCCCATTTATTCTTGTAAATCCACTTACATTCGATCATTTTACGCCCAACTGAAAGCTCCACTAGCTCTTATGTCTCATTCTTGTACAAAGAATCTATCTCGTCATGCATAGCCTTCAACTACTTCTCAACATTAGTATCTTTCAATGCTTATTAAAAGGACGACGGATATTCCTCATCCGTAATGAGAGCGAATGCAATGTTCGAGTCATCTCTGTTATTAGTTGGTAATCTGTGATCTCTCGAATAATTTCTTCTGAGAAGTGCATGCTCCACCTGCTCTTGTACCTCTGTCTGCGGCTTAGATTCAGCTTATGTTTCAACCTTTTCAATTTCAACGTCAATCATCACTGATTTCCTTGGATTCTTATGTTCAACCTTGTGGAACATGGAATCTTCATCAAACATGACGTCACGACTAATTGTGATTTTTCGTGTGACTCGATCATACATTTTGTATCCTTTCACATCATCACCATAGCCCACAAAAGTACACTTTTTCACCCTTTGGTCTAGCTTATCTCTCTCAACGGACAGTACATGAGAGTAAGCATCACAACCAAATATATGCAACTGTGAATAGTCTACATCATGACCACTTCACACTTCTTTTGGAATTTTACAGTCTATCATAGTAGATGAGGACCGATTCCCAAGATAACAAGTTGTATTAGCGACCTAAGTCCATAATTCCTCACCTAAGGCATCATTAGTCAACATACTTTGCGTTATTTCCAAGATAGTCTGATTCATCCTTTCTGCCATACCATTTTGCTCAGGTGTGTGCATCACTGTATTATACCTTACAATCTCCTCATCATTGTAAAACTAGTTAAATTTATTTGAAGTGAATTCACCACCATTGTCTATCCTCAATATTTTCAATTTTCGTTATCTGCTTATCAATCATTGCTTTTCAAACCTTGAATTTGGCGAACAAATCAGATTTATTTTTCAGATGTGCATTTAGTATAATGCTCTGTCATCTTACAGACTTCAATGTAATTCATTGTGAATAAAGCTCGTCAATCCACCTCATCTATGCATATACTCATGGTTTGATCTATCGACTACCATAGTGTATCTACTAATGATCACATATAATGCCAATTAGAAGTGGACCATCAGATCTGGGCCATCGGGCTATCATCAAGTGTGATTAAAACAATTTTAATAATTAAATTAAAAACTTCAACGGTTAAAAACCACTTGATGACTCCTTAATCTATCTAGATTAAAGCTATAAATATATTTTTAGGCAAACCGGTGGATCCCTTATTGGCCCGTATAAGAATTAACTGCTCTTGATGGAAATACTCATCTATGTCCACTTTTATTGGGCCCTGCATGGACCTCATAAGAAGAGACAAAGCCGATCAGTTAAGATCATGACTCTTACACGTCCTCGAGTCCAAGATCAAACCATTTTTTATGCATCATCAAGTCTTCATCTCACGATTACAGTCTAAGCTAATGGGCTTATAGACTGTAGACTTGACCTCGATTTACCAATGTGAGTAACCAAAGGTGCAAACCAAGATCCTATGTACATGGCACACTCATGCTTTTGTGCAAGGTAAGGACAAGGCATAAACCAACACCAAGTCAGCTCCTGATGGTAGATACTATCCATCCTGCCCCAAGTTAGTCCCCTCACATAAGATGATTGTACATATCATGAATTGATGTCCCACAGGTGTGTCCCAGACACCTGTCACGATCATGGTCTAACAAGGTACTAGGATCATGGACCACGACTCTCCCAGGTCAATAACCGTTATGTCTAATCTCAAGCTCCCAAGGACTACTAGAGGAATCGCTCCCCAATAAACATAATGAATATACGACAAGAGCAACACTAAATATGTCTAACGTATATCACATGTCCAATTTAGGACCGATGGTCACTATGAACAACAACTGAGATCCACCTAATCACATCCTTGTGGCTAGTGGATAAGGGCACATATGGTTTTATAGAGTGCTAACTCCAACACCTATTTAGTTCGATTTAAGGCATGAATTGACGATCCTAATTGGATATATTTGATACATGAATCAGTTGTCACAATTGAATGGATTTAACATGCAAGCTAATAGTCACAATCAGACTAATTAGCACTTAGAATCTAGATTCATAAGTGCGCAACGTTTGTGCTACTAAAATATCATTAACCTTCTGCTGCCACAAACTAAAATTGTTATTCCCATCGAATTTCTATATATCGCACTTCAACCCTGACATCTTTACTGAATTCCCAAATGTCCTTTAAACCTAACACTCTGATACCACTTTGTTGAAGTTTTGGTTCTTATCTCACACCACTATGATGTAACGTTGAGCCACAACAAACCCAGATCAACCTTATGTATTAGAAAATTGGATCTAATACCACCATTAATCTATGCACTTTGCGAAAGCATGTTCAACGAAGATAGAACAATCGAATAATAATAACCAATAAAGCATCACACCAAACACACGATATTTAACGTGAAAAATCCTCATAGGAAAATTTTTTTTTGCACAAAAGAGATAAAAAATCACTATAATCAAAAGCCTTAGAGTTTACACCACTCACCTTCTTCGATTGCATATGAAACTCGATCTCCCTTCATGATGCTTAGCTAGGTAAACCCTAGTCCCTTGAGAAAATCCCTTCTCAAGCCTCTACAAGTGTCTAGAACCCTCTCATCTTACAAAACTATTGCCCTTAGAGAGGAAAGACTTGTATTCTATTAAGCCCTAATCAAAATTGGACTTAAATACCTCGATTTGCGCTAATCCGCATAACCTATCAATCGCATCGAATGGAACCGACTTACACTTTTTGGTCGAACCGAAAATGTGCAAATCTTCGTACCGTGCAAACTGAGAATCCACCCTTTATTTGTTGGATAAAAAAAGACACCAATCAAACCGAAACAGGGCTTCTCTACACTAGCAGACTAACATAATTCAAGGCATCCTGCACAACATGACATGAGCCTAAAAAATGAGACAGATTCAAAACTCAAGTAGGACATACAACAAGGAACAATGAAGATTGTATGTCCACCATCTCAAGGCTAACGAAGTTTTGGATTAGGATAATATTTTGGTGTTTTTAATTCATCTAATCTTTTGAGCGGTATGGGGGAGATTTCATTAATTAGCATCTCCTTACCTACCATATCTTGCAACTTGTTTTGTATCTCTTCATTTTTAGGCTCATGTCTTAACATATAAGCAGGTAAAATAGATGGATAAGATTATTTTCTTGCAAACATCATGTTAGCCCCACTTAGCTAATGAGCCTAGAAACCTTGTGCGATGGCCCCACTTAGCTGATGAGCAGAGAAACTATATGAGAGTGCCGTAGGTAATCACGTTTGCTGGACACCATTTACATAATAATAGGCCCACACGTTTGTAAAATGAACTCTTAGGATAAGGGTATTTTTGTCATTTGGTAGAGAGCCACTGCATAATTCCGGCCATAGGGAGGTATTTATAATTGTCACAGAAAGAGGGAGGTGATAATAATTAACTCCAATTTCTTACGATTTTCATGCTCCTACACGCGCTGGAAGCGGATTGCGTATTGAGTAACTCAGTTAGGGCTGTAAATGGGTCAGCGGACCCGATGGGGTACCCGGACCCGACCCATTAAGACCCGACCCAAACCCGACCTGTTTGCTAAATGGTGAGATTAGGGTCAAGGATAGACCCATTTGTCAAACAGTCCGGGTCCAGGTTCCTTTCATTTAGACCCGACTCGACCCGACCCGACGAACCCTGTAGTAAATGGGCGGGTGTTCTACCTTACATGAGACCCCGGACCGGACCATGCACCCATATCCTTCCCACTTCTCTATATATTCTACTGGCGTTCCCACTTCCCTATATATTATGCAACTAACGAGGTTCCCACTTCAAAATAAAATACAAACTAGTTTGAAAATAAGATACACCTCCTTGATTTTTTATCTGGCCCACCATGTTGTTTATTTGAGATCCACTCCAGCTAATAGATGTATAATCATTAGTTAATCCCGGGGCAAAAATATTAGGCTGACTTGAGATTTAGGTGGGCCACCTCAAAGGAAATAATTGGGAAAGAAAGGTCTGCCCTTTATTTTTAATCGGCCCACTGTGATCATTATATGAAATCTACTCCATTCATTAGACCTGTTGGACCCGTTTCTAAACGGGTTTGGTTCAGGGTCTGGATCTCCCTTAACCAAACCCGTTAGACCCGACCCATTTATAAATGGGTGCAGGTGATCTCCCTCTATCAGACCCGGACCCATTTATAAATGGGTCTAATGGGTTGACTCGGACCCGACCCAGACCCGCCCATTTAGTAAAAGGGTCTATGTCTAAAATTTGGACCCAGGCCCATTTAGTAAATGGGTGGGTCTGGTTTTGGCTAAACCCGCCCCGAACCCGACCATTTACAGTCCTAAACTCAGTACGGTAAGCGTACTGAGTAAACTCTGTGGGCCCTACTGTCATTCGTGTACTGTATCCACTCTGTCCATCTTTTTTAACACATAATTTTAAGCTCATGTTAAAAATGGAGTATATAAAATCCTTAAATGGACCACACCACCGGAAACAGTGTGAATTGAACATCCACCGTTGAAAAATTCTTGGGAGCAATAAAAGTTTTAGATCAAGCTGATATTTTTGTTTTCCCTTCATCCATGTCTTTCTCATCTTATGAATAGGTTGGATGGCAAATAAATAATCACTGGAGGCCTTAGAAAATTTTCAACCGTTGAAATCAATACTTCCACTTTTTCCAGTGGTATGGTCCACTTGAGATTTGTGTATGTATCAATTTTAGGTTGAACCCATAAAATGATCTGGAAAAACGAATGGACGGCGTGGATAAACCACATGCATTCTCAGTGGGCCTAACTGAGTTTACTCGGTACGATAAAAGCGTACTGAGTAACTCAGTACGCAATCCGATTTCACACGCGCTGAGGGCGTTTTAGGCATTACAAATTGAAAATATTAGGGTTTTGCGGTCCGCCTATAAAACCATTTTTCCCTCTCTTAGGTGGAGAGCTGGTTTTTTTTTTTTTTTTTGGTGGAGGAATTGCAGAGGAGCTCCTCAGAATCCTCGAGAAATGGTACGATTTCGTTTTAGTTAAGATCTATTCGCTTCTTGTGTTCTTCTTCACATGCATCTTTTCTTTTATGATTTCTTTCCTGTCTTTAGATCCATACGTTTGATCTTCTATATCTTTCGTTTCTTTTCTTTTTTCTCTAAATCGTTTTATTCATTTCTTCGGATTCTAATCTGCATTTTTTCCTTATGATTTTTCTTTCTGTGGATTTTATTTGGGTGATGAATTTTGTCCGATTTGTTTTGATGGGCGGTGTAAAAGATAGGATCCTTAGTTGGGGTTTTGGATTAGATTGCAGCTATGGTTAGGGTTTATTTTCCGTTGGATTTGTGTTTGTTGATCGATGCTTGATCGAAAGAACCTTAAAATAGGGAGTGATCGTGTAGCTACATGCTATGGGGATGGGGGTTAAGTGTCCATGGCGGGACCCATCATACGATCGGCTCGGACCATCGTAAGGCACTGAGCAAGCATACGGTATTTTGGGCTGAGTAAGTTCTCGATCTAGATCACATACTAATTGACCTCTGTGAGCCCCACCATGATGTGGTGCTCCTCCCAGAGCCCGAAGATCACCTTGTTCCATAACTCAGGTGGCCACACCACAGGAAACGGGGGAGAACGAACGGTCAATGTAGGTTCCACACCCCCTCCCCCGATGTTGCGTATATGTAGCGGTGACAATGGGCCGGGCCAATGTTGGCCCTAGCCAGTCCTAGAGCCCTAAGCCCCAGCTTGGCCCTCACCCTAGAGGCCTGACGCTGGGCTGGGACAGGGCCGGCCCTATAAGTTAAAGATAAGTTACATGTATGCTACGTGCACAATTGGTGAGCATGTGTTTATGAACCATCATGCTCTTCAAAAGAATCGAAGTTTTTTTTTTCTTTTTTTTTTTTCTTGTGGCACACCTTGTATCTGATATGATGATTTATCAACCAAGCATATGCCCCACCCAATATATAGTTCCCCGTCCAAAGCGGGGCTTCTTAGATAGTTTACAAGTGCCTATGTATCATCCATCACACTCTACTAGAGTGTCAAAGTTCTTCATATTACTATATACACTATGAACCCCGTAGTCTATGTAATAAAACCCATGTACTATGTAGCACACACTAGGGAAATGGGCTGGGCTATCCATCACTGGCCTTGGCCCTGCTTGGACGGACCCGAACAACAGGCATAGATTTCAAGCCCTTGCCCAGCCCTTGGACCAATTTTAGTGGTCCAAGCCCTTCCCCTTCATGGCTGGGTTACCTGGCTGGGCCTAGCAGCCCAGCCCATTGCTGCCCCTACTCATATGCCATCAAATGTGTTTGTCGTGTGTGCCCCATATAGATAAGGGTTGTCCCCAAACTTTAGACCATTCCAAAACTCCAGTAGGCCACGGCACGCGATGTAGAGGTTTTACATGGCTGGGCCTAGCAGCCTGGCCCATAGCTGCCCCTACTCATATGCCATCAAATGTGTTTGTTGTGTGTGCCCCATATAGATAAGGGTTGTCCCAAACTTTAGACCATTCCAAAACTCCAGTGGGCCACAGCACGCGATGCAGATGTTTTACCTGGCTGAGCCCAGCCCATTGCTGCTCCTACTCATATGCCATTGAATGCGTTTGTTGCTTGTGCCCCATATATATATGGGTTGTCCCAAACTTTAGGCCATTCCAAAACTCTACTGGGCCACAACATGCGATGTAGAGGTTTTATGCATGATCTTACACTGCTCCTGATGATCTGGTCCTGAGCTTTGGATTTGGTTGATTTGGGGCATCCCATTTTCTGGGCAGTGCGCATCTGATGCACTGCTTGGATGTGTGACACATGTCACAGTGGGCCCTACCCTGAGTCTACTTCTCCATTCATCAATGCATATGGAAAGTGGGGGCTGTAGTTTACTGTTCTTCTTTTCCCTTTGTTAGCCTGGGTTTATGCTGATGGTTGAAGTGGATTGTTAAATTTAGAGTTTTCTTTATCTTTTCCCCATCATCTGTAGTATTTTATTGATCTTTTTTGCTTAGCTGTATTTTATGTGGGTAAGTCGTGTTAGAAGATGCCAAAATGGGGTTTAGATTTGGAGAGAGTTTTTAAAACAATCACATTTTTTGGTGTGTCGGAGCATTATGCATCCACATGTATGTCAGAGCAGTACACATACACATGCAGGTGTGTTACATATTTGAGAGCTTTGAGCTTTCCATCAGGTCTACACTGTTTAGATTTGCTGGCATAAAAAAATCTGTCCATTTTACATCTCAGGTGGGCCACAGAATATGAAAACAAATGAATGGCTAGAAAAAAAAAATTTAATTGCCAATTTTGCATGTTGTGGTCCACCTGAAGAATGAACTTTGTCTGATTTTTCAGACCAATGATCTAATGATTTATTTCCAACCATATGGAATGCTCAGATCTCACACATGCTTCATATTTCCATGTGTGCCCACATGTGGGATGCATACTGCTCTGTGTGTGGGGAATTAGCAAGCCTCTATAGAGCTTCCAGATAGAAAAGGAAATAAAGCTAGCCTTAGTGTGTTTGTAATTCAATTTCGTCTCCCTTCAACTCACAAGATAAACTTGTTGAATGGTATACGTAGCTACTCATGAAATGTTTTTGGGTGAGAATAAATCTAAATTGCAGTACTTAGGTTGTGAATGAAGGATTTTGACACTCTTTGATCTTTTGGATAATTAATAAAGGAAGTTTCATCATTAAAATAGACTTGCTTACTCGTTCATGGGGGATTGTTTTATGGTGGTACTTGTAGCACTGGAGCATGCCCCTATTTAACTAATGTAGTGGCATTTCATGGGGCATTGTTTTATTTATACAATCTAGCCTTCTTTGATATTGTAAATGTATTAAACATCTCATGTTGGTTTTGGATTCCACAGCCGAAGCAGATCCACGAGATCAAGGATTTCCTTCTCACTGCGAGAAGGAAAGATGCTCGATCAGTTAAGATCAAGAAGAGCAAGGATGTCGTGAAGTTTAAGGTCCGGTGCTCCAAATACCTCTACACGCTTTGTGTGTTTGATTCGGAGAAGGCTGATAAGTTGAAGCAGTCCCTTCCACCAGGTTAGTATACATGTCTGCATCTGCAAAACAGACGTCTTGCTGGTCTGCATCTGCAAAACAGACGGCTTGCTGGTCTGCATCATTCATTCGCGTGACATACTTAGCATATCATCCGTCCTGGTGTCATATGCATATACAAGCAACCTGTTACTGTTATACTTGTTTTTAGCTCGTCTGGAAACAGGCTGTTTCTTGCTTGAGTGTTCTGTATGATGATCCTTGACGTGAGTACAAGGGGTTTTTTTGCAGCATGGCATGGATTTAAATTCAAATCCTGTATTGTGATTCTTTCAGTTGCGTTTGGTAGCTTGGATTTTCAATCCCATGGAATCTAAAATTATGCTTGGCAGCCTGGATTTCGGGTTTTTGAAGAGGGGAGAGGGCAGTTATGACAGTTGGAGATGATTGAAAATCCAAGATTTTGCACACCACCTTTTCTCATGGATCTTGAAAGGGGCTGTTTTGGGGTGTGCCAAACATGATTTGAAATCCAGGATTTTGGGGTGTGCCAAACATGATTTGGATTGAGAATCTTGGATTCTAATTCCTAACTGCCTAAGATCCATGCTGCCAAAAGAGCCACAACTTCTGGAGATCTTACAAGTGGGGCTCATGTGTTGGTGGTCCAGATTGATGGATCCCACCATGGGTTGGGTATTCCCCAATATCTCCTGCTGGAACAATACCAACCCTTGGCAAAAAATAAAGCAAGAGTCCACATTCTAGGGGGGAAAAGGGCCAGATGTTGGATTCTTAGTGACCTTCCAAACAGCAAAATTTTTGTGAATCTCTTACCACATTACTGTTCATTAGTTGAACAAGGACTACTAAGTCATGAGCCCCACTTTTTACAAATGCATAACCTCTGCTCAAAGTTCGTGTGCATTAATTCTGATTGATATTAGTAATTTTTTTCTGCACCTTTTCAGTTTATAATGCCTGCCATATTGTGATGGATGATAAGCAGGCACTGATAAACTGTACTTGGGGCCACACAAGTAAATTCAAATTGAACTGGCCAAAATATGGTTTCAGTTTATAATCATCATAAACAAAAAAATTACACTTGTTTGACCATATATACCTATGGGAATGGTGGACACATTTATTAGACAATCGAAATTAAAGAAGTATCTAACTGTCCTATTTCAGCAAGCCTCGAGGAGTTAGAGGGCATGTTGGTTCATGCCAATTTCATTTTGGGGTAGTGACTTGGTTATTGTGGATTCCACAATGCGGTTGGTTTAATCTGAGTTGATACATGCCATGCATGCAATTTTCATGTCTCTGTATATCAGGATTCATACTTTTCCAGAGTATCAAATGACTCCCCCTTGCTATTAGTTTAACAAGGGCTCTTGACTGGTCTGAGTATGTTGTGGTTGAATCTGCCAGTGTTATACTTGATTGTTTTCTAACCCTTTACCTATTTATCTTGTGGTGCAGGTCTGAGTGTCCAGGATCTGTGAGAATGGGTTGGTAGAACTTGAAAAGCGTGTTGGTGGGAACTGTTTTTGTTTTGGTATTGTAGTTGGTTTTAGTATGGATTTTATACTTTGATGCTTGGTGAAAATGCTCGGTGACTTCATTTTCTTTTCTGTCAGTGCTTAGAGAATTAGGTACACGTCTTGCCTTTAAATGATTTATTGAAGTATTTCCACACACCAAGTATTAGCTAAAATTAAAGGGATCAGGACCATCTAACCTCCCACGCCATCACCACTTAGGGACTGTGATCTGCAGCCCTGATTGATTCTGCACTCTGCCATTGCAGATGCTACTGGCTAACTCAATTTCAAGGTGAGCTACATGAAAAAATTGATTGGTTAAAATATCCTCATAACTCTCCACATTCACTAGTCCTGACCCAGGTGGAGGCACATGTACTGTTCGAGCCTGATTCATTGAACTGGTGGCTGCATGTAGGCAGTCTGCTGGCTGCCAGATCCTGAAAATGAGGTTAAACTAAGGTAGGCACACCATAGGCAACAGCTGGTAGCTAGATAGCCCACCATTGGTTGGGTTTGGTTGAAGTGGATTCCAGACGCAACCCATTTAATAATCTGGTCAGAATTTTGGACACTCAAATTTGGAAAGGCAAGTATAACCAAAGGTATGGGAATTGTAATTGAGTTTCCACATAGCTAATATTCTAAACCATTCCAATTATGGCTTGTTTCGATTGTAATGCATTTTGCCTAGACCATCCAATTCTTGTAATTGTTGATATTTTTGTCTGAACTTTTTACCCAGATCCTCGTATAGAGGATAGAACCTAATGTAGAACCTAATGGACGGAGTGGATTTTACATATTCGAGCTTGGTGGGCCCACAAGCCTGGGGCGGTGATGATTTTGGTCCTATTCACCTATTCCCACTGATGGGATGTGCTTCAAAAATCAGATCTGGTGGATGAAATGACCATCCAAAAACCTCTAAATTCACCTGACAGAACAAATTTTTCATCAAACCACCTGATAAGGTGTAAATCAACATGCTGAATTAAAATAATAATAATAATCTTGATACAAAACTTAGGAGGCCCACACCCAAGGTATTTGATAATGGTAACAAGCCTTATAGTTGTTTAATAAGGGCGTTAATGAGCAGCTATTGGGGTTGAAATATTTTTTAAAGAAAAAAATGTGAATAAATAGTGGAAAAAAAATTAGAAAAATGAGAGGATTATAAGTACGTATATATTTATATTCTATCTGGTTTTGAATATGTATTTGATATTTAACAAACCATTCGTTGATAAGATTGCTGTAATTGTTTGCCTAAGTTCTATTTGCCTATATGACTCAAAAACTACTCTATTTAATATACTATGAAGGATTTATCCTCCGCTGAGCATATCTTACCAATGGCATCTCCTAAATTATTTTACACTAAGCATGCTACAATGATAAACGTCATTGCAGGCCTAAATTATCAAACGGTTGTAGTCGCCCATACTAATATTGCCCCATTACCATAGCCACACCTCGTGAAGCTGAATGTTTTAAGAGCAAATTTACATTGTTCCCATTGGTATAGCGTATTGAAGTTTTCTATAAAGCTAACTTTTTTATGTATGGAACCGATAATGTTTCTCTCTTGATAGACGGAGTGGATTTGCAGGAGTTGTGGACTATTCTGTTGTCTCTCTCTGTTTTTTTTTTTCCCTTTGTTTTGATTTTAAGAACGTTTCACTTCCGTACGAATAAAGGCTCAGGTGGCCCACACCACGTGGAAAAGTTGAGATGTTTGGGCATGGCCCACACCACGTGGAAAAGTTGAGATGTTTGGGCATGATTTTTATATCATTCTCTATGATGTTCCTCCCAAGCTCTCAATTAGCGCACATCAGGCCCATTGGATGGATGCCTACACAAGCAATCGGTGGACGGTCTGAATTTAAATCATCCATTCCCACCCCGTGTTGCCTTAGAACTGAATGGTCATTTCCACGGTATGCCTATGCATAATTAGGCTAGCAACAGGTTAAAGAAAAGATTATTCTGGTCTGAAGTACACAAGCAATCTGTTGCTAGCCCTCCCTTGGCATGAAGGGACACCCCAAAGAAAAAGGGTATTCCAAGACTCATGGGCTGTTTAGAGGTTTTGGGCATGCTTTTTATATCATTCTCTATGGTGTCACCTACCTTAGCGTTGGATTTGACTTATTGTTAGGATCCATGGTGTAAATGTGACGATGCACCTGATGGATGGATGGGTTGGATCATCTGATTGATGTTCCTCCCAAGCTCTCAATTAACGCACATCAGGCCCATTGGATGGATGCCTACACAAGCAATCGGTGGACGGTCTGAATTTAAAGATTTACTTATTTACTTTGAATTAGAAGTGAATTTTCTTTTTCATTTAAATAACAGGTCATTTCTAATTCAAATTAACTACCTTTTCTTCGGTCTAATTCAAAGTAAATAAGCTCTCTGTCAAGTCCATTTTACTTCTACTCCAATTGGGCCCATGTAGACAAAGGGTCCGTGTGAGGTTGATTTTGAGAGGATTCAGACGCAAACCCGTTTAGCAATAAGGTCGAAGTTTTGGACAGGTCCATGACCCACCCAACAACTGGTTTCCACCCCTAATTAGTTATGTGGAGTCCATTGGTGTTTATATTCCAACCAATTCATTCATAAGATTGCCCTTGGCCAGATGAATGGACGACATAGAAATCATGCCATTCTGTTTGGAGTCAAGACTAGACATTGGTACCACCTGCTAGATGGGGTGGATCTGGTGCGCGTAAAACCCATTTACACAATCCCATAGGGTTATCAATGGGCTGGATGGTGGGCCATGGAAATTGAAATGTGCTGATTACGCGTGTGCCCATAATCTCTAATATTATATATTCCATGAGAAGATCTCAAGTCCAATTGGTAGGCCACAAGTTATGGTCCACCCAACAAATAACTTCCCATCTTTCACATCCATGTGACATCTAATCCATCCATCAGGAATGCCTTCTGTAGACAAACCCACTCATTAAGTAGACCATACTTATTTTGCTATTTGTCAATAGCTAGACATTGTCTTCTATGGAATGGCCCATTTGATGAGTACATAGGGCTGATCTTTGCGGTAAGAGATCCTCATGGTGGGGCAATCTACCATAAGGGTTGGATGTTGTATTCACTTTAATGGATTAGGAGTTATCCATTGGTTGGACTTGAGACCACACACACACACGTGTGTGTGTATTAAATGTGAGCTCCTCGCAACCCTTGGATGAAAATGAATGTGTGAGATAGAGGTACAGAGCCTGCTGGAAGCGTTTGGCCTTGCCTAAGCTTCCTGAAATGAGATTTTAGCTTTTGGGGTCATGCATGAGTAATATGAGATGCAAGATTTACTTATTTACTTTGAATTAGAAATGAATTTTCTTTTTCATTTAAAGAATTGAAATAACTTAAAATTTTCCTTTTATTTTTATATTTGGCATGTACAAGTGATTAGTTGCCCGATTGAGGTGGTCATGGCCGAATAAACCGTCCAAAAGCTTCAGTTTAGTTGATTTGCCTTTTGTTTTTTCAGCAACAATCCATTTGAGGACAGTAGTAGTACAGCATCTATTTCAAAATGTTAGCCAGTATAAACGGCTAGGAATTGGGAATAGGAGGGCGAATCCAAAAAGTTATATGAGGCAGGAGTAACCCCAGTTAAACGGCTGGTACAACTGAGGCTTGAACTCTTTTTTATCATTCTTTAAGCTCAGAAATACAACCATACACACAAATGTGTGTGTTTATATATATACTATGTTGGACATCAGCAATATTTACTAACCTTCTAAATGCACACAGGGTGACTAATTGTTGATCTGAACCATTCATTCATTCATTCAAGTAGGAGAAAGATATGGTGCAAAAATCATGCCACTTGGACGGATCTTAAGTATCCGATTAATGGCAAGAAAAATGGACAGTCAAGATTGATTGGAGAATCAAAATAAGGCAAATCATTAGCTCGAAACACCTAGTAGAGAGATCCCACATTGTTGATTATTCTAACCATGTGATCTATCACTCATAACCATTGGATTGTTGAACAGTTGCTCCATTTAAGGGGTTAGGATGATCACATCGGCCTAACTTTTGCACCATTGCTTTCAAGTTGAACGAATGAGCCAACGCAAACAGTGATTGGGTGTCCCACATGGCATTCGAAAGAGATGTTGGATGCCGGAGCGGATTACGTGAGACTCTGGATTCACCGAGGTGGGTGGACTCCTGAATGCGGGGCCCAATGTGATGTATGTGACTACATCTACACCGTCCATTCGTATTGAAAGCTTATTTTAAGGTATGATCCAAAAAATGAAGCACATCCAAATCCCAAGAGGACCATGATACAGGAAACAGTGGTAATCGACCATTAAAAACTTCTCGTCGGCCACAAAAGTTTTGGATGAAGCTGATATTTGTGTGATATCTTATCTAGATATTTGCAACATTATCAACAGGTTAGATGGAAAATAAACATTCTAGTGGATCCCGTGAAGTTTTTAATGGCGGGGATTCAATAACTACTGTTTCTTGTGGTATGGTCCACATAAGATTTAGATCTACTTCATTTTTTGGATCCTAAAAATGAGCTTTCAAAATGGTTGGAGGGTGTGGATTTAAGGCACATACATCTCCGTGAGCCCCACAGTCAGGGGTCCCACCCACCTTTGTAGATCTAGGTCTCACCTAATCCACTCTCGTTGGACCTAGGTTAGGTACTACCAAACTAGACCTAGTTAGAGACGAAGGGCACGATTAGCAATAAGCATCTCATCGATGTACAAAACTAGGGTAATGAATTTCTCATCACTTAATGTCTTGTAATAGACACAATGATTATACTCATTTCCGATAAACCTCTAACTCATCATGAAAGAATCACAGTTTTTATACTACTACCTAG
Organism: Magnolia changhungtana; assembly: GCA_030180095.1. Taxonomy (NCBI): domain Eukaryota; kingdom Viridiplantae; phylum Streptophyta; class Magnoliopsida; order Magnoliales; family Magnoliaceae; genus Magnolia; species Magnolia changhungtana. The sequence continues at coordinate 4,670,597 of JASAUF010000076.1, forward strand.
ATGATTGTTTTACGTCGTACAATGATCTCTTCACTTTACAAATATTGTTCTCTGCCCCTTGTATTTTGAAATCTTTTATTTGCTTTATGTAAATTTGCTCTTCCACTTTTCCATGTAGGAAACTAGTATTCATACCATCTGTTCTAGATCGATATTGTATTGGGCAACCAGCGCTAATACGAATCTCATAAATACTTGCTTCACTACTGGTGCAAATATCTCAGTGAGATTCACGCTTTCTCTCTGATCATATTTATTCGCTACTAACATTGCCTTGCACCTATCCTATTTTTTCTTGAAGATCTACTTGCACCCGATCGCTTTACGGCTGACGGAAAGTTCTATCATATAACGCCCATGAAAATTCAAATTTGAGAGATGGATTTTGTATCTTATCTCTATCTTCCATCTTATCTCATATCTTATCTCTATCCATAATCCTCTTCCCTTTTATATATATATATATATATATATATATATATATATATAGCTTTCCTTGTATCTCTCAATCTCTCAAATGACCATTCTTTTAAGGAGGGGGTGTCATAAGAGGCGTTCTAATCCAACTCAGGTATTAATTACAAAGACACCCTGTGACAATTGAGAAAGGGAGAGGGAGTGAGAGGATTTTGGAGAGCTCATATCCGTTAAGTTTATTGTCATTCTTTTAGTATTTTTTATACAAGTTTATGTAATTTAACTTGATTTATGCAATGAATGGTGTAAATTGGTCACACGTTTATTTCATTGATTTATAGGTAAATACGATGCGAAGATGATGAAAATCTAAAATCCTATGCGAAGTTTCTTGTCATAGAGATTGATTGGTGTGCATTTAGTTAAATCATATTACATCTGTACGGATCATACGTTCTCTAAGACCAAAATATACAAGGGCCTTAATTTCATATCAATTTGACCATCAGATGGTGATGCAGGGAAGGACGTAGGGTTGAGCACCGTCTTCCTCAAGGGAATAACTGTTCCAAATTCACAGAACTTCTCTGGACTCCTCACTGAGACTTCTCAAATCCACGAGGAAAAGAACAAGAAAATAAAATAAATTTTATAAAATTCGAAATTGATTGATGAATTGACCAATCTGTATGTGCCTGCTATATCATTAATATAAAAAAAAAACTAAAATTCGTAATTACCAAAAATAACAAATTTATAACTCTAATAAAAATCCTATTCTATTAAAACTCTTCTAAAGCCTAATTTCTAAAATAAAAAATTTCAAATAAACTTTTGCGAGAAGAGTCTTAGCATAATTATAAGTTATTTCTAAAAAAGAAGAAAATCTAAAACTCCAAAAGTAGGAAAATATTAAAAATTTCGGAATCACTAAAAACAATATTTTTTTTTTCCTAAATATTCATTTTTGAGCTGAAAGCGCGTTTTCTGACGAAACGGAAAGTTGCGACCCACTTTGTGGGTCGATTCACCTCGGATGGCCCGTTACAATAAAGATTGATAGATTGTTTGTCTTGTAACGATACCCGGATCAAAAGTTACAATCAATTTACTATCCACTTTTTTTGGCCCAACCATGCTATGAACGTATCTGTGACATGTTCTACATCAGACCCCTTCACTTGAAAAAACTCGTCCTCGAGTTATTCAAGGGACTTGGTTTAGGATTTGTAATAACTTCTGACGCTGATGTTTATTAGTCATTTTCTTGTACTTGACATTAGGCTCTTGAGCTGACACAATACATGTACTCATGCTTTCCTTGACTTGACTAGTATCGATTAGTTCTTTCACTTTTATCTTCAAGATCTCATATTCTTTCTTATAATGTGGGCAATTAGGCAGACTTGTCCTTGAGACGGGATTAATATAGTTTTGTATATCTCGTATGTGAGGCAATTTATTAGGGAGTTCATTGAGCACAATCGCCTTGAACTCCTGCAACACTGGTTCTAAATCCTCTGAGATGTTCACAGGCTCCGTATATTTTTCCTTTTCAAGTAATGCATATATATCTCCCATTTTCTTATATTGTTTAACAATGGCCTGTTCAGTTATAAGAGACTGTCCTTCAACTTTAAAAGTTTTGGGTTGATCATAGTTGCTAGGGAGGAATCGCATGCACAATAACTTCTTCATCCGCGACCACGTGCGGATTAACGCCTTCATTTATTTTGTCCGCTCGAGTTGAAGTTATTCCTATTAAGTTCAAGCTCTGCCCGTCAACTTGTATGCCAGAAGTTTAACATTCTTTTCTTCTACGATGTCCATGTAGTTGAAGAAACTTTCGACTTTAAGCAACCAATCAAGGAAGTCCTTAAAGTAGAGTTGGTCATTGAAACTAGGAATATCAACTTTCATCTTGAATTCTCGATCCGTCTGATCTATCTAATCAATGCCTCGTCTAGGATGTTATTGAATCATGTCGCTGGATCTCACATCCTCAGGAGTGATCTTGTGGTTCACTGACAGCATCGCCCTACGATCAATGCGATTACGAATTCTAACAATTGTTGGGGGTGGATCACTACTATGCACACGGAGCTGCTCTAGGGCCTCCGTTATGTGATCTGCCATTGGATTGATGGAAGCCTATAATCCTTGCATGGCTTGCCGATTCTCTTGCAGCGTTGCTTCAAAAGCTGTTAAAAGATGATCCCATGGAGCAACGTCCACAGCATTGTTGCCTGACCCGTCGTTAAAAGCCATCGATCCGAGGAAAAGCCTCTCTCTGATACCAAACTGATGCAGGGAAGGACGCGAGGTCGAGCACCGTCTTCCTCAAGGGGATAATTGTTCCGAATCCACGGAACTTTTTTGGACTCCTCGCAGAGACTTATCGAATCCACGAGGAAAAGAACAAGAAAATAGAAAATAAATTCTATAAAATTCAAAATTGATTGATGAATTGACCAATCCATATGTGCATGCTACATCATTAATATGGAAAGAAAAAATAAAATTTGTAATTACCAAAAATAACAAATTTCTACCTCCAATAAAAAATCCTAATTCTACTAAAACTCTTCTAAAGTCTAATTTCTAAAAATAAAAATTCAAAATAAACTTTTGCTAAAAGAGTCTTAGTATAATTACAAGTTATTTGTAAAAAGAAAGAAAATCTAAAACTCTAAAAATAGGAAAATATTAAAAAATTTGAAATTACTAAAAACAATATTTTTTCTTAAAATTTCATTTTTGAGTTGAAAGCGCGTGTTTTCTAATGAAACAGACAGATGCAACCCACTATGTGGGTCGGTTCAGATGACTCGTTTCAGTAAAGATTGATAGGTAATGCGCCTCATAACGATATCCAGATCAAAAGTTATAGTCAATCTATGGTCCACCTTCTTTAGGCCCAACTATGCTAGGAATGTATCTGTGACATGTTCTACATCAAATGGGCCCTATTAGTCAGATTTGGAAGCATTTAATAAGAAAAGCTCATATTTCTATGCAAGTGTTGGTATTACTTGGTGTAGAAGGTCGAGATGGGTCATCGGTGTATGTGTGGTTAAATCCACACAATTCATCTAATGTGTAGAGGCAAATTATGCCAAGATCTTAAGAATCTGGATGATCCAATTATCCGATGAGTGGAATTAAGCAAATCTCATAGTCAAATCAACCGATTATGGAATATTTAGAAACTCAAAAAAGAAAGGAAAAGAAGTAAAAAAATGAATGTGAATCCATTGATACAATGAAAATATAAATACAAAACGAATGTAATAAGACACCACACACTGTGATTGATAGATGCACCCATCTCATTTCTACTTTTGATAATACAATAATGCAACCTTGTACTGCTATATTATCAAAACTTGAAATGAAATAGTGCATTTATCGATCATAGTGAGTTTAAATTACATAAATGAATGCTAATAAGAATCCCTGGTTTAAAACTTGCGAAGTCCAAATCGCTTGAGATGGCTGAACTGGGGTTTATCAGACACTGGTATGAACTTCACAAGCCAACCAATTGGCCAAGAGACGGCAGCTATTCCAACACAAATACCCCATTGCCCCCAATTTAATCTCTCTGTATCAGCAGACTTGTTGAGAAATTCCACCATCACCACTTGCAAAACAACTGTGAACCCCACGATGCCGACAAATAGACGGTTATGATGAATTCCCTCAATCACGTTCTTCTTCTCCAGCTTCCTGGCATTGAACTCATTATCAATGTGTCCCTCACCTTCTTGTCCACGCCGAAGATCGACTCCCCCTTGAATTGCAATGTCAGCAAGACGATGATTTGATATAGAGCTTGAACAATGAGATTCCTCCACATGATATTGGTGATCAGTGGACTGCACCGGAAGAAACCGCTGCAATGAAATTAATCACTAGGGCAGCTACATTCACTGTGAGTTGGAATTGGATGAAATTTTTGATGTTGCTGTATACGCATCTCTCCCATTGCAAAACCGGCACAAGAGAATTCTTTTAGAGCAGGAGCATCGTTTGTTCCATCTCCGGTGACAGCACCTACTTGCCTTTCTGTTTCAAGGTCTGCACCATTAGAAGCTTATCAAATGGCGAGGATCTTGCCATCACACTAATTCTATTTTGACCATTTCCATCCTTTGTTCTGTCGAGTAGTTTCTGAAATCCTTGCCTTCGATGACCGCTCCATTCATGTCTTGATCAGGCCTAAGTATTCCACATTCGACTGCTATTGCTCGTGCAGTGAAAACGTTATCCCCAATTATCATTTTGATGGCAACTCCGGCTTTTCTACAAGCTTCAACGGCCTTTTTCACCCTGGGCCGGCATGGGTCCTTAGGCCCACCATCCCTAGTGGCGTCAAGCCATTTTCAGATAGTTTTTCAATCTTTAATCCATCATTTCCATCAGTGACAATATCTTCTGCAATCTGTTTGTGGGCGAAAGCAATGCACCGTAGACTCTGAGCTGCCATTGCTTCAATGATTTGCTCGAATTTCATCCTTTTCTGCTCATCTATGGCTTTGATAGTCCCATTACTATCAAAGTAATTCGAACACATCGCCAGAATCATCTCTGCAGCTCCTTCTCCTATGCACATGGATCAACGACTTCTCATCGTTTTTTCTAACCAAAATGCTGCTCTGTTTCTTCTCTGAATTGAATGCTTCGACATGGAGAATAGTCCAGCTTCTCTTCAGATCATCCATATTCATCCCCAAATTCAACAGAGTCCAAGAGAGAATGGCTTTCTCGGTGGGACTCCCGGAAAACTCAGGCTCTGAAACTGTAGTGGATTTATAAACACCACCTGTCGTGTTCAAACCAACTCCTTGGTGCAGCAATTCAACAACATTGGTGGCTATGTTGGAGGAGTCCTTTAGAGATTCTTCATCAAGCCAGAGCCTATCCACCTTCATCTGATTCATCGTCAAGGTGCCAGTTTTTATCAGTGCAGATGGTGTTGGCAGACCCCATGGTTTCACAGGCAGAGAGCTTCCGGACCATGGCCTGATCAACCATCATTCTCTTCATCAAATAAGCGAGCGTAAGAGTCACAGCTAATGGCAGGCCTTCAAAAAATTAAAAAAATAAAATAAAAATGGCAGGCCTTCAGGAATCGCCACCACCACGATAGTGACTGCGGCAGCGAAAATGCTCGCTACTGAATTCATCACCTTGCCAATCTTCGTCTTCCCACCATTGAATTCCTGTTGTCCATCGTCACCTGTTGTGTTTCCAGTGAAGTAACGAACCAACAACACGATGAGGACGAGCGCAGCGACGCTCAAGCCAATTTTCCCTATGTAGGAAGTAAGCTTGTTGAGTCGATCTTGCAATGGTGTTTGCTCATTTGTATCTCGACTTATCGAGCTCATCATCTCGCCCCACGTTGTGTTTATGCCGACAGAAGTAACAAGCATCTGTGCATACCCGTCCACCACCTTAGTACCGGAGAACAAGAAGGGGTTCTTGATTTTGTCGACGTTCACGTCATCACTCTCGCTCCTCATGCTCGATTCATCCAATTGTAAGGAATGGCCATTCAAGAACAGGCCGTCGGCTGGAATTTGATCACCGTCTTTAAGCACACGAGGTCGCCCACTACCACATCAAAGATGGAGATCTTCTGCCGCCGGCCGTCTCTCATGACATCGATCGCAATGTTGTTGCTCTTGTCAGTGAGCTTATCAAATTGCCTTGCTTGACGGAAATTACTGACAGCGGAGACAACCACAACTAGAAAGATGGCGATGAATATATTTCCACCATCATATCACCCCTCTTTCAAGCCATGCTCTTTGATACCGAAGGCGAGTGAGAGCCCAGCACAACCAAGAATAATCAGACTCATGTTGTCTTTGAAAGCTTCCAGCACATTTGGCAGGTGGTACCCAAGTTAGCCATTTGGCAGCATAGATTTAAAATCCTATAGAACCAATTGAATTTTGCAACATGTGGAATTGAGTGGATTTTGCAAATCAACTTTAAAGTGGGAGTGTAAAAGGAGCTCTTTTGAGGGTTTTTGGAAGAATTAAAATCTAATTTCTTTCGTTAATGTGGAATTTATCACTTCTAAAATCTCTCTCTACACCTATCCTGAGGATAGAGTTCTTTGTGCCAACATGCCAAGGGATCTGTACTAACACCTAAGTGTTAGATGCTTAGCTTCTACCACAACAAGCATAAGTTTGCATGGTCCCCAACATTCTACATAATGTAAACTCCTCTTATCCAATGAAATGATAACATGTGTCCATAACCATATAACAAACTTTTTATGGAAAATCAAGACCCCACTCAGTACATGGTAGTGTATCATTTACAAGAATTTTCAACTTCACTTTTGTGGACTTCAGACACCGACATTTACTAAATGGGCTAGTATGAACACTTCCACTCCCACTTGGAAGGCTTTGCGCCAGGCACAGACATCACAAGAAAATCCTAAGCGCTAGGTGCTAGGCTTCTAATAAACAAGGCTCTGCACCTAAGTCTAGATTATTGCGGTATCTGTACCAAAGGTAGGGGATCACTTTCCATTAGCTATTGTTTAAGAACAATGGGTGCAATAATTTAGAACTAATCTCTATGTTCCTGATCCTCTATGCTTAGTGCATACCCTTAAGCGCCCAATACCAAGGATCCTATCACCGAATAACAGGTACTATCATGCAATTTGATGTATTTTCTTTAGTATCTCTGGCGTATGATACTCTTAACAATGTTGGAATGATTCAAGCCTGTGTACGATACAAGTTACATGGTTATCCGAAATCGATGGCTTTCAAGACACATGATACATATCATTTATTAGCATTGCAATGTCCAATTTGCTACTGGGTGTGAATGATTTTTGAAAAATATTCTGCTCGTAAAACACCTTTATTATGTACTTGTAAATTCTTGAATTTTTGTAAGCATCATTTCGGATCTCTTCAAATTCATTTAATTGAGGTTTGTGTAGTAAGTTAGCGCTGTCCAAGTTAAAGTTCAGATTTTTAATTATTCAATAAGTCATACGTTCCAACTTCACAGGTAAATGACAAGCATTTTTATAGACTAGTCCAAAGGGGGACATTCCAGTGGGGGTCTTATAAGCTTTACATTAAGCCCATAAAGCGTCGGTCAATTTAATTGACCAATCATTACGGTCGGAATTTACCTTTAAAAAAAAGATAAAAAATTTGTTTGATTTTCTTGTTAAAAACTTTAGCCTAACCATTTGTCTGTGGGTGATAAGTGTTGCTCACTTTGTAAATTTTTTTTTACTAATCACAATATATTAGAAGACCTCATCTATCTTCATGACTTCAAATAAATTTTCATATGCTATCTTTTATAAATTATTAACTTAATCAATAATTGGTTTAAGATGATTTTAACGATTGGAAAAATGGAGTTGAATGTTAATTGTTGACCATTTTGTATTTTTTTCATTTCATAGATTGTATGGCTTGGATTTTTATTTTTATTTATTTAATATTATTATTTTTTTGTGGCAACTCACACCTTCTCCCTGGCCTGTTTATGGTGGGATCTACCTCTTGAGCAGTTCTAATCATTTCTCAGCATGGCCCACCTAGCGGACTACAAATTCAATATGGTAGTCCATGGACTACTTGGGCCACTGTAGTTGAAAGACCCAACGTACTGCCCACGTTTTTTCATTGGACCTGAATAAAACCTTAAGGGCGTGTTTGGATTTGCGTATAGTATTGTACAGGAAAGTAAAACTATCCCATCAACGTATTAGTGGTCCTACATCTACTAACCACTCACAATGTTTGGATAAGAGTGCACTTGTAATTTGAGGAAACCATCTTTCCGAAGTCAGTGTTTGGGAATGGAGTGTTCATCTCTTGGGAATGCATCGGTTCACATGTTACTTTGTCACATTTACACCGAATGTGGTGTATGGGATGAAGCAGCGAAAGTGAGAATAAAAATGAAGAATTTGGGCATCAAGAAAGATCAAGGTTGTAGTTGGATTGAAGTAGGCAACGCAGTTCATACGTTTGTAGCAGATGATAATTTTTATCCACAGATTGAGGAAATAAATCTCGCATTGAAGAAACTGATCGAACAAATCCAAGAAGCTGGTTATGTAAACCATTTGAATCAGACATTTAGTTGTGATGGGATAGAGGAAGGGAGGCAGTCGTACCATAGTGAGAAGTTAGCGCTTGCCTTTGGGCTTATCAGCACCCCTTTTGAGAAGGCAATCAAGATCATGAAAAACCTACAAGTTTGTAGTGATTTCCATTCTACCATGAAGTATATTTCTCAGATTTCAGGCCGTGAGATCATTGTAAGAGACGTTTGTCGGTTCCATCATTTTAGAGATGGGAAATGCTCGTGGAGATTATTGGTAAGAAGATGATTATTACTTGTCCCCGTGTATCTTTTAATGTCAAATACATGCACCTTACCAGTAGGGTCATCGACTGACCAGGCCTAGACTGAACAAAATCAAATTTCTGAATGGGGTTAACCCAACTGGTCATGTCCAACGATGTAGAACTACAAGCTTCTGGTTCGGTACATGGTGTAGTGATGTTGAGCTCTGAACATCCTTCCCTCTTGTCTTCTCGTTAGCGGTTGCTGAGGAAGCAACTGTGTGGACTACTATGAGTTAGCGGCCAACCACATTGTTTGGAATTTGCTCAAAGAAGAAATTCAAATGAGGCACGTGTACCGCAGTTTTGGAGATGATGCGCCTGCTTTCTTCTGCTATGGCGGTGCAGTGCAATGAAAGCAATGCACTGCGGCCTGCACTGTACACCAAGAAATGAGATGCGTGGTTTCGATAAAGTGGGTCGGTGTGGTACTCGGCCCGCCAGCGTACCAAGTGCCAATGTTTGGATAGAGTAGTTGCGAATTGTATATTTTATTAAATTTTACAGTACTATACAATATGGGCCTGACATCCAAACACACCCTAAGCACCAAAGTATTATAGTTGTACGAATAAACTCAGAAGGATGAAAATACTCTAATTTTTCAGCTGTTTTACCTTAACAGACAGGTGTATTTTCGTAAAAAAACTAACGGTTGTATCGTAAGAATCGTCTTTGGTCGGATAAGCTTTGGGGCTATTAAAAAAGGGCATTGTACGAACTCGTCTACGGTGCCAATTTTTTTCTTGATTGTTTTTTGAGGTCGGATCTATGCATAGCGTTGTACGTTAAGCTTAATCTACAATGCAATGTACAACTTCCGTCTAGGGTCTTTTATGAAATCCAAACCGTTCATCACATTTATCCACCTGGATAATCGTCGTTAACAATCAAAATTGCAATCAGAATCTCAGATGGGCCACACTAAAGACCGAAACTTCCCCAGCACTCATTTATTTTCACAAGGGTACTTTTGTCCAATTGAAAAGTACACGAGCTACTCGAAGCAGGGTTACAAAATCCTACGCGCGCGAAAGCTCCTTATTTCCCCCTCTTTGAATTACCGAATTGCCATTATTAATTAAAAACGCCGTAGAAGCGTGAAATAGGGGCCATGTTCATCAACTTCAGCTATCAACATCAGCCATCCGTTTTATCACGTCTTTTCGGGTCAAGGACCCAAAAACGAGACCATTCTAAGTGGTAGGCTGTCCTTACGAAGTCTCAATAGTATATAATTTCTAGACTATTAAAAGAAATCCTGCCGATGATCATTTGATCTACCTCATTTTTATAAAAAAAAAATATGCCACAGTACAATCCTTATAGTGGAATGGACGGTACAGATCATCAGAAAAAAACAGTGATCCTTACATTTGACAACTCACTGTGTTATCATAGTAACACTTTTCGTTATGACCCTTACATGTGGAGCCCACCTTTATATATTTTTTACATATCAACTCCGTCCGTCCTTTTTCCTAGCTCATTTCAGGACGCAATTCCAAAAATTAAGCAGATCTAAATTTCAGGTGGACCACACCATTGGAAACAGCAGTTAATGACCATTAAAAGCTTTTTATGGGCCAGAGAACTTTTGGATCAAGCTGATACTTGTGTGGCCTATCCATCCATGTCTTTGTGAAATTATCAAAAAGTTGGATGGCATGGTCACAACAGGTTGGACGGCAAACAAACATTCCGATGGTCCCGTGAAAATTTTTAAGGTGGGAATTCCATTATGATTGTTTCCTGTGGTATGGTCCACCTAAGATATGGATCTACATATCATTTTTTGTATACTACTCCAAAATGAGCTGTTAAAATGGATGGACGGTGTGGATGTATATTGTACACATCAGAGTGGCCCCACAGTTAGGGATCCACCGACTGGGATTTTCCCGCCGCGAAACCATTTCGAAGCGGATTGCATGGTGTGCCACACAGCACCGACCTCCATTTTGGGTTTACATCACGAAGTTCCGAGTACCCCACTATAATCTAGGACGCGGATTGCGCCCTACCCCCGCCCGTACGGTAATCCCTCCGGGCAGGGTTATGTGGGACCCACCGTGATGTTAGTGTTTTATCCACGCCGTTCTTCGTTTTTTTCATATCATTTTAAATTATGAGACAAAAGTACAGGATTTAAGTGGACCACAAAGTGGGGATTGAACTTCCACCATTAAAAACTTCTTGGTAGCTGTAGAAGTTTCCGATCAAGCTGATATTTGTTTTTTCACTTCATCCACGCTTACATGACCTTATGAATAGGTTGTATGGTAAAACAACGTCACGGTGGACTTTAGAAAGGTTTCAACGGTGGGTGTCATTATCACGGTAGATTCCTTTGGTGTAGTCCAGTGGAGCTGTGGTTTTTGGCTCATTCCTTAAAATGATTTGAAAAAAAAAACGATGAAAGGCGTGGATAAAACACTTACATCACGGTAGGCCCCACAGAGGGGTAGGATGCAATCGGCATCCCTATAGTTTGTGTTATACCCCCACCGTCCGTACATTTAGCAAGATGGTTTTAGGTAATGAACCCCACACAAATGAGATAGATACAAAGCTCAAGTGGACGACAGAAAGCAATCACGACAATGAATAGTACCGTTGAAACCTTCTTACTGCCCACCATGATGTTTATTTGTCATTATGGTCACGGCTGAAGTGAAAACCAAATATCAAGTTGAATCAATACTTCTGTGATCTCAGTAAGTTTTCAATTGCAGACGTTCGATCTTCGTTGCTTTACGTGGTGTGCTCTACTCGAGCTTTAAATCCGTTTCATTTTTAAGTTCAATCCCAAAAAGTTCTCGCCAAAGAGAAATAGTTTGGATATAACGCATAAATAATGGTGGGCCCACGAAACTTGTTTACGTCAACATACCACCTAGGTGAGTGGTGTGTGGCGCACCACACAATCGAGCTTCTCTTTAGCTACTTTGGTAAGCTAGCGGGCTCCATCGTGATGTTAATTAGAAATCCACTCTATGCATCTATTTTATGAAATCATTTTAGGTTTTGCTAAAAAAAAAAATAGACAAATCCATAACATAGGTGGGCCACATTAGAAAGAATAGTGGCTATTCAATGTCTATGGTCGTGATGTTTGTGTGACCACGTCGTCCTGTTTTTCAAGATCCTTTTATGTCCTGACCCGAAAATTGAAACACAAGGATGAAGGGCAATCTGATATTTTCTTGATTAAGGTGTGACCGGTTGAGTGCACATCACTCTGATTGGCACTGCAGCCAATTTAAATGCATCTTGAACTCATTAATTGAATTGTGAACGGGTGCATATTCACTTAAGAAGACATTATGTCAAGATACAGAGACTCAAGTCACACTTAGACCTTACGCCAACACATACCAACTTACATTAAACCCCTCCAACAACACTAAGCGACTCTAACTTGCACCGTAGCTACTTCAAACCCACGTCGAAATCCTTCTCCAAACTTTGAATGGGTGCGTATTAACTTGAGAAAACATTAAGTCATGGTACAAATACTCCAGATACACTCGCACCCTACTCCAACACACACCAAACCCCTTTCACAACACCGATCACCTCCGATTTGCACTGCAACCCTTTCGAATGCACGTTAAATTCCTTCATCGAATTAGGAATATGTGCGTAGCCACTCAAGAAAATGTTATCTTAGGGTACAAAGACTCCGGATACACTCGAACCCCACATCGATAAAAACTGACTGACATTGATTGACGTCGACAATACTAATCGACTCTGAGTTGCATTACAACCCTTTGAACGCACCTCGAACTGTCTCACTGAACTAGGAATCAGTGTATATCGACTTGAGAGGATGTTATTTTATGGTATGGAGACTCCTGATACACTTGAACCCCACACCGACACAAACTAACTGACACCGAACCCCTCTAACAATACTAATCGACTCTAATTTTCACTACAACCCATTCGAACACATGCTGAACTCCTTCAACGAACTAGGAATGGATATGTATCCACTTGAGAAGACGTCGTATCAGGGTATGGAGACTTCAAACACACTCAAACCCAACACTGATACAGACCAACTGACATAAATCTATACCGACAACACCGATTGACTTCAAGTTGCACCGTATCCCCTTCGAATGCACGTCTAACTTCTTAATCGAATTGAGAATTGACGTGTATCCACTTGAGAAGACGTTATCTCAAGGTATGAAGATTATGCACATACTCAAACCCCACACCGAAGTAGGAATGAGTACATATCCACTTAAGAAGATGTTATTCAAGGTATGGAGACTCTTGACACACTTGAACCCAACATCGACATGGACCGACTGACATCGATCCACATCGACAACACCGATTGATTCCGAGTTGCACTACGGTCCCTTCAAACACTTGTCAAAGTCTTTCACTGAACTACGAATCGGTGCATATCCACCTGAGAAAACATTATCTTACAATGTAGAAAATCTCAACACATTCAAACCTTACACCAACACAAATTAACCAACATCGATCCACATCAACTTGCACTATAGCTCCTTTTAGCGCGCATTGAACTTCTTCATCATCCCATAATAAATACATGTAGTTTATCCATGGCATCTATCTAATTTTTCGGCTTGTTTTAAGAGTGTACACTAAAATTGAAGCATATCAAAAGCTCATGAGTAACACACCAAAGGAAATAGTTGGAATAATGATTTACAAAAAATAAGATAAGAAAATTGATGGGCGGTGGGCCCTATTTCAACCTTTTAAAGGCAAAGTTAAATTACAGGGGTAAAGCTGTAATAAAAGAAAAAGGTCGAGACATGCATTTGACGTAGTTGACTCCCTAATTTGGGATGGTGCAAAGACGGAACTAACCCAAGTTTACCTTAACCTAAACAGCTGTGTAGTGGATCCGGCCTCTTATTATTTTACCTTTGATACATAGCTTTGCGTGTACGATTGTCGAAGCTTATTATGTTCAAAAGGGTACTGAAGGCCCTTGATGTGAGAGGAGCAGAACACGTGTCAATGATATGTGCGGATGGCATGCGTGTAGAGATCCAAAACATTCATCAAGCAAGCCACATGCCTAAGTTGAATTTAGACCTTTGGACTTTTTTTTTTTTTTTTTTCTTTCTTTCTAACCTTTCATTATTCTTGTATAGGTTTGACTCTCTGATCGGCGTAGTAAGATTATTTTTGGTCCATGGCATGTTTACAATGTACCTTACCTGAAGAATGGCCCGGATATGTGACACACGTGCCGCACATCCAATCTCTAAAATAGGAGGCGGGATTGGCTACGTGGTCGCTGCTCTGTGGGCCCCAACATGATGTATACGTTTCATCCATGCCGTCCATCTATTTTTCTAGATCATTTTATGTTATGATACCAAAAATGAGGTATATGTAAGTCTCAAATGGACCACATTACAGGAAACAGTGTTGAATGGACGTCGACCATTAAAAACTTTTTGGGGCCATAAAAGTTTTGGATCAATTTGATCTTTGTTTTTTTAAATTCATCTAGGTCTGTATGACCTAATCAACAGATTGGATGTCAAATAAACAGTACAGTGGGCCTTAGGATGATTTTAATGGTGGATATCCAATCACTATTGTTTTCCTGTGGTGTGGTCCACGTGAGATCTATATCCTCTCAATTTTTTTACATGAAATCCTAAAATGATCCGTAAAAATGGATGAACGGCATGGATGAAACACATACATCATGGTGGGGCCCACGGAGCACCAACCACCAGCCACCGAGCTGATGGCAGGGGAGTAGCCAATCCGTTTCCCATCCATACGTCCCGCCCTCTCATGTGAGGGTCCTCATTGAATCACGACCAATATTTAAAATTCAAATCTTCATATCTTCACATGACTAATCATGGTTAATTTAACTTATTGTAGGAACTCTCCCTCTCTCTCTCTCTCTCTCTCTCTCAAATCATTACATTTAGAAATTATTCTACATTTCAAATGGGGTCTCAGCTCCAACTGCATGGACCACTAGTTGATAATTTCCACTGTTTCTTGTCCGTGCAGCATCCAACCTCTCCAATACGTCGGCCCCATCGCAAGCACCACCTTATGTAAAAACCAGTCACATCCACTCATTGAGTGGACCACACTTGTGTTTTTCCTATCCGTAAAATCTATTCTTTAAAAGTTCTCAGGACCCACAGGAGCACTAGATATATTGGGTGTATTTTAGCGAAGATTTACTTGTTACACACTCACCTTTACACGCAGCACTTGTGCTTACCCGACAAGTTCGTAGGACATCTAAGCTATTCATAACGTGGATTCCACCTAGAGCTGGGCATCGGACCGAGTCGGATCGGATTGGGTTCAACTCAGTTCGATCCGAAATCTGCAGGGCTAATCGGAACTCGATCCAATTCGGGACCGGGTTCAGGTATCCGAACCCCCGTTGGCCTGAACCGATCCGAGTCCGACTCGATCAGGAAAGCCGAGTCGGATCGGATTGGGGAAGGTTCGGACCGTCCATTTTTTTCAACATGTGAAAATCATTATTCCCACTGTTTCTTATGGTGCGATCTACTTGATCATTGGACATACTTAAAATTTAGTATCAACCCTTAAAATGATTTGAAAAAACTGATGAACGGTATGGATAAACCAAAAAAATTCAAGCCGAGTCCCACATAGTTTACTATGTGGCTCCGCTCTCTTTACTCTAGCTGTCATTGTCAACTGCTCTTTGCCTCGCATATTAAGTTACCTCTGAAATGTTGCCTTTCATATCACGCAACCTTTGTACCTCTCTCTTGCCTATCAAGCAACCTTTGTACCTCTCCATCGGTAAAAGAGATGAAATCTGATGACAGGTACTTTTTTGAAAAGAGCTGCCCATACGGAACAGTGTAGATTTGCTTGTGTTCATCTTCATGGTGGGACCCCACCATGCACTGATTAGATGTCCCCACAAGCTTGCCGATTGGCACATGTGGACTAGGAAACATCACTTTTGAAAGTCCAAATATATCGAAAGTCCTTTTATTTCTTTTCAGTAATGAGAACTAACTTTTACTGTTTAGTGATTTAGACCATTGGTTTGTTGTGTTCTACTATGGATGGATTAGTGGGCACGTACATCTCTCTCCTCGAGTACAACAACATCGAGGGTATGATCAAGGTGTGTCAGATTCGGAGTGTCAGTAGCCTCATCAAGGTGTGTCGCCAGGAGCCCGTCATGGTCCTCCGCGTGGATAGGGAGAAGGGCTACATCGATCTCAGCAAGTGCAGGGTCTCCGAAGAAGATATTCAGGCGCGCGAAGAGAGGTATAACAAGAGAAAGCTCGTTCGCTCAATCATGCGGCAGGTTGCCGAGACGATGCAGTTGGATTTACAGGTATTGGGTTCGATTTTGCACACACTCTCTCTTCTTTTATAAAAAAATATGGCTATGAATCTTTTTCTCCCCTTTTCTCTTTGATATTTCTTATGGGTACTGGGATTTGGTTTCTGGCAATCATGCATATTGGGCATGTGGATGGTCTAATCATCAATCTGGGCCGGCATGCGGGAGATCGTGCTGACCGGGTGGTTCTAGTTATGTTGTATTTTGTTTTAAAATAATATTAAAATTTAATTTTTCAAATTTTCGGTAGTTTTCCTCCACATTTAAATTTTGGTGTTTTTAAGGTGTGGGTTTTTGTCCCACGTCGGATTTGACAAAGAAAATTCTCTTGTTTATAAGATATGCTTTTTGCCTCGGGCTTGAGCCCCATTCAAGGGGCATGTGAATTTGGTCATTAGGGGGGGGAGGGGGGAGGCTATGGTAATAGCTCTAATCTGTCCACGACGAGCTAGGCGTGGGTGTGGTGCGGGTGTGGTGCGGGTGTGGGTGTGGGTGCGGTGTGAGTGTACTCGCGTGGGTGTGTGTATAGGTACTCGCGGGACTTTATTTACGAGAGTGTACTCGCACTTGCACCTTTTCGTTTTGAACCAGAAAGGTCTGTCCGTTCCAGTTGGTCGCATCTGTTGAGTTTAAACTCAATGGACCTAACTCTCGTAAAGGGTGCTTCTGCACCACTTCGAAGACTATATAAGGACTTCCGTTCTAGTTTCAAATATACGAAAATCATTCTCTTTTATAAAACTCTCTCTGCTATTTTCATTTAAGAATTTTACTGAGTTCATCGCTGAGTCAACTCAGCACTTTCGGATTAAACTGCAAATGGTTCGAGCCCGCGTACAGTGAGTGCACTGCTAGGACCGGGTCATAGTCATTGTATACTGGAGGTCGATTGCTCTGGAAACTTGTTGCACTTGGGATGCTGTCCAAGGGGAGCAAATTCGATTTCAAGCTGAGTGACTCAGTCACGCCTCGACTCAATTCAATAAATCTTCTTTCTCAAAATTTTATTTTCTTTTTTGGTTCTCGATTTTCTATAGTCTATTTAATTCAACCAAATATTCCAACAAGTTATTCAAACTGTGGCCAGAAAATGGCTGTTTTGGAAAAAAAAAAAAAAAGCATTTTCTTTATAATCAATTTGGGATTTTTAATTTTGGAATGGCTTTTAGAATAGTGTGAAGTGCAAGGCAGGGACCTTGAGGTCATTGAGTCCAATAAGTGTTTTACTGTAATATGGTGGAAATGAGTTGGAGTGGATAATTTCTCTATAAACATATAAATATAATTACAAATTTGCATGCATTGTGCGATATCTAACATCTAGGCACACACACCATCATTCAAGTTTGCTCTTTCCCCCATGAGCTGTAGATGGATAGAATCATCAAAATGTAACCATGTTTCAATGTTGGAGTTTCTCAGCATCAAGCTATCGGGATGTTGGTTTCACTCAACAGAAAATGCGCACCATTTTCGACAATCTCAAACCTTCTGCTGTTGGTGTATTTTCTCACAATGGTAGTTCATTTTGTAAGAAATTGTTATGTGGTCTTCCATTACTGGTTGGAAGCATGAATGCCAATTTCCAAGCCAAGTAGAGAAGAGGCACTACAGTCTGCAGCATCTGGAATCTTGATTCAGGATATGGGTGGGCATGAAGTACTGAGTACCCATTTGATGTATAGTTGTTCACTATCTGAGATTTTCTCAGAAGAGATAATATGAGTATTACTTATATAGCCAGCTTGATAACTAGTGTTGGAGTTGCCTTTCCTAGAAAGGCGTATCATTTGCAAGGGTCAGTTTCCCTACCAATTGGAAGACACCCACCTATCTTATGGGCTTTGTTATTTCCATGATTTCGAAATAGCAGCCTTGGAGTGTGACTCACCTGGAGACCTAAACCAGTGTGACTTGCCTGCACTCGATCTATTATGGTTGTTGAAGCTGGTTACTCATAGAAGTCTTGTTCGAGATCAAGGTCTTGGGTGAAACCGAGTGGTCTCAAGCAATATTTTGAATCGTATTTCCATATGTTGAGACTACCATTATCCCACCTATACTTTGTTTAGGTGTATTTCTTGAGGTTTAGGCTGCACTTGGATGCACAGATGAATTGAAGTGCAGACATTCGATTTAATCCTGAAGAAATGACAAAACAATTCCAGAGGATTCACAATGAGAATTTTGCATTCAGTTGAGGTTAAGTTCCTTTAAAAAAAAATGTAAATGCAAT
This sequence comes from Magnolia changhungtana, assembly GCA_030180095.1. Lineage (NCBI taxonomy): Eukaryota > Viridiplantae > Streptophyta > Magnoliopsida > Magnoliales > Magnoliaceae > Magnolia > Magnolia changhungtana. The sequence goes on from JASAUF010000076.1 coordinate 4,689,042, forward strand.
ATGGAGCACGGTTCCAAATATCCACATTGTGCTGGTCGATAATGTTGTATCATGTCTATATGATCTGATGCCAATACCTAAAATGGGGTGAAATGGTTCGATCCAAAAAATCGGTGGCAATATTAGTCGATACAGCTGCATTGTTACCCGTAGCACCCTTATCAATTGTGGGCCAATATGCAGATAAAGGCCCATTTCAATTTTCTTTTTCAAAATTTCTCTCATTTTTCTACATTTTCCTTCATTTCAACCTTAAAGGAAGCTTAGATACCTGTTCTCGATTGGAACTAGGCCTATTTTAGAGACCAAAGCACAACATTTTATAATGCAACCCTAGGTGGGTCGCACTTTGCCGCCATTACTTCCTGTTGGAATGCCCTGAATACTCATGTCGTTGGCCCTTTTGTGCTATGCAAAACCATGTGGAGCTACAATTCTGTATGCTGAAGAACGCAAACCACACGTGCTTGAAGTCAGATAAGAAGACTGCCCATAGCTCGAAAGCTGTTGTGTGATTGTGTTTGGCTATTATCTCGTGTTGCTCTTGTCCCCCAAATGCTATCTGACTTTCAGGACTGACCTTTACCATCTTTCACTGCATATCCATCCTTGGACTAAGACAATACCTGGCAACCCATTGTGCCTCTGTATGACTGTATCATTCCTATCAAGTCTCACTGTCAGGTCATAGAACTTCTGTGTGTACTCCTCAACAGTCAGTTTCCCCTCTTGAAGGCTAAGAAGTTCTCGAAACTCATTGCCCTCATAATTTAATGTTAAAATCCCCTTTATCAACTTCGTCTTCATCTCTTTGCAAGTTGATATGGGCAGAAGACAACAAGTTCACTGATCTCTCACAACCATATGCTTCCAAGTCAGTGCCAACCCCTTAATTTCAATGCTGCAAAACATAACTTGACAAACTTAGATGATTGGAACCACTCAAAATGATTTTCCAATGCTCTCAGCCTATCGTGAAAGGCAGTGGGGTCCAGGTTACCTGTGAAATCTTCAATTTTTGTTTTTATATTCTCAGTTGGTTCCTCTAGACAGTGAGGCTGAATTGACTCAATATATTTAGGATAATCATGATGAGGGGCTGCTGGTGCCGGTGACCCTTTCCTAGGGTATTGGGGCTGTTGATATCTCTGCAGGTTTCGTGCTCTTATCCATGAGCCACGTCATAGCTGTTGATACCTTGGGTAGGTCCCGTGCTCATATTCATGAGTCACATTATATCTCTACCTGGTGTCCGAAACCCAGATTTTCTAGGAAGATGACTCCCCAACTCCATATACTCTTCAAGGCTAGAATGTGGTTCACTCGTGGGATCGGGGGGGACCACCACGGCTCCTCCCTTCTCGAGAATCCATACATCCCTTATCAGTGTATGGACAGCTATCTCTCGAGCACAGGTTTAGGTTCGGCCTCAATGGGAAAATGGAGCACCTAAGAATGAAGTTTTCCTGCCATCCTCTTCTTGGGTGGACATCCATCTATTTACCTTGCCTATTTCATTATCAAATTGTCCCACCATCCACTCCATTCTTTCCAAAAGTTGCTGAAACATCTTCTACTCGTCATTTTGATTGTTGCTTGCCACCTCAGGACTATAAGAAGTCCTGCTTTTGTGGGATTTAACTGTTTGGGACACTTGGAATTGTTTAAGCATGTAGGCTAAGGGTTTTAGGACAGGCCATGTGGCAACTTTAGACTTAATTTTAGATAGATGAGGATTGGAGTCGGGTAATAGATAGGGACAGGTTTTGGTAACGTTTGAGGGCTGGTTTTGGGTTTTAAAGGGGCTGTACTAGGCTATCTTTTAAGAATAAAATCAAAGTGTGATTGTATTAAAAAGAAGGTTAGGAAACATTTTGGGTAGAGATAGGACTGGAGTATGAACTGTGAAGTTTACAAGTTGTAAATAGTTTGTTTCATTTTTTTAATTTACTTTTTGTGCTGGATATCAGTTTTGGGTTTTAAAGGGGCTGGACTAGGTTATCTTTTAAGAATAAAATTGAAGTGTGATTATATTAAAAAGAAGGTTAGAAAACATGTTGGGTAGAGATAGGACTGGAGTATGAACTATGAAGTTTGAAGTTGTAAATAGCTTTTTTTTTTTTTTTTTTTTGCATTAAAAAATAGTTTTGTTTTCCTTTTCTTTTCTTCTTCTTCTTCTTTATTTTATTTATTTATTTTTATTTTTTTAAATTTACTTTTTGTGCTGCATATCAGTTTGGATGAGCTTTGGTGGGTGTTCAAGATGTATGGTTGGGATATAGGATAATCTTAGGTTGGTTTTAGGTCTTGGCTGCAAGAACTGTTTCATGGCAGAACTGCAGACCGCTGCAGAAGCTGTAAAACAGTCTTCGGAATTGTAGAAAAGAAATATGCAGGAAATGGCCGCAACCTCCAAAATGCAGGAGGGTTGCAGGATGTAAGAAATTTAGTTGAGGGTTAGGAAATTTAGGGGTAGGCTTAGATGTGAGAGAGTGTTTAGGATAAAAAAAAAAAAAAAAAAAAAAAAAAAAACCCTAAGAAAATCTGTGCTGGATGCTGAACTTCCTCTGATATCGGATTAATGCATGGAAAAGATCTAAATAGAAAAGACTATGGGCTGAGATTTCAGTATCAGATTTATGAATAAAATAGAAGACAAAACTCAACAGGCAGCCATGTGCTAGAGTTCACCTCAGCTCCTCTTCCAATTACTTCTCCCATAAATAAACAAATGGCAGCAACTTGTGTTCAAATATCCTAAAGAGAGTATCTGTACATATGTATGGCTGTAGCCTTATTTATAGAGTAAGGATACAAGGTTTCCTTAATCTAATTTCTAATTCTCCTAATAAGGAAAAAAATCCAACACAATTTCCTAATGAAGTAATTATAAAAAAGTAAACTACAAAAACAATAAGAAACTAATTAGTGTGCTTAAGTAGGATCCCATCCAGGCCTCTTCTTGTGCACATGGGTGGAGCGTGCACATTTTGGATGTCTTATACTTGCATCACTTAAGCATGATTCGACAAATCAAAGCAAAGTGGAGCTTTTTGGGGAACATTTTGGTGGTTAAAGTTATTATATTTGATGACTGTATGTGTAATTGTGTATATATTTAGTAAGTTTAAAAGGCACCGATAAAATAATATCTATTAAGTTTAATAGACCCTAATTTCGAAGTCATGAGCAATGTAGAAGCTAAAATGCCATGCGCTTGGTACTGCATGAAAATGCTTTTCTTTTTGGTAACTCGTTATTATTGCTAGTTGCTAGATAATTTATGTCAGTACTTGCCTACTTGGTAGTAGTGACCCATTAGTCTCTTTAATCTATAGTATATACTCTATGGCAAGGTTTTGAATAATGGTATCAGTGTTTGTATTGGTCAGCCTGAAAACCATATGCTACGGGATGTATCGGACTGTATCAGATGATGTGGGCCCGTATTGGATGATTCTTTTTGGCACAAAAAAATCTTGAAAAAATAGGAAAGATGTTAAACATCAGAATCTATTTTCTGTGTGTTTAGACAACTACATATGAATACAACGAAACATTGATGAAAAAAATGAGAAAGTCGTTTTTTAAACCTTTCTTCTGATGTTTCCCAAAATGGTTCATTCTGCTTCGGTTCACCCCTGTCACATGTAATGGGGGTTATAGATACCGTTGCATAATGGCTAATGCGGTTGTAACATTATGGGTATTCAAAACCAAGCTCTATAGTCAATAGTTTATATGTGAACTGATGAAGATGATAGTCAGTATAGTTTATGTCGATAGTGCATCCAATGTTCCGTTAGTCTTCAACTCGAACATCAAGGAGGAATTGATCTTGTGGGTCAGTTTGAATTTAGATTGATGACATCAGCTAATCACATCTGGCTGGGTTCATCAGAAGAAAGTTCTTGCAAGGAAAGGTGGTTTTGTGGACTTTCTTTAGGCCCTTCATTAATGTTCTCTGCTTTCTCACTACATGGTCAATTGAGTTTCAATAAATGGTTTTATATGCATTACTAATGAATGCTCAATTACAGGTTGGTTATCTAGTTCCATTTTTTTTTTCTGGCCACTTTTGATGTGAGTTGATCTTGACAGGATCTGTACATCCATGTTGGCCAGCCTTTGTACCGAAAGTATGGACATGCTTTTGAGGTGACATTGCAGATCAACCTTTAACTATAACTTTGTTCATTATGATTTTGTGGTTGGCCTTACACTCTCATATGAGCAGGCATTTAAATTGATTGTAACGGATCCTGATTCAGTTCTAAATTCCCTTACTCGTGTAGTTAAGGAAGTTGGTCCCGATGGGCAAGAGGTAATGCTGGTTTGTGTTTTGGTATTTATGCTGCTATTTGCAATGATTCTGGAATCTCCCTTTTGTATGTTGCCATCCTCTCACTTACACTTCTTACAGGTGACCAAGGTGGTGCCTGCAATGTCCGAGGAGGTCAAAGATGCTTTGATTAAAAACATTAGGAGGCGAATGACCCCACAACCGCTGAAGATACGTGCAGATGTTGAAATGAAATGTTTTCAGTTTGATGGGGTTCTTCATATCAAGGTTTTAATTGCCTATTCTGTTGCAACTTTGAAAGATTTTATAATCGATTGTGGCATATTGTATAGGAAAATGTACTAATTTAGTTCTTACAGGAAGCTATGAGGAAGGCTGAAGCTGCTGGAAATAATGATTGTCCCGTGAAAATCAAATTAGTTGTTCCTCCTCTCTATGTCCTTACTACTCAGACCCTAGAAAAGGTTGGTGAGAAACTTCATGATAAATTTACAGCTGTCCACTCGGGGTTTTTTCTTGGTTTAGGATCATCTATTATATGATATGTAGCTGTTTCAGTATATGATTAACTGTTACTCTAGCATTTTAATGCTCAAGGAGAATAACTCCTGTCTATGTTCACACACAATGCTGAGGTCTAATGGATTCGAGTGCCCATGTGGTGCGTGTGGATTTTTTAAAAAAAGGGTGAAAAGATCAGTCTTCTGTCAGAACCTTTTTTGTGTTCATGTTAGTTTGTGTGCTGCATGCATGCATGCTTACAATTCGGTTTGGAGAAATGTTTTGGAGCAATTGTGAAAAATGATAATTTTGTGAAATAATGCAGTTATTTTTCTAGTCAGTTGTACAAGATAAGCTATTAAATTGTTATGACATCGCTTATCTCTGAAACAGCTATCAAGAATTTGAGAGCCGACTGCATGGCAACTATTGCATGTATGGAAGCTATTATGGCATGATAAGTAAATATAGTTCAAGACAGTTAACCTGTCAACTGATGCTATATTTTGAACTCATGCAAAAGTTGTGGGGCATTTTTATAATTGTTAGTGTTTCATGCTTCCCATTTTCAGCATTGTTTTCTCTGTTCCCAACAGGAACAAGGCATTTCTATTCTAAACAATGCAATCAAAGCTTGCACCGAAGAGATAGAGCGACACAAGGGGAAACTTGTATTGAAGGAGGCACCTAGAGCTGTGTAAAAAAAAAAAAAGGCACCTAGAGCTGTGAGTTAATTAAATAATCTCCTTCCCAATTTAAAGTTTAGAAATGGTTTCTTTCCTTTTTTAAAGAAAAGCCTCTTCTCTATCACAAATGCTGGTAGACTCTCAGGAGTTTCAACACCCGGTCACGGGTTCGAGTATACATAAGTGGTGAAATTCCACTAGCGTGAGTGTGTGGGGTGTGTAAAAATTTTTTTAAAAAAAAAGAAAAAAGAAAAAAGGAAGGCACCTAGAGCTGCGAGTTAATTAAATAATCTCCTTCCCAATTTAAAGTTTAGACATGGTTTCTTTCCTTTTTTAAAGAAAAGCCCCTTCTCTATCACAAATGCTTCTCAATGGCCGAGTGTTTAGACTTAAAACATCAGCTTTCTTTCTTAGATGTGGCAGGTGAGGAAATTTGTCTTCCTTCTGGTGGAAATAGTTCATAAACTTCCCTTTTCTTTTTATGAACTTCTCCTGTGATCAATAAGGGGGTGTTTGGATAGTAAGTTACTTAAGCTACCTATGCCTCAAGTAGCATATCTTGGTTTCTACTTATTAAGCTCAAGTGATTAAGTAAGTTAAAGTGAAAAAGTTACTTATAATTGATCTTAAACCAAACGAACTTATCTTGAATAAGTTACTTATGTTAAATGTCATCACCACCTCTCTTGAATATTCCGGAGTCTTCCGGAAACTTCTAGACATTTCTGAAAAATTCTAGAATTCTCTAGAATCTTCCGGAAACTTCTAGAGTTTGATGGAGTTTTCTTTACTCTTCTGGAATGTTCCGGATTATGCTAGAACATTCCGGACTATGTTAGAACCTTCCGGATTCTCTTAGAATCTTCCGGAATATAATAGAACCTTATAGGATATATTTGGAAGCTTCTAGAACTCTTTAGAGTTATATCGATTCTAGAACCTTCCATAGCTCCCTATAAATATGGGGAGAGCCTCATTATGTATATACACACAAAAATATCAACAACAAAAGAGTGAGTTCAAGAGTGAAAGCAAGGTGTCCAAGTATTAAGATTTCAAAGAGTTTTTTCCTTGTGTGTGTGTGAGTAGAGTGATAGTTTGTGAGTGTTGTAAAGCACACCCTTGTTGTGTACAAGTATTTGTAATAAATAAAATTACATTTACTTGTCGAGTTCAATTCTTCAACTTATCGACTGCCATAAGTAGAAAAAGTAACTTATTTTGTGGTATCCAAATGGGCCCTAAAAACCTTAAAGAACTGCAATGTTTTTTCTTTAAAGAGTGATCATGCTGCTGGTCCCTTATTTTTAGAAATACCAAATTGCCCATTTTACCTTTTTTTTTTTTTTGCGGTCCTTGTGATGTATGCTGTGCACCAGTATAACTTTCACCATTATTAACTGAGGCTGATGAATTTCGTGTAGGTGAGTGAATGAGACGATAAGCTACTAGCTGATCACATGGCTAAGCTAAATCCTGGAAATGAGGATGGTGAGGAAGGCTCTGAAGAGGAGGAAGATAAAGGGATGGATGAAATCGATTTGGAAAACTCGTCCATGGGGATACAGGGATGGGTGAAATCGATTTGGAAAACTCGTCCATGGGGATACAGGGATGGGTGAAATCGATTTGGAAAACTCGTCCATGGGGATAACAGAGTTAAAAAAGGGGCAAGTAGACATCGACTCCCAACTGTTTTGCCATCTTTGAGAGTGGTTGTTATGTCATGAATGTTATGTCACTAACCCCTTTCGCATCAAGCATTTCATTTAGCAGGCTCTGCTGGCCAGTAATGGTTGTGTTGGTCGATTTCATTTGGAGGATACTTTCACACCTTTGATATTTTCAACAGTTTTGCATTTATATTGACTTCTAAACCTATGTCTACTCTTATAAATAAACGAGGAAAATCACACTTCACAACCTTTTCACGGTGCAATTTACTCGTGAAAATGTTTCCGAGGGGAACCCTTTTTCTGATAACCAAAGAAACCCAAATTTCTTAGTGCTTGAAGCTCCATCATTTATCAAGTGACGGCAGATTTCGTCGTTTATGTACTCCGATGATTTGTTCATAAGCGCTTTGCTAGGTCCCACATGTTCCGACCTGGCATGCATGTGGGGCTCACCGTGCAGATGACCTGGCTTTAAGTCGACCTGATCTTGAATTCAGGTGGACCACATGTAAAGAACCGATGGTTTAAAAAAAAGGGTGTCCTCGACAATTCAATCCACACATGGGGGCCTGACTGACGAGTGTGCTGACCTGGTTTTAGGTGGGTCATCGATCTACATGGAGGATCTGTGATGCTTGATGGATTTCCTGCATGTGCTAACCACAGGAGGACCTGTGATGCTTGATGAATTTCCTGCATGTGCTAACCACAGGACGTGTGTGTAGGCACTTATGGAGGTAGCACAATATAGTTGCATTTTCATGGACATGGTTTCGTGGATTTGGGTTTCCTTTGACTGCTTTTTTTCAATTCCAAGCAATTCGGGAATAGTTTACTCTCTTTGCTTCGAAGAATCTGAGTCCTTCGTATATGCTTGGCCTTTAATAAGCGTGGCCATAATAAAGACGCTTACTGTCTGTTCTTGATTAGCTGTGTATTGACATAAATCCCAGGTGCCTTTGTAGATGTAAGAAATGCCCAGGGACTGAGTTGCGTAAGTTCATGTTAAATGATGTTATTAAATGATGTTATTACCCGCTTTGTGATTCTTAGTAACCCAATGGGTAATTTCATGTTTAGGGGGTGTTTGTTTGTTTGTATTTTTTAAAACCTTTGTAAATACCTGTAAATGAGTAACCACACCACAGGAAACAATAGGAGTTGATCATCTACTGTTGAAAACTTCGTAAGGGCCACAAAAGTTTTGGATCAAGCTGCTTTTTGTGTTTTCCCTTCATCCATGTGCCTGTAAACCCTTATGAGCAGGTTGGATGACAGGTACACATCCCTGTGGGCCGTGCAGATTATGTGCATCTCTGTTTTGCCAGCTAATTTCTGGACGAGACCAAACATGGGGCAGATCCAAAACTCAAGGAGGCCACATAAGAGTGAAAAGTGAGTTGAACGACGACTGTTGAAACATTTGTATGGCCACAGAACTCTCTCTCTCTCTCTCTCTCATTATTTCACTTGTGACGTCTCAGGCCGGTTTTGATGCAAATTCGGTCGGCAGATATAGGCCAGTGGCATCACCGGCTCCAACCCTCGTGTCATTTTTGCAGAAGAAATCCTGCACAGCAAAAAGATTGCATTCTCCACCCAAAAAACAAAAAAAAAGAAAAGAAATTCTGCCTAAAAAGCATGGCCAAAGGCTCCGAGCCATGTCCAGGGCACTCAACATTGACGAACTCTCTTCTTTTATTTTCTAGACTCAGCTGGTCTTTAGTGGGGGGCGTGCATTAGGGCCCCTATCCAACTCAACTACTACGGGGTCAGGCTGTTCGTTTCCTTTAGAAACTCGGGCTTCCTCTCCTACTGTAAACTAGGAACTGCCATTACACCCAAAGAATAAACTGGCAGATGAAGAGCACGAGGCAGTGAAGTGAAATTTCAGTTTGTGTTTCGTTTTTTCCTACTGATTCATTTTTTTCCTACTGATTCATTCGTACAATGGGTGCAGGATAGTTCCCTCATGCAACTAGGTGTATTGTATCATTTCCCACTTACAATATAGGACCATGCCCCATCAAAACTGCTTATAATATAGGCACAAGCCCACTCCAAAAGGTGGTCCACCGCTCAGTCCAAATTGATGAGCAGGTCTAATTGCTTGAATTGTACTAGAGATCGTCTCTACACATGGATTTCACTCACTGAAAGATGCATAAGATACGGATCCTATCATATTATAGATTATATTATTTTGAAATGCATCACCTATTTTCTACTCTTCAATCACAGATGGACCAGCGTGAATCTATACCCAAAATGCTGCTGCTCCCACTGGCAGCTCCATGTTGATATCAAAATACCCAGAAACTGAGTTGAAACTAGATACGGATCATGTATAACTGCAACAGGATGCCATGAATTTCACAATGTGGTTCATCCATCGGCAACATGTAATAGCTCTTCCCATGATGTTATTTTCTCTCTGGGTTTGTTTCTCAGACTCCCATCTATCTTCTCCTTCATATCTATCTTCTCCCAACCCCTGAAAGGCACGTATCTGACATCTTTACTGTCTAGAACTTGAAGGAGGCCTTGACGGCCTGGCTTTAGTGGCTCAGATGAGGGTGTCAACACCCCCTGCTGTAGGTCTTCGGAGATGCTTGCTACCTGTAATGTTATCTCACCCAAGTTAGAAAATAAGGAATGCCTGTTACTGGAGTTTAAAAGCTCATGGGAGGACACTGGAATATGATGTTGATGGTAAGATCTTGATCTTTAAAACACTTAAAAAAAAAGAAAAAAAAGTCTTACTGTTAGGTGTTAACTAAACCAAGATGAACTCAGTTTTAGGCATCTACCAGACAGGGCCTTAAGAGTTTTTACTTGTGCAGAAGTGTGATACGGGTGTTTGCCAAAATTTCCACAGCTCAATCTGAGTACTCGATAGCGTTTAACAGACACTCCATTTCAACCGTGCATTTGGGGCAGTATGTAGAAAAGGAGACCTCATTACGTGGGATTTCATTTTTTCTACCTTTTCTCCCCAAGTTCATGCATCTGAATTAACCATCGATTTTGGGGAGTACCCTGCATGCCTGGTTACTCTATATGACATCTGGATGCTCCCAAAAAAATATTTAAAAATAGCATTTGAATATAACATGACAACCTAATAATCAATCTGGCATGTTTAATCTTGGAAATGATCCAGTTCAACTCATTCTTGAACTCAAACGTCCATTTGTTAGCTAACCATCAGACAGGCTACAACCATCTGATTGTATGCGATTTCTAATATATGGTACCACAATAGAAATAAACACAGTTGCAATTTTTAGTACCAAAAAGGTCCTCAACTATCATAAGGGCTGTCCCCAAAAGCCCTTCTGGCGGACTAATCACAGAATAGCTGATATTTAGAATTGGGTCCTTAACTATCAAAAGGGTTGCCCCCAAACACTGATTTTTCCTAAATTAATTACTCAATACAGCTCCCATTGATGGAAATGGACTGACCTTGAAATTGTGGGGATCTACCCCCACGCAATGCATAGGTCCTGTTGTTTCTGCCAACAGCAGACCCAGGATACTGATGCAGAGAAAAGTGTCTCTTTGGAATATGTGTGACAGATTTGCAGAATTATGGAGGGATACAGCCAGAGAAAAGCTACTTAATGAGTCTACAGAGAGGTCTCAAGCAGTTTGTGAACTTACAGTTTCCTCAGCACAGAAGAGATTGGTGCCAATGATTCCAGTAGGTCCTCTCTTCAACCACCCGACTACATACAAGCCTTTCTCAATGATTGCATGTTCTGATGTATCCCCCAAAACTCGGCCTTGAACATTCGGAACCACACCTGAGAAAGCCATTGGCAGTATATCTCAGTGGTACAGAAATGGTACCCAATAGATATCTAGCTTGAACCAAGATGACAACAGTATACAGGAAATCAGCATGCAATCACGGTCAAGATTCAGTCTTTATATATTATTATTATTATCATTATTCTGACCTTTATGGTGATTGAAAGGCAACCCGTCGACTGGCACTGACTTGTAGCCAATGCTTTTCAGTACTAGCCTGCATGCCAAATCCAACATAAGAAATTGGTACATCAATAACCTCAAAAGTCAAAAGTTTGTACCATGATTGAAATATTCTTTTCTTAAGCAATAAAATACTCCAAGTGAAACGTTCACAGTCTAGAAGGACAAAAAGATGCATTTCTACAGTACTATATGAAGTTTCAGGTTACTAGACTAAATACCCACAATCAAGGTCTTCGGATTCCCCAGTACCCACTGCAAACTGTTTCCCAGAGTCACCTACAATGCAAGGAACAATCTCTGTTACAATGCCTTGAACAAAGATCTGCCATAACTTACAATAAACATTCTTGTCAAAACAGAAAAGGAGATGTACACACAAGACGTGACTCGGGTATATTAATGTGAGACAAACATTCTTCTTTAAAAAAAGGACATACATACAAGATGTGAGTCAGGTGTCATGGTACTTCTCTAGTGCCCATATTAGAGTCAGAATTGGTCATGAGTCAGACTTTTCAGGAACAGTGCCGGTTAAGGCTGTGTTTGAAAGTTGTTATATTACTTGCCTTTAGCAAAAAGGCCACATTCCCCTAGGCTCTTTGGCACATTGAGGCCACTTGCTATTGAGTAGGTATGATACAACTTTCCCATTCCGGTCAATGCGGAATACCACACTTTTCAAAACAGATGCAATCTCAAAATAGAAAGCATACGTGTTTATGTGAGACAGTGGAAATTTGCTACCTTGTCCAATGGATCCTAGGCTTATAGGTTGTACGAACACCAGGTTTTATGCTCAAGTTTATGTGTATATATAACTTTAAAATGAACCAAATTAACTCAATGCTAGGTTGAACCAAGTAGGCAAGTTTGCTGAGCATTGAGCAGAACCAAGTCCACGCGTGCAAATCTTCCTCCAAACCGAGCCATATAGAACACATTCGTTTGCTACTTGTATCTGAATTCTGAAAAATTATAATAGCATAGACAGTTTCCTATAATATTTATGCTCTTATGGTGATTCAATAAACATTACATTGGAAAAAGGTTCACTACCTCCACAAGCATGCCCCTCCACGTGCACAACAAGTGCCACCTTCCCATATTTGTTAGACATCCAAACCGTTTATCAGGTGGTAACTACCTGGCAGATCATTTGGCCAAAAACTCAGATTGTTTAACCATAGGACACAAGTAAGAGAACAAATGGATAGTCTAAAAAAACTTGCAAGCTGTCTCTACACCATCCATTTTTTTTGTACATGCGGCCTAACTGATAGTCAAACAAGCTGATTTGTGCTGATCATCTAGACAGTGGCTGCCACCTGATGCGCAGCTCAGACAAATTAGAAACATGCATGTGGGGCTCAGAAACCCCATTAAGATATTGCGCTTTTTGCTTAGCAGATGATGTGATATTTGATCACAATGCATGTAATATAATAATGGTGACAATTGGAGTAAGGAATCATGCAAACTGATTGTGTTGAGTGCCAATTGAAGTTGTACTCAACGTGGGTTATCACCTTGCCAAGTCAAAAAGCTTGGCTAGACTTGAAGTCATGCTATAACATGTTTTGAACCATGCAAGGCAACAGCATATTATAGGCAGCAAACCTTGTAGGTGGGTCTTCTCAAAGTGCACACTGCTAACATTAACACCAGTATCTGAATGCAAAAACCTGTCTGGTCTCCTGAAGAAAACAAAGTGGAGTTCGCGCTGGCCAGAAATTGGATGAGTATGTTGGGAGGTGGCCGCTTTGGACAATAACTCATAGACCCGCCTTTGAATTCTGCTGTTCTTCATTTCTTTCTGCAAATAGTGACAACAAAGGTACAAAAATGTGAGTTTGAAAACCAGCAAAAATAATAAAACAACCGTTTGTAAAACACGCAGTACAAACATAATGGAAAAGATGAGAACATCATTAGCACAATCAGATACTGAGAATGAAAATAAATACGAGGCCTGTACACGATGCAAATTTTTTACCTCATCTGCAGATGACTTGAGTAGATCTGCTTCCTGAATGTGAACATATAAATCTTTAATACCTGTTAAAAGATTTGTTAAGTCACTCAAGAGTCTAGTACAACAAGTGCAAAAAGAACAAACTCTAATAAACTTCAGTTCCAAAGTCTGGTAAAATCAAATCAGACTATAAACAGCAAGAGGGCAGGACCAAATTGATTCATAAATTGACGTTGCATTTGCAATTTCGTCATATAAGCATAATGAATTTTAAAAGAACTTTATTTTTATTCAATGGCATCTCCATGTTTTTTATTATTCCACCCAGGCATGAAAGAGAAGTCTGCCTTAGCACATTCTTTGCAATCCCATGCATTTCCTTTGAATCCTTAAGATCATTAATGCTATAACCATCAACGATCATGAATCCTATGATTTATTTATTTATTTTGTTATTTTATTTATTGATTTTTAAGATGATCATGAATCCTATATCAATCCCCTCTTTGATAAACTGTACTATTCAAGCATTGAGGTTCAAGTTGAATTGTGGATTGCTTCCCATGGAATTCCATCTGAGTTGTAGGATTTGAACTATAACCATCAACGATCATGAATCCTATGTTTTTTATTTTGTTATTTTATTTATTGATTTTTAAGATGATCATGAATCCTATATGAATCCCCTCTTCGATAAACTGTATTATTCAAGCATTGAGGTTCAGGTTGAATTGTGGATTGCTTCCCATGGAATTCCATCTGAGTCGTAGGATTTGAACTAATCACAAGATTTTAATATAAGTATCAGCCCATCATTTCTAATGAAAATTTGGCAATATTAACATCCATTGACTATTTTGAAACTCCTAATCCTATTTTCCTTCTCAAGAAATTTACTCCCAACCAGGTACAAGAATATCTCTTCAACACCACATATACATGAACAGAGATAGACAGTAAATTTTTTTTTTTTGGTCATAAGACTCATAATGCAAAGTAAAGGACAAGTGAAAACTACCAAGAATTTCACGTAGTTCCTTTGCAGTACAAGCTGCCTGTACTGGTCCACGCCTCCCTACCAAATACACTCTCCTATAACCATCAAATAAGAACAAAACATGAATAAAACCAAACCGAAACAAATGTATCTTACTATTTTGAGTTATTAGATCAAAGATGGGAGCAGCGAACCTTATAGAACTTTCTTGCAGTGAAACTAATGCATGGTCAGCAATATCTGTTGTTGCCAATTCGGCAGTTGGTCGCAAAAGGATACGAGCAACATCCAGAGCAACATTACCCTGAAAGTAAGCATTGTTGTCTGTGAATGCAGTGAAGAGATTTGAAGCACTTGTTTCAAACAATAGCGTGATTGTCTTAATCAGAGGACAGTCATGGCAACACTACACAGGAACTAGAGAAACAAGGACATTCCATTTTATGAGAAATTGAAATTCATTGAATACCATTTACAGTGTGCTTCATGTGAAAGCAAGAAATTCAAATAGTGTGGAACATCTAGGGTGTACAGGATAATAATGACCCATCACCAATCAGTAATTTCTAATTCATTGGAAGTGCTTACTGAGAATCCAGTGCTAATATAAAATATAGAGGTTCTTTAGGATCACTAGCCAACAAATTCATGGCCACCAGTTAGAATCTCCTATTAAAATGGAATGGGCCTGATGGCCGTGCTGCTTCAGAAGGTTACCAGTGGTCTGGAACTTTAGGGTGAAGTTGGAAGTTAACCATGTTAACTGGACATCAAAATGATTTTTCCTTTCTTTTCCTTTTTCCTTTTTGTTTTTTTTTTCACTGATTTTTCCTGTACTTTTGTTTCTTTTCAATGCAATATCGTTAATTCTCAACAAAAAAAACAAAAAAACAAAAAAACAAAAACTGGACATCAAAATGATACATTGAATGAATGATAATTTACAGAAATTATGCAGGACCATATTTTGTTTGATAGCTATTTTGGGTGAAAAGAGCTTGTGAGCATGTTACCTACAGAATTCCCACTTCGTAGACAATTTTGTCAGTGCCATTTGCGGAACAATTTTTTTTTTTGGGAGAGGTTTTGAATCCATTTGTGGAACATTAAATAGGTTAAATGCGATTTTTTAGTTACATCCAAATTGGGCTTCGCATGACAGCTACAAATATCCAAGAATTGTCATGATTTACGAGGGATAACCAAGGAGGAAAATGCGATAAAGGCTGCTGTGTCTAGCAATCAGATAAGATAAAAGCCATTGTTCGTTTGTGATGCCCTGTTGGATTTTTTCCAAGAAATGGAGTGAAGGCATTAGCTTGCTCTAGGTAGTGTGGATAAGCTCAATCTGATCAATTGAAGTCAGTGAAGTGGCTGCCAGATTGACAGATTGTATGGAGTCCCATTTCCAGTGGACGGAGGCGGCACAGAAATCGTTTGATGCCTTGAAGAAGAGGATTTGTCAAGGTGATGATGTGCAACTCCATATGTTAAATAGGAGTGTATTTTGGCAAGGTTCAGAAATTGAATTGAGCATTGCAACAACAACACCAAATTCAACTTGAATAGATCTAGGTTTGGGTAGCTTAAGTGGGTAACTTGATGTTTATATAACTCAAGAAAACTGGATCCGAGCTCTTGCAAATTTAACAAATCAGACTGAACATTAGCTTTAAAAATTCAAAAGAAGTGGAGTAACCAAAAATGTTTCAATCAACTCAGATTTAGGGCCTTATCATCATCATAATCATCTAACCCTTATCCCGACTGACTTGTGTCTGCTACATACTTTCTGTAGTGAGATAGTTAGGACCTTAAATGAGAAGAAGCATTATCATAATCCTACCAGCATCAGCTTACCGATTAGAGGCTGCGTGTTTTACCAAAAAGACTTGCAGGTAACAATTCCACATAAAAATATGAATGTTAGTTGAAAAGTGAAAAAACTAAAATGAAACATCCATACTGTAGACCATTACCAGAATTTGAAGAAAAAGAAAAAGAAAAAGAAAAAGAAAACACAAACATCTACTTCAAGATATATAACTAAAGCAACTGGTACTTTGTGAGAACTATACTGCTCATTAACCCTACACTTGCACTTGCAGTTTCATATCCTCACAAATGGAGATAATGAAGATACCTGACCAAGAACAACAGCTGTATCAGTGCTGTTCAAATCAGGAGTGAGATTGCTGTAGTCCGGGTGTCCATTGTACCACCAAACGAATTCCCTAGCTGAGTATATCCCCTTTAAATCCTAGAAAAAACAATGAAAGAAGATGTCATCAAGACAAACCATGCCCACATTCCCTGTTAAAGAACCAATCACAGAGTGATGAAGAAACAACAACACTATCAGTTCTACTTAATGTTTCCAAACCTAGAGTGGACATTGACCCATTTCTGTCTGAGGAATCCAAATGGGTCCAACCCACACTACGTCTTGTTGAACCCTTGATGCATGTAGATAAATGAAATCTAGAAAGTAAGCAACCAAATGACTGTAGCATTGTTGGTTGCGTTTGGTTTGTATAAGGCCAGTCATGGGCCCGACCTCCGCTCAACTCATTTTAAATGTTACACACAAAAATTGAACCAGCCAGTCCAACTGGGAGAAATGCACAATTCAGACATGTAGACCAGCTGGATCGGATGGTCCAAACTATTTCTCGCCCAAAATGGGTTTTTAGGTGAACCTACCCATTTCCCCTGCCCGTTTCGTCCCAAACCGGTCCAACTGTCCAATCCAGATCTTGGATCTCTGATCACTCTAGTATGTAGTGCAGGAACAGGTACGCAGTGCACTACTTCCTCTAATACGTGGTATGCTACATATGGGATCATGTGGATCACTCTAAATCATAACTACGTATGTGCAATGAAGTTTATATATATATTAAATATATATATATATATATATATATATATATAGAGAGAGAGAGAGAGAGAGAGAGAGAGAGAGAGAGAGGCATGCTCACCTACGCACCTATGACGCACGCACCTTTGCACACGTGTCATGGGCGTCTAATCTGAATGGTCCATAAGATGCGGAATCCCATGAAACCCCAAGGGGCGAAGTTTCACCCTGATCTAAGATTCTGGTGGGCCATAGAAAAAAGAAATGCAAATCAAGGGAAGAAACTGTTTTCATTTTTCATGGCCCACCAAAGTTTTGGTTCAAGGTAAAAATTGGTATCAGGGGGTTTCATGAGGTTCTGCTTCAGGTGGACCGTTCAGATTTTCGCGACTCATCATGTATGATGAGTTCTCAAAAAAGTTTGTAGGGAGTCCATGCGAACTGGTTCGTAGTTGAGCATTCCGCTATATATATATATATATATATATATATATATATATATATAATATATAGGGAAATGGTTCTATGCAGTTGACATCATGGTAACTTCCCATGAGGTCGAGTTGTGTGGGCCCCACTGTGACGCGTGTCAAACATCAACACCATGCATTTGATGGGTCCCCTTTAAATTATGGGATATTCCAAAAATCAGCCGCGGAACTCAGGTGGGCCATTCCATATAAAATCATGTGAAGACATGACTAAAACATATAAAAGCACTTGGTGGGCCCACCTAAAATTTGGATGCGTTTGAAACTTGGACTGACCCCTCCTCCAAGTGGGACACACATAATGGATGGGCTGGATTTGTGAACCACATCTAGGTGGGCCCAAAAATGATTATGAATGTTTTAATGGGAGGGTAACACCTCCCAACTTTTGTATGTGGTGTGGCCCACACAAGTCATGGATTGACTTGATTTTTAAGCCCGAGGCCAACCATGGAATGGTGCATCTGACTGATGGGGTAGATGTTCGATACGCATCACGGTGGGGCCCACACAGCTCGACCTCATGGGAAGTTCCCATGAGGTTGACTGCATAGAACCATTTCCCATGTGTGTGTGTGTGTGTGTGTGTGAAATATAAAAATGCTACTGTAATTTATATCTGATATATTGAATGCTATGATGTACAATGTTATATTATATGCATGCTATTGCATAAGTCAAACATATAAATCTCTATATTCATTTACCTTATAACTTAATCAACGTTAAGAACATGGAACCATAATTTCAGGTTGGTAGAAATAGCTATCTGGATTGCAAATGACCCATAATCTGGATTGTGACTCCGAATGAAAAAAAAAAAAAGGCGAGTAGGCAATGTAAGTTGCAATAGCATATCTTTTAAACTTGATTAAGGATACCATCATTATAGAGATACAAGCTCCATTTTATTAGGACATCCTTCCTCGACTACAATTTACATATAAGAACACCACCATTATACCACAAGCGAAGGTTTAATAACCTGGGACCCAAATCAGGCATGAACAGACAGGAAGCCAGATACTTGGCTTGTGCCAACTCCTGCTTGCATATAGAATAGAAATATGTATCTAATAGGATTAGGTACCCATACACGACACATGACAATGTTTTAAAATTGTCCACTATAATTATGTACGTTAACATACACCCTTACACCACAATGCAAGGCTCAAGACTCAAGACTCAACCTGTATTTAAATTGACCCTGAGTTGATTGGATGCTCGTAGAATAGAAACACAGACCAAATATGAAAAGGTCGCTTTATATTCAACTGCAATTGAACATGACACTAACACTTACACGCTATAACATGAAGCAAGGTTCAGAAGAAAAAAAGAAGAAGCACAGGTTTAGAAACTTGAGAGATGAGTCTGCGAGTCTGCTTTCGACTTGAGTCGACTCAATCTCAATCAAGAGTCAACTCTACTGAGGTTTTTGGAGTTATGATTTATTTCATGAATGTCTCAGGCCTTCTTGAGTCAAAACCATTTGGAAAAAGAAAGAAAGAAGAAAATATAAAGAAAAGAAAAAGAATCAAAACTGAGTTGTAAAAAAACTCGACTTCATTCCTGATGAAGTTGAGAAAACTCAGCTGATCTTTGTGTCTACTTGATGAGGTTTCAAACAACGAAACGAGCTAATTACATCATTGGTAGTAGCAAACAATGTTGTATTTTTACATGAGATACTAGGCAGATGTTTCTGATTGTTGGAAACATACTTCCCCAGGAATTCCAAGAACTCTGTCACTTTCTGCACCATAAGCAAGCACCACCTGCACAAGTCAGCATTTGTAGTTGAATAAAGGACCCATGAGAAAATTTTCAAAAAGCAAAATTTTAAGGACATGAGAGACATTAATACAAGATCATTATCTGCCTATGAACCCCTTTCTGGGTGTGTGAAGCTTACCACATCATAGATCTCACGAAGCTCAAAAAGTGAAATGCTGGTTCCAAGAGATACATTTCCGAAGAAGGAACACCGCTCGTTAGAAGCAACCCGAGAAAACTGGTTAACCACAATCTGTTGCAAGTTTCTGGCAAAACTAAGATCAATTACATAAATGCTTTGTCAAATAGCATTTACAGAAATTGACACAAATAACACAAAATTTCAGCATTGATCTAAATCAATTAATTGAAATATTTAGGAAAGAGAACCTTTCAAAAAAATATTTTGGAAAGAGAAGGAAAGCAACATTGTCTGTATCCTAACAAGCTTGTAATTACAGAAAAAATTCCCAGTTTTCAGTAATATGATCAAGTAGATGATTCACTCTTAAATGACCAAAATCCCTGGGCTGAGGAGTTAAAAAAGAGGCTTGCTATCCCAGACACATGTATAAAGCAGCCCCTCTACAAGCCACAACATGTGAATACCTAGCATAAGGGCAGGAGATCCAAACCATCCATTAAGTGGGTCTGACAATGAAAGATGCCCACGACCAAAAATAGGCTGATCCACTGAATAGGTGGGCCAAGGTTATGAGACAAACAGACAGCTAAAAGAATTGGCCGTGCTTTTCTAAGCCATCTGATTGTTTCTAACACTATGGCTGATATTATGAGTGCACCAGCCTGATTTTCAGGCCAGGGCATCTGTATGGTGGGATCTACTGATGGACGGCTTAGATCTTGCACCCATGTGCATGGTTTTTTGACTTGGTGACTCATCCCAGCTCGTTTGGCTTTGAGTCATCACGACTTGCCCGGGTGTAGGGGGGTGTTTGAATTGTGGTACTGATCCAACCCGTTCATGATTGAAACCGGGTAGACTGACATGTTGTTGAACCCATGCCTGTGTGCGTCATTGCCCAACTTACACGTGCATATGGGGCTAGCTAACCTCATTAATATTAGTGCCACAAAAATGGTAAATCAAAATACATGATGCCAATATACAAATATGCTTAGGGTGTGTTTGAATGCAGAAGTGTATCGAAATACACCATTCTACTTAATCAAATAAAATGACAAGAACTTAATTGTGTTTCCTAGCAATAATCCCCTAAACTGCACATGCCCTTCTTTCAAGTAGAGCTTAAAGGAATCTGAATGCTTATGAAGCTAATCAATTCCTAGTTTACCAAATGCACCTTATAATGAAAATTGAAACAAAGATTGATTAGTCAAGCTACTTTTTGGAGCACAAACGAATTGAATTGTGAACATTCACAAGAGCAAGCAGCAATTATCAATGGTGTTTCCTCATATTATAAATGAGGAGATGGCCCACAAATTGCAGTTACATTTCTTCCTAGTCCAACTTGAAATTAAAATAATCACAATTTGGTGCCCGGAGTCCTAATGAAAAGCGAAGGAAGTTGCAATTTATTGTTCTTTTTTTCTCTCTCTAAGGGCCTGTTTGGATGCCTGTAACATTTTTAAAATGTAACAAAGTTACAGGTGAGATTGTTACAGTTGGTGTTTGAGGGAGGAAAGTCACAGGTAACTTTCTCTCAACCTGTGACTTTCTTACAGGAGAGAGGCGAAAATGATATACGCACTTGAGTCATTTTTCAAGTTACCTGTATCATACAGGTAACGGTTGGATTTTTTGAAATCATAATTTATGGGAAGAATCGCAACATGCATTGAAGAGGCCAACCTACAAACTTTATGGGAAGAATCCCAGCTTGCAACTTGCATCTGTGTATTGAAGCCGGTTGGTGGCCCTTTTGCTATATAAACACCTTATCCCCCTCTAATGTCTCTATCTCCCTCTCTCTCAGTCTCCTTCTCCCTCTCCCAGTCTCCTTCTCCCTCTCCCGTCGAGCTCCAACAACGTTAGAAAACCCTTTCCTTTTTTTTTTTTTTTTCCTTTCTTTTTGTGTCAGGTTTTACAGAGGCGGTTTGGCTAGGATGTGTGGGTAATGACTGGTGGTCTGTGGGGCCCACCATCTTGTATTTGTTTTATCCATGCCGTTCATCCATTCTTTTTGGATCATTTTAGGGCTTGATTCCAAAAATGAGGCATATCTAAATCTCAGGTGGACCACACCACAGAAAATGGTAATAATTGAAAGTCCACCATTAAAAAACTCCCAGGGTCCACTGTAATGTTTATTTGACATTCAACCTGTTGATTAGGTCATAAAGACCTAGATGAACGGAAAAAAACAAATATCAGTTTCATCCAAAACATTGGTGGCCCACCAGAAGTTTTTAATGGTGGGCGTTCAATCAACGCTGTTTTTAGTGATGTGTTCCACTTGAGATTTGGAAGTGCCCTTTTTGGGCTAATGACTTAAAATGATCTAAAATAATGGATAGATGGTGTGGATGAAACAAATACATCATAGTGGGGCCCACATAACATGTCAGCAGCCAAACCCTAAAATTGGCTACTAATGATGGTGCTATGTGGGCCATGCCATGATTTATGTGTTACCTTGAAGGTTTTTTAACCATGTTACAATCATTTTGAAAACGTGGGTCCACTTTTATGACTCACATGTTGATTAGTTTAGCCCAAGAATTGACCAAACTATTCATTTACATGGGCTTAATAAGATGTAATAATTTTATCCAAAATTTTTTATGTGTCAATTTGATTTTTCAACGATTCCATATTTCAAGCTCTAATTAGGGTGAATATACAACTTATTACTTGTAACAAAGTTACATGTTATCCAAACACAAAAACAAAGTTACCTGTAAGTAAGTTACAACTTACATCCAAGCAGGATTACCATTAACTTTCTTTCACCTATAAGTAAGTTACATGTAACTTTCTTACTACTTAAAAAAGTTACAGGCATCCAAACAGGCCCTAATGCCATTGTAATGCGGTTCAATAGCTTAACCAAACGCCAGATTATTAAAAATAAATTAGGGTTTCCCGGAGCTACTGACCTTCGTTTCAGGATGATCCGGTGCAACTCCAGAACGGACCAATCCAAATGGCGTCGGCAATCGGTCGATGATATCGATTTCTGCTCCTTTATGTGCTTTCAACATCTAATAATACAAAGAACAAAGTGGGAAAAAAAAAAAACAGATTTTGATTCCTGTAGTTTCAATCTGAACAAATGAATAGAAATCCAAAGGCAAGAAAAGGTGGGGGGGAAAGAAGAACAGATTTATACATTTTCTTCCGTGAAAATCCTAATTCTATGAGAGGTGGAATTCAGATTGGGAAAAGAAGTGGGGATTATATACCTTTTCTGCAGTGTATAAGCCCGCAGGTCCGCTGCCGACGACGCACACGTGCAACCACCGAGAAGAATAGAGAGAAGAAGATAGGCTTCTCGACAGGAGTAGATATTTCCTTGCATGAAAAAACGCCATTTCCAAAAAAAAAAAAATCTGATTTTTTTTTGAGAATTGAGGCTTGTTTTGTTTGGGTTATAGAAAAACGGAATTTTGTAGAATTAGGGGGAACGAAGAAGCAATGATGCCGAGTTTCTGATGGAATTAGGGTTTTTGAAATTCAAAGTCGGGAGAGTCGGAGCCTTGACTCCGGAGCTGCATTTCCCTCTAGCGCACGTGTGAACAGAGCACACGTATGGGTGATTGTATCGGAGAAACCGCTGGATTCCCCAGTCAGGTGCGTTTCTAGCAGCTTCGAGAACAAGCTGTGTTGTCAAACCCATTTTTAGCACACAACCGTCGGCATAAGAAAAATTTACGAGCGGCAAATGAACGTCAGTGATACGATCCCCTGGATGGGGACTCGCAAAAACCTCTCACCTCATTTAATCCTTTGATTCTACCAGGGTTATGATGGCCGTCCATATTCAAACTTACATATCCAAATTATTTGAGCGTTGAAATGATCCAATTTATGAATCATATATATTAGTATCCTCCATAAAAAATTATTAAACAAAAAAAAAAAGAGACCCAAATGAGATCATTGGAAGATGACCAAATTCAAAGGCTAAAATCCCATTTATCCCATTATGACGTGCGAGGGTGCATTTAAGTAAGATGAATGACCTTTGGACGCAAAATCTAGAAAGTCCATTGGATGAGTCACCTCATGAAATAAATTAAACTTCATGCTAATATTTTTTTATCTAATTCAAAATTTTAGTGAGCCATAACGAAACGAGAGACATAAAAAACTTAGAAGTTTTCACTTTCGTATGGCCCACCGAAAGATTTAGGCTAAGAAGTTTGCTCTAGGGTTTTATGAAGTGACTTATCAAGTGAACCATCCAGATTTTGAACTGACATCAGGGGTCAAAAGTTTTCATGAAATTTGAGTGAGAGCTAATTTCGAGGATAGCATTTTTAATTTTAGCAAATTTCAAGATGGAATTACATGCCTCTTAGACCAAATAGGAGGAGGATTGTGTACTACCTTGCCCGTCTTTAGTTCTGTGGGCAGGCCCCACCGTGATGTATCTGTACATCTAAGCTCTTTATCCCTTTTTTTCAGACTATTTTAAGGCATCAAAACAAAAATGAAGCAGATCCAACGGGGCAGATGGACCAAACCACCAATGACACTTGCATTTAATGCTTTGTGCATTTTAATGCAACTAAGATTATTATTTGGTGTGGTCCACTTGAGCGTTGGATCTGCCTCATTCCTGTG
Organism: Magnolia changhungtana; assembly: GCA_030180095.1. Lineage (NCBI taxonomy): Eukaryota > Viridiplantae > Streptophyta > Magnoliopsida > Magnoliales > Magnoliaceae > Magnolia > Magnolia changhungtana. The sequence goes on from JASAUF010000076.1 coordinate 4,713,083, forward strand.
CTCAGGCTTTAAAATAATCTGAGAAAAGGGATTAACAACTTGACTGTACAGATACATCATGGTGGGCCTGCCCACAGAACTGCCCATTATGAGCTAGGGACAGGCGGGGTAGTACGCAATCCGTGTCCCCTGACATATACCGAGTACATCACCTGCGCAACCATCTAAGTTAAAGTTCTCCACACGTATACATTTGCCACTATCATATGCACGTGCCAATGACTATGTATTATAAATGCCATGTATTTCACCATCCATGTTCAACTTCCTATATTTGCTGCAATTTGTCATTATTGTCCATTCCAAGCCATTTGATAAATGAGGATTAGAATAACTAGTCCACCAACATGGCTTGGATAGCCAATATTGATATAGCTAGTCCTTACAGTCAATCCCAAGACAAATTTGCTTAAATCCCAACCATACATCAAATTCAATGATTTTAGTAGCATAGACTTTTAATATGGTCCTATCGATTAGAGGCCTTGCCTAAAAGAACAATATGGGGATGGTGAGATACAAGCAAAGTTGTCTCATAACTCCAAAGATATACCTTTGCTCTAATTTTAGCCCTCAGCATAGAAACAAAAAGGGTGAAATGATCAAATTTAAGAATTTTTAGGCCATTACTCCATCCCTTCCAAATTCCTTTGTTGCCACATGCAAGACTGGCTCTAAACTAAACATAAAGGTTGAATGAGAACTCACAAGTGTCTTTAAGCCTTTCATTCTCCTTATAAAACAATGACCCACTAGGTATTTGGACAAGGCCAATGGGCACGGCATTTATCATCAAGCCCTAATACCATACACGCACTTTTAAGGGGATCATATAGACCATGTGTCCTTCGTGGCCCATCATCAACGGGCATAGCTTGGAAATCAATCCAATCTAACAATCCTAAATTTCCATTCCAACTACTACTTCGCCGCATGAAATGGAAATTGTTGCATTTTTTATTTTATTTTTTATTTTTGCTTAAAGAAAATTACAAGCCATGAATCAAAAGTAAGGATCACCGCAGCACTGGTGGGGTCCCCCTGACTTTGGTGGACCACTAGCCACTCGTTCCACATGAAGCATCGCTTGCACCTGCAAAAGCACCGTAAGTGTCCCACTGTTTGTCTTCTATTAGTTTGTTTTGAGATTTGGAGTATCTGGCCCAGCCCATGATAATCCATATGGGCAGGTTGGATGAGTAGGGTTCAGCCTTTGCTTTTGAAGTGGGTCAGCATGGTTGACACAGGGGCCAACCCATTCCATTGCCACCCCAATCTGAAGGCCTGCCATTAGGACTGCGCATGAGTTTAGCCCAATAGCTATTTGCTAGACTTGGTTCATCAACTCTGTTGGTGTTTTTTAGAATAAAAATAAATTTCAAAAATAAAAAATTATTTGTAGAAAGTAAATAAATATATTAATTATTTAAACTTTCCATAAATAGTGTGTATAGCCAGTCGGTAAGAGAAGGAGTTTTTGCTTATGCAACCAGGGTTCGAATCTCCTCGTGGACGGTGCGAAGCACGCGCGCGCGGCGTGGGCTGTAGGGCTGCTTGGGCGCTTTTTGGCGCTTTATTAGGCGCACTTAGCACTTCGCACGTTCGCATCGTCGCAAGGAGCTAAGAAAGCCTTAGTCTTTTTGGCACTCGGTTCAAATTTTTTGGGCCATGGTACCCTGATGTTTTATTATTTTTTTAATTGAGAGTAATTATGACATGATTGTACATGTGGCACCTATGCCACGTGTCGCTTATGTGGATACAGTTTTTCCTGTTGGATAAGCTGTTTAAATACGAATGGAATAGATGCAGAAATAAGCTCGCCATAGGACAAGAGTCATGTCCTTTCATGAAAAGGCAATTATTTGCTGTGAATGGGTATGGATTTCTTGAAGAGGCTCTTTAACACCTCTTCAGGAAGAAATCCATAACCTTTCAAATGATATAAATCCTGGATACTATAATCCAGAAGAAGATACTCAAAATCCTTACGATTATATCATCTTCTGTGCAATTACTCTCGATTTAATCTCTTGCTGAATTTTTTCTGAACGTCTTAAGGCATATCGGTGTTAAAACTAGAGATCTGTTCAACACTTAAATGTGCAAATTTTCGTGTTGAAAATCAGATTGAGAGTTCATTGTATCCTGAAGACAATTTGCGAGATTTCCTTAGTTTGCACTTGCTGGAAATTCCAGAAAAAGGGCAGCAAATCTGTTTTGAGAAATCGACTATTCAAGTCGAGCCTTGAACCTGATAGATCTGGTCAATTTCTACTATCCTTCGTTGTGAATTACTATTACTAACATTCAAAACAGATCTTTTTTATCTTTTCACAATGGAGACAATTCATTCCATTCAAGTCATGAACCAAGACTTTGTACGACTGGATCGTTTCGACGGTCAATTCTTCTCAAGATGGCAGCAGAAGATGCTTTTCTTTCTGACAACTCTGAAGTTATCTTACATCCTAGATGATGATCTGCCTTCTCTGACCGAGCCAAAAGACGATGACTCAGAACAAGTGAAGGCAGAACGGAAGAAAAGGAAGGAGGACGATTTTCTATGCAAAGGTCATATCTTAAACGCCCTCTCTAATTCCATCTACAACTCATACCGTAAAATATCCTCTGCTAAAGATCTGTGGACAAAATTGGATCAAAAATATAAAACTGAAGAGATCAGTACTCAGAAATTTCTGATCGACAATTATGTCCACTTCAAATTTAAAAATGATCAGCCAATTCTTTCCCAAGTAACCGAACTACAGAACTTGGTTGATGAATTGAAGATTGGTGGGGTAGATCTTCCTGAAGAATTCCTAGTCGGTGTTGTAATTGCAAAATTACCCTCATCATGGTTTGATTATAAAAAGAAATTGAAACATGATGAAAGGAAGTACACTCTTGAAGCGCTTCAACGACATCTTCGTATAGAAGAAGAGTCCAGAAACCGAGACAAGAAAGAAAGTGCTTCGGAAAATCATTCCAAAGCAAATATAGTAGAAGATGACAAGCCAAAAATCCGAACTCCAAATCTATTCCCCAAAGAAAGATACGGAGTTTAAGAAAAAGGAAAGAAAAGGGCAAATGTCACTTCGCAATAAGCCGGACACTACATAAAGGAATGTCGACACGAGGAAGAAGCAACCGAAAGCTCGAGGCTAACATGACAGAAGACCAACTTGTAAAGAATAGTTCTTGAAGCTAACACAAGTAATATCCGATGGTGGATGGTGGCTAGATCTTGGTGCAACCATTCACATATCGAAGGACCGAAACATCTTCAAGACCTATGAAAGTATTGCAACTAGACAAGAAGTGAAGATGGGTAATAATGTTCGTGTTAACGTTGTTGGAAAATGAACAGTCGAGCTTCAGTTTACATCAGGCAAAAGACTGACACTAACAAATGTCTTGCATGTACCGACATGTCTAAAAATCTAGTGTCGCGATCTTCTCAATAAGAGAGGATTCAAAATAGTGATTGAGTCTGATAAGTTGGTTATCACCAAGAATGGTATGTTTGTAGGCAAAGGATATTCATGTAATGGTATGATTAAACTAAATATTAATAATAATAATGATGTTTCCGTTTATATAGTGGATTCTCGTATCTTTATGGCATGCTAGACTAGGTCATGTTAATTATCATTCAATGAAAAGAATGATGATCTTAGGCCTTATACCAAATCACGAAATTCAACAAGAAGGAAATGTGATGTGTGTGCCCATTCTAAAATAACCGAGAAAACCATTTGGGACCTGCACGAGAAAATCACAACCCTTGGAATTAATTCATTCGATATCGTGATTTAAATAATACCTTAACTCGTGGAGGAAAAAGGTATTTTATCACATTTATCGATGACTTCACTAGATTTTCCTATGTATACTTGATAAAATCTAAAGATGAAGCCTTTGAAAAATTCAAACTTTATAAGGCCGAAGTAGAAAATCAGTTGAATGTAAAGATTAAAGCACTCAGAAGTGATAGAGGGGGTGAGTACTCCTCTAATGAATTTAACGACTTCTGTGAATCATATGGTATAATCCATGAATTTACGGCACCTTACACACCTCAGCAAAATGGCCTAGCGACGCAAAAATAGGACATTAGTTGAGATGATCAACTGTATGATATTAAATTCTGGATTACCACTGAATTTGTGGGGGGAAGCATTATTAACTGCAAACCGTATTCTGAATGCTATCCCACACAAAAAATTGGATATCTCCCCATATGAATTATGGAAAAAGAAGAAACCTTATCTTCATTACTTCAAAGTGTGGGGAAGTATAGCAGAAGTCAGGATTATTGATTCTAAGAGAGTAAAGTTAGGTCCTAGAGGAATCAAGTGTGCCTTTGTGGGTTATGGGATTAATAGTCCTGTATATAGATTCCTGGTTCTAGAACAAACTTCTTTTGCTGACAAAAATATGATTATAGAGTCTAGGGATGCTATATTTTTTGAAAATACAGTATACAAAGACTATATGAATCATCATACAAAAAGGCAAGTTGATGAAAATATAATAGAACCAATCAACGAAGAGCCTAACAACTTTCATGATAAATCTAACACTCATCCAGAAGGAAATGAACTAAGGAGATCGAAAAGGGCAAGAAAAGAAACATCTTTTGGCCCAGATTTCTATATGTTCCTTGTAGAAGGGGATATAAATGGAATAAAAAAGGAGATTACTCTACCACTAAGTATTGAAAGTGATCCATCAACACTTAGTGAAGCTCTCTCATCTCCTGATGCACAGTTTTGGAGGGAAGCCATAAACGATGAAATGGATTCCATAGTCTCAAATAACACTTGGTGTTTGGCCGATCTTCCACCAGGTTCTAAGCCTATTGGATGTAAGTGGATTTTTAAAAGAAAGTTCAATCCTGATGGAACTATAAATAAGTTTAAAGCTCGATTGGTAGCCAAAGGATTTAGACAAAAGGAAGGAATCGATTTTTTCGATACATATGCTCCTGTTGCTCGAATATCTACCATCAGGACTTTAATTGCTCTTTGCAAAGCAATTCACCACCTAGTAATCCATCAAATGGATGTTAAAACGGCATTCTTAAATGGTGATCTAGATGAAGAAGTCTATATGGAACAACCTGAAGGGTTTGTTCAACCCGGGCAAGAGAAGAAAGTGTGTAAACTGGTCAAATCTCTCTATGGGCTCAAGCAAGCTCCTAAACAATGGCATGAAAAGTTTGATCAAGTAGTACAATCTAATGGTTTTAGAGTAAACCAAGCAGATAAGTGCATATATATTAAAGGTCAAATCATTATCTGCCTATACGTAGATGATATGCTAATATTTGGACCAAATGAGATGAGTGTGAAAGAAACTAAAAAGTTTCTAAGTACCAACTTCGACATGAAGGATATGGGCAAAGCAGATGTAATATTAGGTATTAAGATTTATAATCTTAATGATGGAATGGCCTTAACACAATCTCATTACCTAGAGAAAGTGTTAAAGAAGTTTAATCATTATGATAGTAAACCGGTTTCAACTCCATTTGATCCAAGTATTAAATTGGTTAAAAATACTGGTAGATGTAAAGCACAACAAGAATATGCGAGTGTTATTGGGAGTTTAATGTATGCAATGAATTGCACTAGACGATATAGCATTCACGGTAGGAATGCTAGCGGTATACCAAGTAATCCGGGGACAAGTACATGGAATGCGATTTCCAGAGTTTTAAAGTATCTAAGAGGAACCATAGACTATGGATCGCATTATAAATCATATCCCATTTGTACTTGAAGGGTACAATGATGCAAGTTGGAATACAGATAGCATAGAATCTAAATCTACAAGTGGTGGATATTCACTCTTGGAGGAGGAGCAATATCATGGGCATCTAAGAAACAAACGTGCATATCTCACTCTACAATGGAAAGTGAGTTTATTGCACTTAGTCTTTGCTTGTAAAGAAGGTGAATGGCTAAGATACTTATTGTTGGAAATCCGTATTGGCCAAAACCTACTCCTGCCATATCTATCTTTTGTGATAGTCAATGCTACTCTTTGTCGTGCTATGAGTAAGACTTATAATGGTAAGTCTAGAAATGTAGGTTTAAGGCATAACTTTGTTAAAGGATTGCTAAGAGATGGAGTAATCACAGTGGAATATGTTAAATCCATCCTGAACTTAGCAGATCCCTTGACAAAAGGTTTATCAAGAGATCAAATAAGAAGAACCACTAAAGGAATGGGACTAAGATCCATAAAGATGTAACTTTCACTCTTGATGGCAACCCTACCTATGTTTTGAAATATAGGCTAGGTTCAAAGGGACAAACAAGTCAAGTATGTGACTGAAATATACACTAGAAAAAGAAAATGAGTCTCATTCCTAAAAAGTCTAGTGTTTGGTTTCTGCATTTCATAAGAGGCTGAGTAATAACTCTTAATAGATCTATAAGCAGATTTTGTTGAGATGAAGCAGAATCATCTTTGATAGATCTACCTATATGAGTAGAGAAGTGAGGCCGCTTTTGAAGAGATTGGGATCGTCTCTACAATACTCATGAAATAAGGATACGCACAAGGCCAGAAATGTGCGAACTTAAAGATCTCCAGTTATATATGAATAGATGTGTGTTATGTGTCCGGTGAGTCATATAAGGTCCTTAGTTCAAGACTAATGGGTCACTAAGTACCTGGCATAACTTTGATACGTATACACTAAAGTAAAGGTTCAAATCCAAAAGATACCTTTACTTATGCACCTATTTATACTGATATGCCATTCATTCCGAATCTGATTTTATTTTTGAAATTGTGGGGGATTGTTGGTGTTTTTTAGAATAAAAATAAATTTCAAAAATAAAAAATTATTTGTAGAAAGTAAATAAATATATTAATTATTTAAACTTTCCATAAATAGTGTGTATAGCCAGTCGGTAAGAGAAGGAGTTTTTGCTTATGCAACCAGGGTTCGAATCTCCTCGTGGACTGATCTGGCTGGCAACCTGTATGGCGTGGGTCAGTAGGAAATTTGTTGGGCGCTTTTTGGCGCTTTATTAGCGCACTTAGCACTTCGCACGTTCGCATCGTCGCAAGGAGCTAAGAAAGCCTTAGTCTTTTTGGCACTCGGTTCAAATTTTTTGGGCCATGGTACCCTGATGTTTTATTATTTTTTAATTGAGAGTAATTATGACATGATTGTACATGTGGCACCTATGCCACGTGTCGCTTATGTGGATCTGATTTTCTGTTGGATAACTTGTTTAAATCGAATCGGATGCAGAAATAACTGCCATAGGACAAGAGTCATGTCCTTTCATGAAAAGGCAATTATTTGCTGTGAATGGGTATGGATTTCTTGAAGAGGCTCTTTAACACCTCTTCAGGAAGAAATCCATAACCTTTCAAATGATATAAATCCTGGATACTATAATCCAGAAGAAGATACTCAAAATCCTTACGATTATATCATCTTCTGTGCAATTACTCTCGATTTAATCTCTTGCTGAATTTTTTCTGAACGTCTTAAGGCATATCGGTGTTAAAACTAGAGATCTGTTCAACACTTAAATGTGCAAATTTTCGTGTTGAAAATCAGATTGAGAGTTCATTGTATCCTGAAGACAATTTGCAGATTTCCTTAGTTTGCACTTGCTGGAAATTCCAGAAAAAGGGCAGCAAATCTGTTTTGAGAAATCGACTATTCAAGTCGAGCCTTGAACCTGATAGATCTGGTCAATTTCTACTATCCTTCGTTGTGAATTACTATTACTAACATTCAAAACAGATCTTTTTTATCTTTTCACAATGGAGACAATTCATTCCATTCAAGTCATGAACCAAGACTTTGTATGCTGGATCGTTTGACGGTCAATTCTTCTCAAGATGGCAGCAGAAGATGCTTTTCTTTCTGACAACTCTGAAGTTATCTTACATCCTAGATGATGATCTGCCTTCTCTGACCGAGCCAAAAGACGATGACTCAGAACAAGTGAAGGCAGAACGGAAGAAAAGGAAGGAGGACGATTTTCTATGCAAAGGTCATATCTTAAACGCCCTCTCTAATTCCATCTACAACTCATACCGTAAAATATCCTCTGCTAAAGATCTGTGGACAAAATTGGATCAAAAATATAAAAGTGAAGAGATCAGTACTCAGAAATTTCGATCGACAATTATGTCCACTTCAAATTTAAAATGATCAGCCAATTCTTTCCCAAGTAACCGAACTACAGAACTTGGTTGATGAATTGAAGATTGGTGGGGTAGATCTTCCTGAAGAATTCCTAGTCGGTGTTGTAATTGCAAAATTACCCTCATCATGGTTTGATTATAAAAAGAAATTGAAACATGATGAAAGGAAGTACACTCTTGAAGCGCTTCAACGACATCTTCGTATAGAAGAAGAGTCCAGAAACCGAGACAAGAAAGAAAGTGCTTCGGAAAATCATTCCAAAGCAAATATAGTAGAAGATGACAAGTCAAAAATCGAACTCCAAATCTATTCCCCAAAGAAAGATACGGAGTTTAAGAAAAAAAAAGGAAAGAAAAGGGCAAATGTCACTTCGCAATAAGCCAGGACACTACATAAAGGAATGTCGACACGCAGGAAGAAGCAAGCTGAAAGCTCAAAGCTAACATGACAAGAAGACCAACTTGTAGCAATGGTTCTGAAGCTAACACAAGTAATATCCGATGGTGGATGGTGGCTAGATACTTGGTGCAACCATTCACATATCGAAGGACCGAAACATCTTCAAGACCTATGAAGGTATTGCAACTGGACAAGAAGTGAAGATGGGTAATAATGTTCGTGCGAACGTTGTTGGAAAAGAACAGTCGAGCTTCAGTTTACATCAGGCAAAAGACTGACACTAACAAATGTCTTGCATGTACCTGACATGTCTAAAAATCTAGTGTCAGGCGATCTTCTCAATAAGAGAGGATTCAAAATAGTGATTGAGTCTGATAAGTTGGTTATCACCAAGAATGGTATGTTTGTAGGCAAAGGATATTCATGTAATGGTATGATTAAACTAAATATTAATAATAATAATGATGTTTCCGTTTATATAGTGGATTCGTATCTTTATGGCATGCTAGACTAGGTCATGTTAATTATCATTCAATGAAAAGAATGATGATCTTAGGCCTTATACCAAATCACGAAATTCAACAAGAAGGGAAATGTGATGTGTGTGCCCATTCTAAAATAACCAGAAAACCATTTGGGATCTGCACGAGAAAATCACAACCCTTGGAATTAATTCATTCGATATCTCGTGATTTAAATAATACCTTAACTCGTGGAGGAAAAAGGTATTTTATCACATTTATCGATGACTTCACTAGATTTTCCTATGTATACTTGATAAAATCTAAAGATGAAGCCTTTGAAAAATTCAAACTTTATAAGGCCGAAGTAGAAAATCAGTTGAATGTAAAGATTAAAGCACTCAGAAGTGATAGAGGGGGTGAGTACTCCTCTAATGAATTTAACGACTTCTGTGAATCATATGGTATAATCCATGAATTTACGGCACCTTACACACCTCAGCAAAATGGCCTAGCGGAACGCAAAAATAGGACATTAGTTGAGATGATCAACTGTATGATATTAAATTCTGGATTACCACTGAATTTGTGGGGGGAAGCATTATTAACTGCAAACCGTATTCTGAATGCTATCCCACACAAAAAATTGGATATCTCCCCATATGAATTATGGAAAAAGAAGAAACCTTATCTTCATTACTTCAAAGTGTGGGGAAGTATAGCAGAAGTCAGGATTATTGATTCTAAGAGAGTAAAGTTAGGTCTAGAGGAATCAAGTGTGCCTTTGTGGGTTATGGGATTAATAGTCACGTATATAGATTCCTGGTTCTAGAACAAACTTCTTTGCTGACAAAAATATGATTATAGAGTCTAGGGATGCTATATTTTTGAAAATACAGTATACAAAGACTATATGAATCATCATACAAAAAGGCAAGTTGATGAAAATATAATAGAACCAATCAACGAAGAGCCTAACAACTTTCATGATAAATCTAACACTCATCCAGAAGGAAATGAACTAAGGAGATCGAAAAGGGCAAGAAAAGAAACATCTTTTGGCCCAGATTTCTATATGTTCCTTGTAGAAGGGGATATAAATGGAATAAAAAAGGAGATTACTCTACCACTAAGTATTGAAAGTGATCCATCAACACTTAGTGAAGCTCTCTCATCTCCTGATGCACAGTTTTGGAGGGAAGCCATAAACGATGAAATGGATTCCATAGTCTCAAATAACACTTGGTGTTTGGCCGATCTTCCACCAGGTTCTAAGCCTATTGGATGTAAGTGGATTTTTAAAAGAAAGTTCAATCCTGATGGAACTATAAATAAGTTTAAAGCTCGATTGGTAGCCAAAGGATTTAGACAAAAGGAAGGAATCGATTTTTTCGATACATATGCTCCTGTTGCTCGAATATCTACCATCAGGACTTTAATTGCTCTTGCAGCAATTCACCACCTAATAATCCATCAAATGGATGTTAAAACGGCATTCTTAAATGGTGATCTAGATGAAGAAGTCTATATGGAACAACCTGAAGGGTTTGTTCAACCCGGGCAAGAGAAGAAAGTGTGTAAACTGGTCAAATCTCTCTATGGGCTCAAGCAAGCTCCTAAACAATGGCATGAAAAGTTTGATCAAGTAGTACAATCTAATGGTTTTAGAGTAAACCAAGCAGATAAGTGCATATATATTAAAGGTCAAATCATTATCTGCCTATACGTAGATGATATGCTAATATTTGGACCAAATGAGGAAGCAGTGTGAAAGAAACTAAAAGTTTCTAAGTACCAACTTCGACATGAAGGATATGGGCAAAGCAGATGTAATATTAGGTATTAAGATTTATAATCTTAATGATGGAATGGCCTTAACACAATCTCATTACCAGAGAAAGTGTTAAAGAAGTTTAATCATTATGATAGTAAAGGTTTCAACTCCATTTGATCCAAGTATTAAATTGGTTAAAAATAATTTGGTAGATGTAAAGCACAACAAGAATATGCGAGTGTTATTGGGAGTTTAATGTATGCAATGAATTGCACTAGATCTCCGATATAGCATTCACAAGTAGGAATGCTTGGTATACCAGTAATCCAGGACACAGTACACTGGAATGCGATTTCCAGAGTTTTAAAGTATCTAAGAGGAACCATAGACTATGGACTGCATTATAAATCATATCCCGCTGTACTTGAAGGGTACAGCGATGCAAGTTGGAATGCAGATAGCATAGAATCTAAATCTACAAGTGGCTGGATATTCACTCTTGGAGGAGGAGCAATATCATGGGCATCTAAGAAACAAACGTGCATATCTCACTCTACAATGGAAAGTGAGTTTATTGCACTTGGTGCTGCTTGTAAAGAAGGTGAATGGCTAAGATACTTATTGTTGGAAATCCCGTATTGGCCAAAACCTACTCCTGCCATATCTATCTTTTGTGATAGTCAGGCTACTCTTTGTCGTGCTATGAGTAAGACTTATAATGGTAAGTCTAGAAATGTAGGTTTAAGGCATAACTTTGTTAAAGGATTGCTAAGAGATGGAGTAATCACAGTGGAATATGTTAAATCCATCCTGAACTTAGCAGATCCCTTGACAAAAGGTTTATCAAGAGATCAAATAAGAAGAACCACTAAAGGAATGGGACTAAGATCCATAAAGATGTAACTTTCACTCTTGATGGCAACCCTACCTATGTTTTGAAATATAGGCTAGGTTCAAAGGGACAAACAGGTCAAGTATGTGACTGAAATATACACTAGAAAAAGAAAATGAGTCTCATTCCTAAAAAGTCTAGTGTTTGGTTTTCGCATTTCATAAGAGGTGAGTAATAACTCTTAATAGATCTATAAGCGATTTTGTTGAGATGAAGCAGAATCATCTTTGATAGATCTACCTATATGAGTAGAGAAGTGAGGCCGCTTTTGAAGAGATTGGGATCGTCTCTACAATACTCATGAAATAAGGATACGCACAAGGCGTAAATGTGCGAACTTAAAGATCTCCGTTATATATGAATAGATGTGTGTTATGTGTCCGGTGAGTCATATAAGGTCCTTAGTTCAAGACTAATGGGTCACTAAGTACCTGGCATAACTTTGATACGTATACACTAAAGTAAAGGTTCAAATCCAAAAGATACCTTTACTTATGCACCTATTTATACTGATATGCCATTCATTCCGAATCTGATTTTATTTTTGAAATTGTGGGGGATTGTTGGTGTTTTTTAGAATAAAAATAAATTTCAAAAATAAAAAATTATTTGTAGAAAGTAAATAAATATATTAATTATTTAAACTTTCCATAAATAGTGTGTATAGCCAGTCGGTAAGAGAAGGAGTTTTTGCTTATGCAACAGTGGTTGAATCTCCTCGTGGATCTGGCTGGCTCATGTAGCCTTGGCGTGGGTGTAAAATTGTAGGCGCTTTTTGGCGCTTTATTAGGCGCACTTAGCACTTCGCCACGTTCGCATCGTCGCAAGGAGCTAAGAAAGCCTTAGTCTTTTTGGCACTCGGTTCAAATTTTTTGGGCCATGGTACCCTGATGTTTTATTATTTTTAATTGAGAGTAATTATGACATGATTGTACATGTGGCACCTATGCCACGTGTCGCTTATGTGGATCTGATTTTCTGTTGGATAAGCTGTTTACATGCAATAGATGCGAAATAAGCGCCATAGGACAAGAGTCATGTCCTTTCATGAAAAGGCAATTATTTGCTTTGTGAATGGGTATGGATTTCTTGAAGAGGCTCTTTAACACCTCTTCGGAAGAAATCCATAACCTTTCAAATGATATAAATCCTGGATACTATAATCGGAAGAAGATACTCAAAATCCTTACGATTATATCATCTTACGTGCAATTACTCTCGATTTAATCTCTCTTTGAATTTTTACGAACGTCTTAAGGCATATCGGTGTTAAAACTAGAGATCTGTTCAACACTTAAATGTGCAAATTTTCGTGTTGAAAATCAGATTGAGAGTTCATTGTATCTGAAGACAATTTGCGATTTCCTTAGTTTGCACTTCTTTGGAAATTCGAGAAAAAGAGCGACAAATCTGATTTTGAGAAATCGACTATTCAAGTCGAGCCTTGAACATGATAGATCTGGTCAATTTCTACTATCCTTCGTTGTGAATTACTATTACTAACATTCAAAACAGATCTTTTTATCTTTTCACAATGGAGACAATTCATTCCATTCAAGTCATGAACCAAGACTTTGTACGACTGGATCGTTTCGACGGTCAATTCTTCTCAAGATGGCGCGAGAAGATGCTTTTCTTTCGACAACTCGAAGTTATCTTACATCCTAGATGATGATCTGCCTTCTCGTACCGAGCCAAAAGACGATGACTCGAGGAACAAGTGAAGGCGAACGGAAGAAAAGGAAGGAGGACGATTTTCTATGCAAAGGTCATATCTTAAACGCCCTCTCTAATTCCATCTACAACTCATACTAGTAAAATATCCTCTGCTAAAGATCTGTGGACAAAATTGGATCAAAAATATAAAACTGAAGAGATCAGTACTCAGAAATTTCTGATCGACAATTATGTCCACTTCAAATTTAAAAATGATCAGCCAATTCTTTCCCAAGTAACCGAACTGAACTTGGTTGATGAATTGAAGATTGGTGGGGTAGATCTTCTGAAGAATTCTAGTCGGTGTTGTAATTGCAAAATTACCCTCATCATGGTTTGATTATAAAAAGAAATTGAAACATGATGAAAGGAAGTACACTCTTGAAGCGCTTCAACGACATCTTCGTATAGAAGAAGAGTCCAGAAACCGAGACAAGAAAGAAAGTGCTTCGGAAAATCATTCCAAAGCAAATATAGTAGAAGATGACAAGCCAAAAATCCAGAACTCCAAATCTATTCCCCCAAAGAAAGATACGGAGTTTAAGAAAAAAGGAAAGAAAAAGGGCAAATGTCACTTCTGCAATAAGCCAGGACACTACATAAAGGAATGTCGACACAGGAAGAAGCAACTGAAAGCTCAGGCTAACATGACAGAAGACCAACTTGTAGCAATGGTTACTGAAGCTAACACAGTAATATCCGATGGTGGATGGTGGCTAGATACTGGTGCAACCATTCACATATCGAAGGACCAGAAACATCTTGAGACCTATGAAGGTATTGCAACTAGACAAGAAGTGAAGATGGGTAATAATGTTCGATGCGAACGTTGTTGGAAAAGGAACAGTCGAGCTTCGGTTTACATCATGCAAAAACTGACACTAACAAATGTCTTGCATGTACCTGACATGTCTAAAAATCTAGTGTCAGGCGATCTTCTCAATAAGAGAGGATTCAAAATAGTGATTGAGTCTGATAAGTTGGTTATCACCAAGAATGGTATGTTTGTAGGCAAAGGATATTCATGTAATGGTATGATTAAACTAAATATTAATAATAATAATGATGTTTAGTTTATATAGTGGATTTTGTATCTTTATGGCATGCTAGACTAGGTCATGTTAATTATCATTCAATGAAAAGAATGATGATCTTAGGCCTTATACCAAATCACGAAATTCAACAAGAAGGAAATGTGATGTGTGTGCCCATTCTAAAATAACTCAGAAAACCATTTGGGGTGCACGAGAAAATCACAACCCTTGGAATTAATTCATTCCGATATCTGTGATTTAAATAATACCTTAACTCGTGGAGGAAAAAGGTATTTTATCACATTTATCGATGACTTCACTAGATTTTCCTATGTATACTTGATAAAATCTAAAGATGAAGCCTTTGAAAAATTCAAACTTTATAAGGCCGAAGTAGAAAATCAGTTGAATGTAAAGATTAAAGCACTCAGAAGTGATAGAGGGGGTGAGTACTCCTCTAATGAATTTAACGACTTCTGTGAATCATATGGTATAATCCATGAATTTACGGCACCTTACACACCTCAGCAAAATGGCCTAGCTGGAACGCAAAAATAGGACATTAGTTGAGATGATCAACTGTATGATATTAAATTCTGGATTACCACTGAATTTGTGGGGGGAAGCATTATTAACTGCAAACCGTATTCTGAATGCTATCCCACACAAAAAATTGGATATCTCCCCATATGAATTATGGAAAAAGAAGAAACCTTATCTTCATTACTTCAAAGTGTGGGGAAGTATAGCAGAAGTCAGGATTATTGATTCTAAGAGAGTAAAGTTAGGTCCTAGAGGAATCAAGTGTGCCTTTGTGGGTTATGGGATTAATAGTCCTGTATATAGATTCCTGGTTCTAGAACAAACTTCTTTTGCTGACAAAAATATGATTATAGAGTCTAGGGATGCTATATTTTTTGAAAATACAGTATACAAAGACTATATGAATCATCATACAAAAAGGCAAGTTGATGAAAATATAATAGAACCAATCAACGAAGAGCCTAACAACTTTCATGATAAATCTAACACTCATCAAGAAGGAAATGAACTAAGGAGATCGAAAAGGCAAGAAAAGAAACATCTTTTGGCCAGATTTCTATATGTTCCTTGTAGAAGGGGATATAAATGGAATAAAAAAGGAGATTACTCTACCACTAAGTATTGAAAGTGATCCATCAACACTTAGTGAAGCTCTCTCATCTCGATGCACAGTTTTGGAGGGAAGCCATAAACGATGAAATGGATTCCATAGTCTCAAATAACACTTGGTGTTTGGTCGATCTTCCACCAGGTTCTAAGCCTATTGGATGTAAGTGGATTTTTAAAAGAAAGTTCAATCCTGATGGAACTATAAATAAGTTTAAAGCTCGATTGGTAGCCAAAGGATTTAGACAAAAGGAAGGAATCGATTTTTTCGATACATATGCTCTGTTGCTCGAATATCTACCATCGGGACTTTAATTGCTCTTAGACAATTCACCACCTAATAATCCATCAAATGGATGTTAAAACGCATTCTTAAATGGTGATCTAGATGAAGAAGTCTATATGGAACAACTTTGAAGGGTTTGTTCAACCCGCAGAGAGAAGAAAGTGTGTGTAAACCTGGTCAAATCTCTACATGGGCTCAAGCAAGCTCTAAACAATGGCATGAAAAGTTTGATCAAGTAGTACAATCTAATGGTTTTAGAGTAAACCAAGCAGAGATAAGTGCATATATATTAAAGGTCAAATCATTATCGCCTATACGTAGATGATATGCTAATATTTGGACCAAATGAGGACGATTAGTGAAAGAAACTAAAAGTTTCTAAGTACCAACTTGACATGAAGGATATGGGCAAAGCAGATGTAATATTAGGTATTAAGATTTATAATCTTAATGATGGAATGGCCTTAACACAATCTCATTACCTAGAGAAAGTGTTAAAGAAGTTTAATCATTATGATAGTAAACCGGTTTCAACTCCATTTGATCCAAGTATTAAATTGGTTAAAATATTGGTAGATGTAAAGCACAACAAGAATATGCGAGTGTTATTGGGAGTTTAATGTATGCAATGAATTGCACTAGACCCGATATAGCATTCACAAAGTAGGAATGCTAAGCAAGTATACCGATAATCCAGACAAGTATTACCTTTGAATGCGATTTCGAGTTTTAAAGTATCTAAGAGGAACCATAGACTATGGTGCATTATAAATCATATCCCATTTGTACTTGAAGAGTATGCAATGATGCAAGTTGGAATGCGGATAGCATAGAATCTAAATCTACAAGTGGTGGATATTCACTCTTGGAGGAGGAGCAATATCATGGGCATCTAAGAAACAAACGTGCATATCTCACTCTACAATGGAAAGTGAGTTTATTGCACTTAGTCTTTGCTTGTAAAGAAGGTGAATGGCTAAGATACTTATTGTTGGAAATCCCGTATTGGCCAAAACCTACTCCTGCCATATCTATCTTTTGTGATAGTCAGGCTACTCTTTGTCGTGCTATGAGTAAGACTTATAATGGTAAGTCTAGAAATGTAGGTTTAAGGCATAACTTTGTTAAAGGATTGCTAAGAGATGGAGTAATCACAGTGGAATATGTTAAATCCATCCTGAACTTAGCAGATCCCTTGACAAAAGGTTTATCAAGAGATCAAATAAGAAGAACCACTAAAGGAATGGGACTAAGATCCATAAAGATGTAACTTTCACTCTTGATGGCAACCCTACCTATGTTTTGAAATATAGGCTAGGTTCAAAGGGACAAACAGTCAAGTATGTGACTGAAATATACACTAGAAAAAGAAAATGAGTCTCATTCTAAAAAGTCTAGTGTTTGGTTTACGCATTTCATAAGAGGTGAGTAATAACTCTTAATAGATCTATAAGCGATTTTGTTGAGATGAAGCAGAATCATCTTTGATAGATCTACCTATATGAGTAGAGAAGTGAGGCCGCTTTTGAAGAGATTGGGATCGTCTCTACAATACTCATGAAATAAGGATACGCACAAGGCGAAATGTGCGAACTTAAAGATCTCAGTTATATATGAATAGATGTGTGTTATGTGTCCGGTGAGTCATATAAGGTCCTTAGTTCAAGACTAATGGGTCACTAAGTATTACTGGCATAACTTTGATACGTATACACTAAAGTAAAGGTTCAAATCAAAAGATACCTTTACTTATGCACCTATTTATCTTGATATGCCATTCATTAGAATCGATTTTATTTTTGAAATTGTGGGGGATTGTTGGTGTTTTTTAGAATAAAAATAAATTTCAAAAATTAAAAATTATTTGTAGAAAGTAAATAAATATATTAATTATTTAAACTTTCCATAAATAGTGTGTATAGTGGATCGGTAAGAGAAGGAGTTTTGCTTATGCAACTGTGGTTGAATCTCCTCGTGGACGGTCTGGCACAATCGCCTGCTAGCGTGGGCCGATGGCGTGAAATGTAAATTTAGCTTGGGCGCTTTTTGGCGCTTTATTAGCGCGCACTTAGCACATGCGTTCGCATCGTCGCAAGGAGCTAAGAAAGCCTTAGTCTTTTTTTTCGGTTCAAATTTTTGGGCCATGGTACCACTGATGTTTTATTATTTTTTTAATTGAGAGTAATTATGACATGATTGTACATGTGGCACCTATGCCACGTGTAAACTTATGTGGATCTGATTTTCTGTTGGATAAGCTGTTTACGTACATGCTGAATAGATGCGAAATAACTCCCTTGGAAAAAAGTTATGTCCTTTCATGAAAAGGCAATTATTTGCTGTGAATGGGTATGGATTTCTTGAAGAGGCTCTTTAACACCTCTTCAGGAAGAAATCCATAACCTTTCAAATGATATAAATCCTGGATACTATAATCCAGAAGAAGATACTCAAAATCCTTACGATTATATCATCTTCTGTGCAATTACTCTCGATTTAATCTCTTGCTGAATTTTTTCTGAACGTCTTAAGGCATATCGGTGTTAAAACTAGAGATCTGTTCAACACTTAAATGTGCAAATTTTCGTGTTGAAAATCAGATTGAGAGTTCATTGTATCCTGAAGACAATTTGCAGATTTCCTTAGTTTGCACTTGCTGGAAATTCCAGAAAAAGGGCAGCAAATCTGTTTTGAGAAATCGACTATTCAAGTCGAGCCTTGAACCTGATAGATCTGGTCAATTTCTACTATCCTTCGTTGTGAATTACTATTACTAACATTCAAAACAGATCTTTTTATCTTTTCACAATGGAGACAATTCATTCCATTCAAGTCATGAACCAAGACTTTGTCTGTTGGATCGTTTAAACGAGTCAATTCTTCTCAAGATGGCGCGAGAAGATGCTTTTCTTTCCGACAACTCAAGTTATCTTACATCTAGATGATGATCTGCCTTCTCGAGAGCCAAAAGACGATGACTCGGAGAACAAGTGAAAAGTGAACGGAAGAAAAGGAAGGAGGACGATTTTCTATGCAAAGGTCATATCTTAAACGCCCTCTCTAATTCCATCTACAACTCATACCAGTAAAATATCCTCTGCTAAAGATCTGTGGACAAAATTGGATCAAAAATATAAAACGAAGAGATCAGTACTCAGAAATTTCTGATCGACAATTATGTCCACTTCAAATTTAAAAATGATCAGCCAATTCTTTCCCAAGTAACCGAACTACAGAACTTGGTTGATGAATTGAAGATTGGTGGGGTAGATCTTCCTGAAGAATTCCTAGTCGGTGTTGTAATTGCAAAATTACCCTCATCATGGTTTGATTATAAAAAGAAATTGAAACATGATGAAAGGAAGTACACTCTTGAAGCGCTTCAACGACATCTTCGTATAGAAGAAGAGTCCAGAAACCGAGACAAGAAAGAAAGTGCTTCGGAAAATCATTCCAAAGCAAATATAGTAGAAGATGACAAGCCAAAAATCCAGAACTCCAAATCTATTCCCCCAAAGAAAGATACGGAGTTTAAGAAAAAAGGAAAGAAAAAGGGCAAATGTCTCACTTCTGCAATAAGCCAGGACACTACATAAAGGAATGTCGACAGGAAGAAGCAAGCGAAAGCTCAGGCTAACATGTGAGAAGACCAACTTGTAGCAATAGTTCTTGAAGCTAACACAGTAATATCCGATGGTGGATGGTGGCTAGATACTGGTGCAACCATTCACATATCGAAGGACCGAAACATCTTCAAGACCTATGAAGGTATTGCAACTAGACAAGAAGTGAAGATGGGTAATAATGTTCGTGCGAACGTTGTTGGAAAAGGAACGGTCGAGCCCGGTTTACATCGAGGCGAAAAAGACTGACACTAACAAATGTCTTGCATGTACGACATGTCTAAAAATCTAGTGTCGGCGATCTTCTCAATAAGAGAGGATTCAAAATAGTGATTAGTCGATAAGTTGGTTATCACCAAGAATGGTATGTTTGTAGGCAAAGGATATTCATGTAATGGTATGATTAAACTAAATATTAATAATAATAATGATGTTTCCGTTTATATAGTGGATTCGTATCTTTATGGCATGCTAGACTAGGTCATGTTAATTATCATTCAATGAAAAGAATGATGATCTTAGGCCTTATACCAAATCACGAAATTCAACAAGAAGGAAATGTGATGTGTGTGCCCATTCTAAAATAACCGAGAAAACCATTTGGGATTTGTACGAGAAAATCACAACCCTTGGAATTAATTCATTCGATATCGTGATTTAAATAATACCTTAACTCGTGGAGGAAAAAGGTATTTTATCACATTTATCGATGACTTCACTAGATTTTCCTATGTATACTTGATAAAATCTAAAGATGAAGCCTTTGAAAAATTCAAACTTTATAAGGTAGAAGTAGAAAATCAGTTGAATGTAAAGATTAAAGCACTCGAAGTGATAGAGGGGTGAGTACTCCTCTAATGAATTTAACGACACGTGAATCATATGGTATAATCCATGAATTTACGGCACCTTACACACCTCGACAAAATGGCCTAGCGGGCATAAAAATAGGACATTAGTTGAGATGATCAAGCGTATGATATTAAATTCACGGATTACCACTTGAATTTGTGGGGGAAGCATTATTAACTATGCAAACCAGGTATTGAATGCTTTATCCCACACAAAAAATTGGATATCTCCCATATGAATTATGGAAAAAGAAGAAACCTTATCTTCATTACTTCAAAGTGTGGGGAAGTATAGCAGAAGTCGGGATTATTGATTCTAAGAGAGTAAAGTTAGGTCTAGAGGAATCAAGTGTGCCTTTGTGGGTTATGGGATTAATAGTCTGTATATAGATTCTGGTTCTAGAACAAACTTCTTTTCTTTGACAAAAATATGATTATAGAGTCTAGGGATGCTATATTTTTGAAAATACAGTATACAAAGACTATATGAATCATCATACAAAAAGGCAAGTTGATGAAAATATAATAGAACCAATCAACGAAGAGCCTAACAACTTTCATGATAAATCTAACACTCATCCAGAAGGAAATGAACTAAGGAGATCGAAAAAGGGCAAGAAAAAAACATCTTTTGGCCCAGATTTCTATATGTTCCTTGTAGAAGGGATATAAATGGAATAAAAAAGGAGATTACTCTACCACTAAGTATTGAAAGTGATCCATCAACACTTAGTGAAGCTCTCTCATCTCTGATGCAGTTTTGGAGGGAAGCCATAAACGATGAAATGGATTCCATAGTCTCAAATAACACTTGGTGTTTGGCCGATCTTCCACCAGGTTCTAAGCCTATTGGATGTAAGTGGATTTTTAAAAGAAAGTTCAATCTGATGGAACTATAAATAAGTTTAAAGCTCGATTGGTAGCCAAAGGATTTAGACAAAGGAAGGAATCGATTTTTCGATACATATGCTCTGTTGCTCGAATATCTACCATCAGGACTTTAATTGCTCTTGCAGCAATTCACCACCTAATAATCCATCAAATGGATGTTAAAACGGCATTCTTAAATGGTGATCTAGATGAAGAAGTCTATATGGAACAACTGAAGGGTTTGTTCAACCCGAGCAAGAGAAGAAAGTGTGTAAATTGGTCAAATCTCTCTATGGGCTCAAGCAAGCTCCTAAACAATGGCATGAGAAGTTTGATCAAGTAGTACAATCTAATGGTTTTAGAGTAAACCAAGCAGATAAGTGCATATATATTAAAGGTCAAATCATTATACTTTATCGTAGATGATATGCTTAATATTTGGACCAAATGAGGACGATGCTGTGAAAGAAACTAAAAGTTTCTAAGTACCAACCGACATGAAGGATATGGGCAAAGCAGATGTAATATTAGGTATTAAGATTTATAATCTTAATGATGGAATGGCCTTAACACAATCTCATTACCTAGAGAAAGTGTTAAAGAAGTTTAATCATTATGATAGTAAACCGGTTTCAACTCCATTTGATCAAGTATTAAATTGGTTAAAAATACTGGTAGATGTAAAGCACAACAAGAATATGCGAGTGTTATTGGGAGTTTAATGTATGCGATGAATTGCACTAGACCCGATATAGCATTCACGGTAGGAATGCTACAAAAGCGGGTATACCGATAATCCAGGACAAGTACACTTGGAATGCGATTTCGGAGAGTTTTAAAGTATCTAAGAGGAACCATAGACTATGGTGCATTATAAATCATATCCATTTGTACTTGAAGGGTAAATGATGCAAGTGGAATGCGGATAGCATAGAATCTAAATCTACAAGTGGTGGATATTCACTCTTGGAGGAGGAGCAATATCATGGGCATCTAAGAAACAAGCGTGCATATCTCACTCTACAATGAAAAGTGAGTTTATTGCACTTGGTCTTTGCTGTAAAAGAAGGTGAATGGCTAAGATACTTATTGTTGGAAATCCGTATTGGCCAAAACCTACTCCTGCCATATCTATCTTTTGTGATAGTCAGCTACTCTTTGTCGTGCTATGAGTAAGACTTATAATGGTAAGTCTAGAAATGTAGGTCTAAGGCATAACTTTGTTAAAGGATTG
Organism: Magnolia changhungtana; assembly: GCA_030180095.1. Lineage (NCBI taxonomy): Eukaryota > Viridiplantae > Streptophyta > Magnoliopsida > Magnoliales > Magnoliaceae > Magnolia > Magnolia changhungtana. The sequence goes on from JASAUF010000076.1 coordinate 4,735,560, forward strand.
CTCAGAGATGGAGTAATCACAGTGGAATATGTTAAATCCATCCTGAACTTAGCAGATCCCTTGACAAAAAGGTTTATCAAGAGATCAGATAAGAAGAGCCACTAAAGAAATGGGACTAAGATCCATAAAGATGTAACTTTCACTCTTGATGGCAACCCTACCTATGTTTTGAAATATAGGCTAGGTTCAAAGGGACAAACGAGTCAAGTATGTGACTGAAATATACACTAGAAAAAGAAAATGAGTCTCATTCCTAAAAGTCTAATGTTTGGTTTATGCATTTCATAGGAGGCTAAGTACTAATTCTTAATAGATCTATAAGCAGACTTTGCTGAGATGAAGCGGAATCATCTTTGATAGATCTACCTATATAAGTAGAGAAGTGAGACCACTTTTGAAGAGATTGGGATCGTCTCTAGAATACTCATGAAATCAGGATACGCAGCAAGGCCAGAGAAATGTGCGAACTTAAAGATCTCAGTTATATATGAATAGATGTGTGTTATGTGTCCAGGTGAGTCATATAAGGTCCTTAGTTCAAGACTAATGGGTCACTAAGTACACTGGCATAACTTTGATACGTATACACTAAAAGTAAAGGTTCAAATCCAAAGATACCTTTACTTATGCACCTATTTATACTGATATGCCATTCATTCCGAATCTGATTTTATTTTTGAAATTGTGGGGGATTGTTGGTGTTTTTTAGAATAAAAATAAATTTCAAAAATAAAAAATTATTTGTAGAAAGTAAATAAATATATTAATTATTTAAACTTTCCATAAATAGTGTGTATAACTTGATCGGTAAGAGAAGGAGTTTTGCTTATGCAACCAGGGGTTGAATCTCCTCGTGGGCCGGTCTGCGAAGCTGTGTACGCAGCTATGTGGCGTGAAATTTTGTATTTGCTTGAGGCGCTTTTAGCGCTTTATTAAGCGCACTTAGCCCATACGTTCGCATCGTGCAAAGGAGCTAAGAAAGCCTTAGTCTTTTTGGCTTTTCGGTTCAAATTTTTGGGCCATGGTACCTGATGTTTTATTATTTTTAATTGAAGTAATTATGACATGATTGTACATGTGGCACCTATGCCACGTGTAAACTTATGTGGATCTGATTTTTCTGTTGGATAAGCGTTTCAATACGAATAGATACGAAATAAGCGCCATGGGACAAAAGTCATGTCCTTTCATGAAAAGCAATTATTTCTTTGTGAATGGGTATGGATTTCTTGAAGAGGCTCTTTAACACCTCTTCGGGAAGAAATCCATAACCTTTCAAATGATATAAATCCTGGATACTATAATCCGAGGAAGAAGATACTCAAAATCCTTACGATTATATCATCTTACGTGCAATTACTCTCGATTTAATCTCTTCTTTGAATTTTTGACGTCTTAAGGCATATCGATTGTTAAAACTAGAGATCATTCAACACTTAAATGTGCAAATTTTAAGGTGTTGAAAATCAGTTGAGAGTTCATTGTATCTGAAGACAATTTGCAGATTTCCTTAGTTTGCACTTCTTTGGAAATTCGAGAAAAAGAGCGACAAATCTGTTTGAGAAATCGACTATTCAAGTCGAACCTTGAACTGATAGATCTGGTCAATTTCTACTATCGCTTCGTTGTGAATTACTATTACTAACATTCAACACAGATCTTTTTATCTTTTCACAATGGAACAATTCATTCCATTCGAGTCATGAACCAAGACTTTGTACTGTTGGATCGTTTGATGGTCAATTCTTCTCAAGATGGCGCAGAAGATGCTTTTCTTTAAACGACAACTCTGAAGTTATCTTACATCCTAGATGATGATCTGCCTTCTCGACCGGCCAAAAGCGATGACTCGGAGAACAAGTGAAGAAGGCGAGAACGGAAGAAAAGGAAGGAGGGCGATTTTCTATGCAAAGGTCATATCTTAAGCGCCCTCTCTAATTCCATCTACAACTCATGCAAGTAAAATATCCTCTGCTTAAAGATCTGTGGACAAAATTGGATCAAAAATATAAAGCGAAGAGATCAGTACTCGAGAAATTTCGATCGACAATTATGTCCACTTCAAATTTAAAAATGATCAACCAATTCTTTCCCAAGTAACTTGAACTACGAACTTGGTTGATGAATTGAAGATTGGTGGGGTAGATCTTCTGAAGAATTCTAGTCGGTGTTGTAATTGCAAAATTACCCTCATCATGGTTTGATTATAAAAAGAAATTGAAACATGATGAAGGAAAATACACTCTTGAAAGCGCTTCAACGACATCTTCGTATAGAAGAAGAGTCAGAAAAGAGACAAGAAAGAAAGTGCTTCGGAAAATCATTCCAAAGCAAATATAGTAGAAGATGACAAGCCAAAAATCGAGAACTCCAAATCTATTCCCCCAAAGAAGATACGGAGTTTAAGAAAAAAAGGAAAGAAAAAGGCAAATGTCACTAGCCGCTGATAAGCGAGGACACTACATAAAGGAATGTCGAACACGGAAGAAGCAAGCTGAAAGCTCAGGCTAACATGATGAGAAGACCAACTTGTAGCAATGGTTTCTTGAAGCTAACGGTAATATCCGATGGTGGATGGTGGCTAGATCTTGGTGCAACCATTCACATATCGAAGGACGAAACATCTTCAAGACCTATGAAGGTATTGCAACTAGACAAGAAGTGAAGATGGGTAATAATGTTAAATGCGAGCGTTGTTGGAAAAGGAACGGTCGAGCCGGTTTACATCGAGGCAAAAAAGTGCACTAACAAATGTCTTGCATGTACACGACATGTCTAAAAATCTAGTGTCGGTGATCTTCTCAATAGAGAGGATTCAAAATAGTGATTGAGTCGATAAGTTGGTTATCAAAAGAATGGTATGTTTGTAGGCAAAGGATATTCATGTAATGGTATGATTAAACTAAATATTAATAATAATAATGATGTTTAGTTTATATAGTGGATTACGTATCTTTATGGCATGCTAGACTAGGTCATGTTAATTATCATTCAATGAAAGAATGATGATCTTGGGCCTTATACCAAATCACGAAATTCAACAAGAAGGGAAATGTGATGTGTGTGCCCATTCTAAAATAACCGTGAAAACCATTTGGGGCATGCAGAAAATCACAACCCTTGGAATTAATTCATTCCGATATACGTGATTTAAATAATACCTTAACTCGTGGAGGAAAAAGGTATTTTATCACATTTATCGATGACTTCACTAGATTTTCTATGTATACTTGATAAAATCTAAAGATGAAGCCTTTGAAAAATTCAAACTTTATAAGGCGAAGTAGAAAATCGAGTTGAATGTAAAGATTAAAGCACTCGAGAAGTGATAGAGGGGTGAGTACTCCTCTAATGAATTTAACGACTTACGTAGAATCATATGGTATAATCCATGAATTCTACGGCACCTTACACACCTCGACAAAATGGCCTAAGCGGAGCATAAAAATAGGACATTAGTTGAGATGATCAAGCGTATGATATTAAATTACGGATTACCACCCAATTTGTGGGGGAAGCATTATTAGCGCAAACCGGTAATGCGAATCTTTATCACACAAAAATTGGATATCTCCCCATATGAATTATGGAAAAAGAAGAAACCTTATCTTCATTACTTCAAAGTGTGGGGAAGTATAGCGGAAGTCGGGATTATTGATTCTAAGAGAGTAAAGTTAGGTCTAGAGGAATCAAGTGTGCCTTTGTGGGTTATGGGATTAATAGTCTGTATATAGATTCTGGTTCTAGAACAAACTTCTTTCTTGACAAAAATATGATTATAGAGTCTAGGATGCTATATTTTTGAAAATACGTTATCAAAGACTATATGAATCATCATACAAAAAGGCAAGTTGATGAAAATATAATAGAACCAATGACGAAGAGCCTAACAACTTTCATGATAAATCTAACACTCATCGGGAAAATGAACTAAGGAGATCGAAAAAGAGCAAGAAAAGAAACATCTTTTGGTGATTTCTATATGTTCCTTGTAGAAGGGGATATAAATGGAATAAAAAGGAGATTACTCTACCACTAAGTATTGAAAGTGATCCATCAACACTTAGTGAAGCTCTCTCATCTCCTGATGCAGTTTTGGAGGGAAGCCATAAACGATGAAATGGATTCCATAGTCTCAAATAACACTTGGTGTTTGGCCGATCTTCCACCAGGTTCTAAGCCTATTGGATGTAAGTGGATTTTTAAAAAAAAAGTTCAATCTGATGGAACTATAAATAAGTTTAAAGCTCGATTGGTAGCCAAAGGATTTAGACAAAAGGAAGGAATCGATTTTTCGATACATATGCTCTGTTGCTCGAATATCTACCATCGAGGACTTTAATTGCTCTTGACAATTCACCACTAATAATCCATCAAATGGATGTTAAAAGCGGCATTCTTAAATGGTGATCTAGATGAAGAAGTCTATATGGAACAACTTTGAAGGGTTTGTTCAACCTAGAACAAGAGAAGAAAGTGTATGGTAGTCAAATCTCTCTATGGGCTCAAGCAAGCTCTAAACAATGGCATGAAAAGTTTGATCAAGTAGTACAATCTAATGGTTTAGAGTAAACCAATGAGATAAGTGCATATATATTAAAGGTCAAATCATTATACGCCTTTATACGTAGATGATATGCTAATATTTGGACCAAATGAGAATGTGTGAAAGAAACTAAAAAGTTTCTAAGTACCAACTTCGACATGAAGGATATGGGCAAAGCGAGATGTAATATTAGGTATTAAGATTTATAATCTTAATGATGGAATAGCCTTAACACAATCTCATTACCTAGAGAAAGTGTTAAAGAAGTTTAATCATTATGATAGTAAACCGGTTTCAACTCCATTTTGATCAAGTATTAAATTGGTTAAAAATCTTGGTAGATGTAAAGCACAACAAGAATATGCGAGTGTTATTGGGAGTTTAATGTATGCTGATAATTGCACTAGACCCGATATAGCATTCACAAAGTAGGAATCTTAGCGGTATACTGATAATCGGAGGACAAGTATGCTTGGAATGCGATTTCGAGTTTTAAAGTATCTAAGAGGAACCATAGACTATGGGCGCATTATAAATCATATCCATTTGTACTTGAAGAGGTACATGACGATACTGATTGGAATGCGGATAGCATAGAATCTAAATCTACAAGTGGTGGATATTCACTCTTGGAGGAGGAGCAATATCATGGGCATCTAAGAAACAAACGTGCATATCTCACTCTACAATGGAAAGTGAGTTTATTGCATGGTCTTTGCTTGTAAAGAAGGTGAATGGCTAAGATACTTATTGTTGGAAATCCGTATTGCTGCCAAAACCTACTCACCGCCATATCTATCTTTTGTGATAGTCGAGCTCTCTTTGTCGTGCTATGAGTAAGACTTATAATGGTAAGTCTAGAAATGTAGGTTTAAGGCATAACTTTGTTAAAGGATTGCTTAAGAGATGGAGTAATCACGATGGAATATGTTAAATCCATCATGAACTTAGCGGATCCCTTGACAAAGGTTTATCAAGAGATCAAATAAGAAGAACCACTAAAGGAATGGGACTAAGATCCATAAAGATGTAACTTTCACTCTTGATGGCAACCCTACCTATGTTTTGAAATATAGGCTAGGTTCAAAGGGACAAACAAGTCAAGTATGTGGAAATATACACTAGAAAAGAAAATGAGTCTCATTCTAAAAAGTCTAGTGTTTGGTTTCTGCATTTCATAAGAGGTGAGTAATAACTCTTAATAGATCTATATAAGCGATTTTGTTGAGATGAAGCAGAATCATCTTTGATAGATCTCTATATGAGTAGAGAAGTGAGTAGCTTTTGAAGAGATTGGGATCGTCTACAATACTCATGAAATAAGGATACGCACAAGGCAGGAAATGTGCGAACTTAAAGATCTCCGAGTTATATATGAATAGATGTGTGTTATGTGTCAGGTGGAGTCATATAAGGTCCTTAGTTCAAGACTAATGGGTCACTAAGTACACGGCATAACTTTGATACGTATACACTAAAGTAAAGGTTCAAATCCAAAAGATACCTTTACTTATGCACCTATTTATCTTGATATGCCATTCATTAGAATACGATTTTATTTTGAAATTGTGGGGGATTGTTGGTGTTTTTAGAATAAAAATAAATTTCAAAAAATAAAAAATTATTTGTAGAAAGTAAATAAATATATTAATTATTTAAACTTTCCATAAATAGTGTGTATAACTTGATCGGTAAGAGAAGGAGTTTTGCTTATGCAACAGGGAGTTCGAATCTCCTCGTGGACGGTCGATGCAGCGTCCTTGTATGGCGTGGCGTGGAATGGGTTGCTTATGGCGCTTTTTGGCGCTTTATTAAGCGCACTTAGCATATCGCACGTTCAAGCATCGTCATGAATGAGCTAAGAAAGCCTTAGTCTTTTGGCATTTTCAGTTCAAATTTTTGGGCCATGGTACCACGATGTTTTATTATTTTTAATTGAGAGTAATTATGACATGATTGTACATGTGGCACCTATGCCACGTGTAAAGCTATATGTGAATCTGATTTTCTGTTGGATAAGCTCGGTTTACATGCGAATAGATACGAGAAATAAACGCCATAGGACAAGAGTCATGTCCTTTCATGAAAAGAGAGCAATTATTTCTTTGTGAATGGGTATGGATTTCTTGAAGAGGCTCTTGCTAACACCTCTTCGGGAAGAAATCCATAACCTTTCAAATGATATAAATCCTGGATACTATAATCCAGGAAGAAGATACTCAAAATCACTTACGATTATATCATCTTACATTGCAATTACTCTCGATTTAATCTCTTTGCTTTGAATTTTTTACGAACGTCTTAAGGCATATCGGTGTTAAAACTAGAGATCATGTTCAACACTTAAATGTGCAAATTTTCGTGTTGAAAATCAGATTGAGAGTTCATTGTATCTGAAGACAATTTGCGCATTTCATAGTTTGCACTCTGCCGGAAATTCGAAAAAGGCTGACAGAATCTGGCATTTTGAGAAATCGACTATTCAAGTCGAACCTTGAACTCGATAGATCTGGGTCAATTTCTACTATCCTTACGTTGTGAATTACTATTACTAACATTCCAACAGAGATCTTTTTATCTTTTCACAATGGAGACAATTCATTCCATTGAAGTCATGAACTTGAGACTTTAACATACCAGCTGGATCGTTCTGACGGTCAATTCTTCTCAAGATGTGACTGAAGATGCTTTTCTTTCTTCGACAACCTACGAAGTTATCTTACATCTCTAGATGATGATTCCTCGGCTTCTTCCCAAGACAGCCGAAAAGACTTCTGATGACAGAACCGTAACAAGTGACGACGGAAGAAAAGGAAGGAGGGACGATTTTCTATGCGAAGGTCATATCTTAAACGCCTTCTCTCTAATTCCATCTACAACTCATACCGTAAAATATCCTCTGCTAAAGATCTTCGCGGTAGATAGTCGGGATCAAAAATATAAAAGCGAAGATATTCTATGATCGTAAAATTTCTACGATCGACAATTTCATGTTCACTTCAAATTTAAAATGATCACCACTTTGATTCCCTTTTAAATCCTAGGAACTACGGTAACTGTGGTATGATGAATTGAAGATTGAGTGGGTAGATCTTCCTCGAAGAATTCTGATCCCGCATAGAATTGTCAATTGCAAATTACCCTCATCATGGTTTTGATTATAAAAAGAAATTGAAAC